>CAMITZ010000232.1:0-340000 GCA_946251845.1 Andrena fulva
CGCCGACATGTCCGACGACTATAGGGTCGTCCCCACGACCACGGGACTAGGTTGGCCCGCCGCCGACTTGTCCGACGACTATAGGGTCGTCCCCACGACCCCGGGACTAGGTTGGCCCGCCACCGTCATGTCCGACGACTATAGGGTCGTCCCCACGAGCCCGGGACTAGACTGGCCCGCCACCGTCATGTCCGACGACTATAGGGTCGTCCCCACGACCCCGGGACTAGGTTGGCCCGCCGCCGGCTTGTCCGACGCCTATAGGGTCGTCCCCACGACCCCCGGAATAGATTGACCCGCCACCGTCATGTCCGACGACTATAGGGTTGTCCCCACGACCCCGGGACTAGGTTGGCCCGCCGCCGACTTGTCCGACTACTATGGGGTCGTCCCCATGACCCCAGGAGTAGATTGCCCCGCCACCGTCATGTCCGACGACTATAGGGTCGTCTCCACGACCCCGGGACTAGGTTCGCCCGCCGCCGAGTTGTCCGACGACTATAGGGTCGTCCCCACGACCACGGGCCAAAGTTGCCCCGCCGCCGACATGTCCGACGACTATAGGGTCGTCTCCACGACCCCGGGCCAAAGTTGGTCAGCCGCCGACTTGTCCGACGACTATAGGCTCGTCCCCACGACCCCGGGACTAGGTTGGCCCGCCACCGTCATGTCCGATGACTATAGGGTCGCCCCACGACCCCGGGACTAGGTTGGCCCGCCGCCGACTTGTCCGACGACTATAGGGTCGTCCCCACAACCCCGGGACTAGGTTGGCCCGCCACCGTCATGTCCGACGACTATAGGGTCGTCCCCACGAGCCCAGGAGTAGATTGCCCCGCCACCGTCATGTCCGACGACTATAGGGTCGTCTCCACGACCCCGGGACTATGTCGGCCCGCCGCCGACTTGTCCGACGACTACAGGGTCGTCCCCACGACCCCGGGACTAGATTGGCCCGCCACCGACATGTCCGACGACTATAGGGTCGCCCCACGACCCAGGGACTAGGTTGGCCCGCCGCCGACTTTTCCGACGACTATAGGGTCGTCCCCACGACCCCGGGACTAGACTGGCCCGCCACCGTCATGTCCGACGACTATAGGGTCATCCCCACGACACCGGGCCTAGGTTGGTCCGCCGCCGACTTGTCCGACGACAATAGGGTCGTCCCCACGACCCCGGGACTAGGTTGGCCCGCCGCCGAGTTGTCCGACGACTATAGGGTCGTCCCCACGACCACGGGCCAAAGTTGCCCAGCCGCCGACATGTCCGACGACTATAGGCTCGTCCCCACGACCCCGGGACTAGATTGGCCCGCCACCGTCATGTCCGACGACTATAGGGTCGCCCCACGACCCCGGGACTAGGTTGGCCCGCCGCCAACTTGTCCGACGACTATAGGGTCGTCCCCACGACCACGGGCCAAAGTTGCCCAGCCGCCGACATGTCCGACGACTATAGGGTCGTCTCCACGACCCCGGGCCAAAGTTGGTCAGCCGCCGACATGTCCGACGACTATAGGGTCGTCTCCACGACCCCGGGACTAGGTTGGCCAGCCGCCGACTTGTCCCACGACTGTAGGGACGTCCCCACGACCCCCGGACTAGATTGCCCCGCCACCGTCATGTCCGATGACTATAGGGTCGTCTCCACGACCCCGGGACTAGGTTGGCCCGCCGCCGACTTGTCCGACGACTATAGAGGCGTCCCCACGATCCCGGGACTAGGTTGGCCAGCCGCCGACATGTCCGACGACTATAGGGTCGTCCCTACGGCCCCAGGAATATATTGGCCCACCACCGTCATGTCCGACGACTACAGGATCGTCCCCACGACCCCAGGAGTAGATTGCCCCGCCTCCGTCATGTCCGACGACTATAGGGTCGTCTCCACGACCCCGGGCCAAAGTTGGTCAGCCGCCGACATGTCCGACGACTACAGGATCGTCCCCACGACCCCCGGACTAGATTGCCCCGCCACCGTCATATCCGACGACTATAGGGTCGTCTCCACGACCCCGGGACTAGGTTGGCCCGCCGCCGACTTGTCCGACGACTATAGAGACGTCCCCACGACCACGGGCCAAAGTTGCCCAGCCGCCGACATGTCCGACGACTACAGGGTCGTCCCCGCGACCCCGGGACTAGTTTGGCCCGCCGCCGACTTGTCCGACGACTACAGGGTCGTCCCCACGTCCCCGGGACTAGGATGGCCCGCCGCCGACTTGTCCGACGACTATAGGGTCGTCTCCACGACCCCGGGCCAAAGTTTGTCGGCCGCCGACATTTCCGACGACTATAGGCTCGTCCCCACGACCCCGGGACTATTTTGTCCCGCCGCCGACTTGTCCGACGACTATAGGGTCGTCCCCACGACCCCGGGACTAGATTGGCCCGCCACCATCATGTCGGAGGTCTATAGGGTTGTCCCCACGACCACGGGCCAAAGTTGGCCAGCCGCCGACATGTCCGACGACTATAGGGTCGTCCCCACGACCACGGGCCAAAGTTGCCCAGCCGCCAACATGTCCAACGACTATAGGGTCGTCCCCACGACCCCGGGCCAAAGTTGGTCAGCCGCCGACATGTCCGACGACTATAGGCTCGTCCCCACGACCCCGGGACTAGATTGGCCCGCCACCGTCATGTCCGACGGCTATAGGGTCGCCCCACGACCCCGGGATTAGGTTGGCCCGCCGCCGACTTGTCCGACGACTATAGGGTCGTCCCCACGACCCCGGGACTAGGTTGGCCCGCCGCCGACTTGTCCGACGCCTATAGGGTCGTCCCCACGACCCCCGGAATAGATTGATCCGCCACCGTCATGTCCGACGACAATAGGGTTGTCCCCACGACCCCGGGACTAGGTTGGCCCGCCGCCGACTTGTCCGACTACTATGGGGTCGTCCCCATGACCCCAGGAGTAGATTGCCCCGCCACCGTCATGTCCGACGACTATAGGGTCGTCTCCACGACCCCGGGACTAGGTTGGCCCGCCGCCGAGTTGTCCGACGACTATAGGGTCGTCCCCACGACCCCGGGACTAGATTGGCCCGCCACCATCATGTCGGAGGTCTATAGGGTTGTCCCCACGACCACGGGCCAAAGTTGGCCAGCCGCCGACATGTCCGACGACTATAGGGTCGTCCCCACGACCACGGGCCAAAGTTGCCCAGCCGCCAACATGTCCAACGACTATAGGGTCGTCCCCACGACCCCGGGCCAAAGTTGGTCAGCCGCCGACATGTCCGACGACTATAGGCTCGTCCCCACGACCCCGGGACTAGATTGGCCCGCCACCGTCATGTCCGACGGCTATAGGGTCGCCCCACGACCCCGGGATTAGGTTGGCCCGCCGCCGACTTGTCCGACGACTATAGGGTCGTCCCCACGACCCCGGGACTAGGTTGGCCCGCCGCCGACTTGTCCGACGCCTATAGGGTCGTCCCCACGACCCCCGGAATAGATTGATCCGCCACCGTCATGTCCGACGACAATAGGGTTGTCCCCACGACCCCGGGACTAGGTTGGCCCGCCGCCGACTTGTCCGACTACTATGGGGTCGTCCCCATGACCCCAGGAGTAGATTGCCCCGCCACCGTCATGTCCGACGACTATAGGGTCGTCTCCACGACCCCGGGACTAGGTTGGCCCGCCGCCGAGTTGTCCGACGACTATAGGGTCGTCCCCACGACCACGGGCCAAAGTTGCCCAGCCGCCGACATGTCCGACGACTATAGGGTCGTCTCCACGACCCCGGGCCAAAGTTGGTCAGCCGCCGACATGTCCGACGACTACAGGCTCGTCCCCACGACCCCGGGACTAGATTGGCCCGCCAACGTCATGTCCGACGACTATAGGGTCGTCCCACGACCCCGGGACTAGGTTGGCCCGCCGCCGACTTGTCCGACGACTATAGGGTCGTCCCACGACCCCGGGACTATGTCGGCCCGCCGCCGACTTGTCCGACGACTACAGGGTCGTCCCCACGACCCCGGGACTAGATTGGCCCGCCACCGACATGTCCGACGACTATAGGGTCGCCCCACGACCCCGGGACTAGGTTGGCCCGCCGCCGAGTTGTCCGACGACTATAGGGTCGTCCCCACGACCACGGGCCAAAGTTGCCCAGTCGCCGACATGTCCGACGACTATAGGGTCGTCTCCACGACCCCGGGCCAAAGTTGGTCAGCCGCCGACATGTGCGACGACTATAGGCTCGTCCCCACGACCCCGGGACTAGATTGGCCCGCCACCGTCATGTCCGACGACTATAGGGTCGCCCCACGACCCCGGGACTAGGTTGGCCCGCCGCCAACTTGTCCGACGACTATAGGGTCGTCCCCACGACCACGGGCCAAAGTTGCCCAGCCGCCGACATGTCCGACGACTATAGGGTCGTCTCCACGACCCCGGGACTAGGTTGGCCAGCCGCCGACTTGTCCGACGACTATAGAGACGTCCCCACGACCACGGGCCAAAGTTGCCCAGCCGCCGACATGTCCGACGACTACAGGGTCGTCCCCGCGACCCCGGGACTAGTTTGGCCCGCCGCCGACTTGTCCGACGACTACAGGGTCGTCCCCACGTCCCCGGGACTAGGATGGCCCGCCGCCGACTTGTCCGACGACTATAGGGTCGTCTCCACGACCCCGGGCCAAAGTTTGTCAGCCGCCGACATTTCCGACGACTATAGGCTCGTCCCCACGACCCCGGGACTATTTTGTCCCGCCGCCGACTTGTCCGACGACTATAGGGTCGTCCCCACGACCCCGGGACTAGATTGGCCCGCCACCATCATGTCGGAGGTCTATAGGGTTGTCCCCACGACCACGGGCCAAAGTTGGCCAGCCGCCGACATGTCCGACGACTATAGGGTCGTCCCCACGACCACGGGCCAAAGTTGCCCAGCCGCCAACATGTCCAACGACTATAGGGTCGTCCCCACGACCCCGGGCCTAAGTTGGTCAGCCGCCGACATGTCCGACGACTACAGGGTCGTCCCCACGACCCCGGGACTAGATTGGCCCGCCACCGACATGTCCGACGACTATAGGGTCGCCCCACGACCCAGGGACTAGGTTGGCCCGCCGCCGACTTGTCCGACGACTATAGGGTCGTCCCCACGACCCCGGGACTATGTTGGCACGCCGCCGACTTGTCCGACGACTATAGAGTCGTCCCCACGACCCCGGGACAAGGTTGGCCCGCCACCATCATGTCCGACGACTATAGGGTTGTCCCCACGACCCCGGGACTAGGTTGGCCCGCCGCCGACTTGTCCGACTACTATGGGGTCGTCCCCATGACCCCAGGAGTAGATTGCCCCGCCTCCGTCATGCCCGACGACTATAGGGTCGTCTCCACGACCCCGGGCCAAAGTTGGTCAGCCGCCGACATGTCCGACGACTATAGGCTCGTCCCCACGACCCCGGGACCAGATTGCCCCGCCACCGTCATGTCCGACGACTATAGGGTCCTCTCCACGACCCCGGGACTATGTTGGCCCGCCGCCGACTTGTCCGACGACTATAGGGTCGTCCCCACGACCCCGGGACTAGATTGGCCCGCCACCATCATGTCGGAGGTCTATAGGGTTGTCCCCACGACCACGGGCCAAAGTTGGCCAGCCGCCGACATGTCCGACGACTATAGGGTCGTCCCCACGACCACGGGCCAAAGTTGCCCAGCCGCCAACATGTCCAACGACTATAGGGTCGTCCCCACGACCCCGGGACTAGATTGGCCCCCCACCATCATGTCCGACGGCTATAGGGTCGTCCCCACGACCCCGGGACTAGGGTGGCCCGCCGCCGACTTGTCCGACGACTATAGGGTCGTCCCCACGACCCCGGGACTAGGTTGGCCCGCCGCCGGCTTGTCCGACGCCTATAGGGTCGTCCCCACGACCCCCGGAATAGATTGACCCGCCACCGTCATGTCCGACGACTATAGGGTTGTCCCCACGACCCCGGGACTAGGTTGGCCCGCCGCCGACTTGTCCGACTACTATGGGGTCGTCCCCATGACCCCAGGAGTAGATTGCCCCGCCACCGTCATGTCCGACGACTATAGGGTCGTCTCCACGACCCCGGGACTAGGTTCGCCCGCCGCCGAGTTGTCCGACGACTATAGGGTCGTCCCCACGACCCCGGGCCAAAGTTGGTCAGCCGCCGACATGTCCGACGACTATAGGCTCGTCCCCACGACCCCGGGACAAGATTGGCACGCCACCGTCATGTCCGACGACTATAGGGTCGCCCCACGACCCCGGGACTAGGTTGGCCCGCCGCCAACTTGTCCGACGACTATAGGGTCGTCCCCACGACCCCGGGACTATGTTGGCCCGCCGCCGACTTGTCCGACGATTATAGGGTCGTCCCCACGACCCCGGGACTAGATTGCCCCGCCACCGTCATGTCCGACGACTATAGGGTCGTCTCCACGGCCCCGGGACTATGTTGGCCCGCCGCCGACATGTCCGACGACTATAGGGTCGTCCCCACGACCCCGGGACTAGATTGGCCCGCCACCATCATGTCGGAGGTCTATAGGGTTGTCCCCACGACCACGGGCCAAAGTTGGCCAGCCGCCGACATGTCCGACGACTATAGGGTCGTCCCCACGACCACGGGCCAAAGTTGCCCAGCCGCCGACTTGTCCCACGACTGTAGGGACGTCCCCACGACCCCCGGACTAGATTGCCCCGCCACCGTCATGTCCGACGACTATAGGGTCGTCTCCACGACCCCGGGACTAGGTTGGCCCGCCGCCGACTTGTCCGACGACTATAGAGGCGTCCCCACGATCCCGGGACTAGGTTGGCCAGCCGCCGACATGTCCGACGACTATAGGGTCGTCCCTACGGCCCCAGGAATATATTGGCCCACCACCGTCATGTCCGACGACTACAGGATCGTCCCCACGACCCCAGGAGTAGATTGCCCCGCCTCCGTCATGTCCGACGACTATAGGGTCGTCTCCACGACCCCGGGACTAGGTTGGCCCGCCGCCGAGTTGTCCGACGACTATAGGGTCGTCCCCACGACCACGGGCCAAAGTTGCCCAGCCGCCGACATGTCCGACGACTATAGGGTCGTCTCCACGACGCCGGGACTAGGTTGGCCCGCCGCCGACTTGTCCGACGACTATAGAGGCGTCCCCACGACCACGGGCCAAAGTTGCCCAGCCGCCGACATGTCCGACGACTATAGGGTCGTCTCCACGACCCCGGGCCAAAGTTGGTCAGCCGCCGACATGTCCGACGACTACAGGATCGTCCCCACGACCCCAGGAGTAGATTGCCCCGCCTCCGTCATGTCCGACGACTATAGGGTCGTCTCCACGACCCCGGGACTAGGTTGGCCCGCCGCCGAGTTGTCCGACGACTATAGGGTCGTCCCCACGACCACGGGCCAAAGTTGCCCAGCCGCCGACATGTCCGACGACTATAGGGTCGTCTCCACGACCACGGGCCAAAGTTGCCCAGCCGCCAACATGTCCAACGACTATAGGGTCGTCCCCACGACCCCGGGACTAGATTGGCCCCCCACCATCATGTCCGACGGCTATAGGGTCGTCCCCACGACCCCGGGACTAGGGTGGCCCGCCGCCGACTTGTCCGACGATTATAGGGCCGTCCCCACGACCCCGGGACTAGGTTGGCCCGCCGCCGACTTGTCCGACGACTATAGGGTCGTCCCTACCACCCCGGGACTAGGTTGGCCAGCCGCCGACATGTTCGACGACTATGGGGTCGTCCCCACGACCCCGGGACTAGATTGGCCCGCCACCGTCATGTCCGACGACTATAGGGTCGTCCCCACGACCCCGGGGCTAGATTGGCCCGCCACCGTCATGTCCGACGACTATAGGGTCGTCCCCACGACCACGGGCCAAAGTGGGTCAGCCGCCGACATGTCCGACGACTATAGGGTCGTCTCCACGACCCCGGGACTAGGTTGGCCAGCCGCCGACTTGTCCGACGACTATAGGGACGACCCCACGACCCCCGGACTAGATTGCCCCGCCACCGTCATGTCCGACGACTATAGGGTCGTCTCCACGACCCCGGGACTAGGTTGGCCCGCCGCCGACTTGTCCGACGACTATAGAGGCGTGCCCACGATCCCGGGACTAGGTTGGCCAGCCGCCGACATGTCCGACGACTATAGGGTTGCCACGGCCCCAGGAATAGATTGGCCCACCACCGTCATGTCCGACGACTACAGGATCGTCCCCACGACCCCCGGACTAGATTGCCCCGCCACCGTCATGTCCGACGACTATAGGGTCGTCTCCACGACCCCGGGACTAGGTTGGCCCGCCGCCGACTTGTCCGACGTCTATAGAGACGTCCCCACGACCAAGGGACTAGGTTGGCCCGCCGCCGACTTGTCCGACGACTATATGGTCGTCCCCACGGCCCCAGGTATAGATTGGCCCACCACCGTCATGTCCGACGACTACAGGATCGTCCCCACGACCCCCGGACTAGATTGCCCCGCCACCGTCATGTCCGACGACTATAGGGTCGTCTCCACGACCCCGGGACTAGGTTGGCCCGCCGCCGACTTGTCCGACGACTATAGAGACGTCCCCACGACCACGGGCCAAAGTTGCCCAGCCGCCGACATGTCCGACGACTATAGGGTCGTCCCCACGACCACGGGACTAGGTTGGCCCGCCGCCGACTTGTCCGACGACTATAGGGTCGTCCCCACGACCCCGGGAGTAGGTTGGCCCGCCGCCGACTTGTCCGACGACTATAGGGTCGTCACCAAGACCACGGGCCATAGTTGCCCAGCCGCCGACATGTTCGACGACTATGGGGTCGTCCCCACGACCCCGGGACTAGATTGGCCCGCCACCGTCATGTCCGACGATTATAGGGTCGTCCCCACGAGCCCGGGACTAGATTGGCCCGCCACCGTCATGTCCGACGACTATAGGGTCGTCCCCACGACCCCGGGGCTAGATTGGCCCGCCACCGTCATGTCTGACGACTATAGGGTCGTTCCCACGACCACGGGCCAAAGTTGGTCAGCCGCCGACATGTCCGACGACTATAGGGTCGTCTCCACGACCCCGGGACTAGGTTGGCCAGCCGCCGACTTGTCCGACGACTGTAGGGACGTCCCCACGACCCCCGGACTAGATTGCCCCGCCACCGTCATGTCCGACGACTATAGGGTCGTCTCCACAACCCCGGGACTAGGTTGGCCCGCCGCCGACTTGTCCGACGACTATAGAGGCGTCCCCACGATCCCGGGACTAGGTTGGCCAGCCGCCGACATGTCCGACGACTATAGGGTCGTCCCCACGGCCCCAGGAACAGATTGGCCCACCACCGTCATGTCCGACGACTACAGGATCGTCCCCACGACCCCCGGACTAGATTGCCCCGCCACCGTCATATCCGACGACTATAGGGTCGTCTCCACGACCCCGGGACTAGGTTGGCCCGCCGCCGACTTGTCCGACGACTATAGAGACGTCCCCACGACCACGGGACTAGGTTGGCCCGCCGCCGACTTGTCCGACGACTATAGGGTCGTCCCCACGGCCCCAGGAATAGATTGGCCCACCACCGTCATGTCCGACGACTACAGGATCGTCCCCACGACCCCCGGACTAGGTTGGCCCGCCGCCGACTTGTCCGACGACTATAGAGACGTCCCCACGACCACGGGCCAAAGTTGCCCAGCCGCCGACATGTCCGACGACTATAGGGTCGTCCCCACGACCACGGGACTAGGTTGGCCCGCCGCCGACTTGTCCGACGACTATAGGGTCGTCCCCACGACCCCGGGAGTAGGTTGGTCCGCCGCCGACTTGTCCGACGACTATAGGGTCGTCCCCAAGACCACGGGCCAAAGTTGCCCAGCCGCCGACATGTCCGACGACTATGGGGTCGTCCCCACGACCCCGGGACTAGATTGGCCCGCCACCGTCATGTCCGACGACTATAGGGTCGTCCCCACGACCCCGGGACTAGGTTGGCCCGCCGCCGACATGTCCGACGACTATAGGGTCGTCCCTACCACCCCGGGACTAGGTTGGCCAGCCGCCGACATGTTCGACGACTATGGGGTCGTCCCCACGACCCCGGGACTAGATTGGCCCGCCACCGTCATGTCCGACGACTATAGGGTCGTCCCCACGAGCCCGGGACTAGATTGGCCCGCCACCGTCATGTCCGACGACGATGGGTTCGTCCCTACGACCCTGGGCATACGTTGGCCCGCCGCCGACATGTCCGACGACTATAGGGTCGTCCCCACGACCACGGGCCAAAGTTGCCCAGCCGCCGACATGTCCGACGACTATAGGGTCGTCTCCACGACCCCGGGACTAGGTTGGCCCGCCGCCGACTTGTCCGACGACTATAGAGGCGTCCCCACGACCACGGGCCAAAGTTGCCCAGCCGCCGACATGTCCGACGACTATAGGGTCGTCTCCACGACCCCGGGCCAAAGTTGGTCAGCCGCCGACATGTCCGACGACTACAGGATCGTCCCCACGACCCCAGGAGTAGATTGCCCCGCCTCCGTCATGTCCGACGACTATAGGGTCGTCTCCACGACCCCGGGACTAGGTTGGCCCGCCGCCGAGTTGTCCGACGACTATAGGGTCGTCCCCACGACCACGGGCCAAAGTTGCCCAGCCGCCGACATGTCCGACGACTATAGGGTCGTCTCCACGACCCCGGGCCAAAGTTGGTCAGCCGCCGACATGTCCGACGACTATAGGCTCGTCCCCACGACCCCGGGACTAGATTGGCCCGCCACCGTCATGTCCGACGACTATAGGGTCGCCCCACGACCTCGGGACTAGGTTGGCCCGCCGCCGACTTGTCCGACGACTATAGGGTCGTCCCCACGACCCCGGGACTATGTCGGCCCGCCGCCGACTTGTCCGACGACTACAGGGTCGTCCCCACGACCCCGGGACTAGATTGGCCCGCCACCGACATGTCCGACGACTATAGGGTCGCCCCACGACCCAGGGACTAGGTTGGCCCGCCGCCGACTTGTCCGACGACTATAGGGTCGTCCCCACGACCCCGGGACTATGTTGGCCCGCCGCCGACTTGTCCGACGACTATAGAGTCGTCCCCACGACCCCGGGACTAGGTTGGCCCGCCACCATCATGACCGACGACTATAGGGTTGTCCCCACGACCCCGGGACTAGGTTGGCCCGCCGCCGACTTGTCCGACTACTATGGGGTCGTCCCCATGACCCCAGGAGTAGATTGCCCCGCCTCCGTCATGTCCGACGACTACAGGGTCGTCTCCACGACCCGGGCCAAAGTTGGTCAGCCGCCGACATGTCCGACGACTATAGGCTCGTCCCCACGACCCCGGGACTAGATTGCCCCGCCACCGTCATGTCCGCCGACTGTAGGGTCGTCTCCACGACCCCGGGACTAGGTTGGCCCACCGCCGACTTGTCCGGCGACTATAGGGTCGTCCCCACGATCCCGGGACTAGGTTGGCCAGCCGCCGACATGTCCGACGACTATAGGGTCGTCCCCACGGCCCCAGGAACAGATTGGCCCACCACCGTCATGTCCGACGACTACAGGATCGTCCCCACGACCCCCGGACTAGATTGCCCCGACACCGTCATGTCCGACGACTATAGGGTCGTCTCCACGACCCCGGGACTAGGTTGGCCCGCCGCCGACTTGTCCGACGACTATAGAGACGTCCCCACGACCACGGGACTAGGTTGGCCCGCCGCCGACTTGTCCGACGACTATAGGGTCGTCCCCACGGCCCCAGGAATAGATTGGCCCACCACCGTCATGTCCGACGACTACAGGATCGTCCCCACGACCCCCGGACTAGGTTGGCCCGCCGCCGACTTGTCCGACGACTATAGAGACGTCCCCACGACCACGGGCCAAAGTTGCCCAGCCGCCGACATGTCCGACGACTATAGGGTCGTCCCCACGACCACGGGACTAGGTTGGCCCGCCGCCGACTTGTCCGACGACTATAGGGTCGTCCCCACGACCCCGGGAGTAGGTTGGCCCGCCGCCGACTTGTCCGACGACTATAGGGTCGTCCCCAAGACCACGGGCCAAAGTTGCCCAGCCGCCGACATGTCCGACGACTATGGGGTCGTCCCCACGACCCCGGGACTAGATTGGCCCGCCACCGTCATGTCCGACGACTATAGGGTCGTCCCCACGACCCCGGGACTAGGTTGGCCCGCCGCCGACATGTCCGACGACTATAGGGTCGTCCCTACCACCCCGGGACTAGGTTGGCCAGCCGCCGACATGTTCGACGACTATGGGGTCGTCCCCACGACCCCGGGACTAGATTGGCCCGCCACCGTCATGTCCGACGACTATAGGGTCGTCCCCACGAGCCCGGGACTAGATTGGCCCGCCACCGTCATGTCCGACGACGATGGGTTCGTCCCTACGACCCTGGGCATACGTTGGCCCGCCGCCGACATGTCCGACGACTATAGGGTCGTCCCCACGGCCCCAGGAATAGATAGGCCCACCACCGTCATGTCCGACGACTACAGGGTCGTCCCCACGACCCCCGGACTAGATTGCCCCGCCACCGTCATGTCCGACGACTATAGGGTCGTCTCCACGACCCCGGGATAAGGTTGGCCCGCCGCCGACTTTTCCGACGACTATAGAGACGTCCCCACGACCACGGGCCAAAGTTGCCCAGCCGCCGACATGTCCGACGACTATGGGGTCGTCCCCACGACCCCGGGACTAAGTTGGCCCGCCGCCGACTTGTCCGACGACTATAGGGTCGTCCCCACGACCCCGGGAGTAGGTAGGCCCGCCGCCGACTTCTCCGACGACTATAGGGTCGTCCCCACGACCCCGGGACTAGGTTGGCCAGCCGCCGACATGTCCGACGACTATACGGTCGTCCCCACGACCACGGGACTAGGTTGGCCCGCCGCCGAATTGTCCGACGACTATAGGGTCGCCCCTACCACCCCGGGACTAGGCTGGCCAGACGCCGACTTGTCCGACGACTATACGGTCTTCTCCACGACCACGGGACTAGGTTGGCCCGCCACCGTCATGTCCGACGACTATAGGGTCGTCCCCACGACCACGGGACTAGGTTGGCCCGCCGCCAACTTGTCCGACGACTATAGGGTCGTCCCCACGATCCCGGGACTAGATTGGCCCGCCACCAACATATCCGACGAGTATAGGGTCGTCTCCACGACCCCGGGGCTAGATTGGCCCGCCACCGTCATGTCCGACGACTATAGGGTCGTCCCCACGACCACGGGACTAGATTGGCCCGCCACCGTCATGTCCGACGAGTATAGGGTCGTACCCACGACGCGGGGACTAGATTGGCCCGCCGCCGACTTGTCCGACGACTATAGGGTCGTCCCCACGACCACGGGACTAGGTTGGCCCGCCGCCGACTTGTCCGACGACTATAGGTTCGTCCCCACGGCCCCGAGACTAGATTGGCCCACGACCGTCATGTCCGTTGACTATAGGGTCGTCCCTACCACCCCGGTAATAGGTTGGCCAGCCGCCGATATGTCCGCCGTCTATAGGGTCGTCCCCACGACCCCGGGGCTAGGTTGGCCCGCCACCGTCATGTCCGACGACTATAGGGTCGTCCCCACGACCACGGGACTAGGTTGGCCCGCCGCCGACATATCCGACAACTATACGGTCGTCCCCACGGCCCCAGGACTAGATTGGCCCGCCACCTTCATGTCCGACGACTACAGGGTCGTCCCCACGACCCCGGGACTAGGTTGGCCAGCCACCGTCATGTCCGACGACTATAGGGTCGTCCCAATCATTCCGGGACTAGGTTGGATAGCCGCCGACATGTCCGACGACTATAGGGTCGTACCCACGACGCCGGGACTAGATTGGCCCGTCACCGTCATGTCCGACGACTATACGGTCGTCCCCACGACCACGGGACTAGGTTGGCCCGCCGCCAACTTGTCCGACGACTATAGGGTCGTCCCCACGATCCCGGGACTAGATTGGCCCGCCACCAACATATCCGACGAGTATAGGGTCGTCTCCACGACCCCGGGGCTAGATTGGCCCGCCACCGTCATGTCCGACGACTATGGGGTCGTCCCCACGACCACGGGACTAGATTGGCCCGCCACCGTCATGTCCGACGAGTATAGGGTCGTACCCACGACGCGGGGACTAGATTGGCCCGCCGCCGACTTGTCCGACGACTATAGGGTCGTCCCCACGACCACGGGACTAGGTTGGCCCGCCGCCGACTTGTCCGACGACTATAGGTTCGTCCCCACGGCCCCGAGACTAGATTGGCCCACGACCGTCATGTCCGTTGACTATAGGGTCGTCCCTACCACCCCGGTAATAGGTTGGCCAGCCGCCGTCATGTCCGCCGTCTATAGGGTCGTCCCCACGACCCCGGGGCTAGATTGGCCCGCCACCGTCATGTCCGACGACTATAGGGTCGTCCCCACGACCACGGGACTAGGTTGGACCGCCGCCGACATATCCGACAACTATACGGTCGTCCCCACGGCCCCGGGACTAGATTGGCCCGCCACCGTCATGTCCGACGACTACAGGGTCGTCCCCACGACCCCGGGACTAGGTTGGCCAGCCGCCGACATGTCCGACAACTATACGGTCGTCCCCACGACCACGGGACTAGGTTGACCCGCCGCCAACTTGTCCGACGACTATAGGGTCGTCCCCACAATCCCGGGACTAGATTGGCCTGCCACCAACATATCCGACGAGTATAGGGTCGTCTCCACGACCCCGGGACTAGGTTGGCCCGCCGCCAACATGTCCGACGACAATAGGGTCGTCCCCACGACCCCAGGACTAGATTGGCCCGCCACCATCATATCCGACGACTATAGGGTCGTCCCCAGGACCCCGGGACTAGGTTGGCCAGCCGACGACTATAGGGTCGTCCCCACGATCCCGGGCCTTGATTGGCCCGCCACCGTCATGTCCGACGACAATAGGATCGTCCCCACGGCCCCGAGACTAGATTGGCCCACGACCGTCATGTCCGACTGCTACAGGGTCGTCCCCACGACCCCAGGACAAGATTGCCCCGCCACCGTCATGTCCGACGACTAGAGGGTCGTCCCCACGACCACGGGCCAAAGTTATCCAGCCGCCGACATGTTCGACGACTATAGGGTCGTCCCCACGACCCCGGGCCAAAGCTCGCCAGCCGCCGACATGTCCGACTTCTATAGGGTCGTCCCCACGACCCCGGGACTAGGTTCGCCAGCCGCCGACATGTCCGACGACTATAGGGTCGTTCCCACGACCCCCGGACTAGGTTGGCCCGCCGCCGACTTGTCCGACGACTATAGGGTCGTCCCCACGACCCCGGGACTAGATTGACCCGCCACCGTCATGTCCGACGACTATAGGTTCGTCTCCACGACCGCGGGACTAGGTTGGCCCGCCGCCGACTTGTCCGACGACTATAGGGCCGTCCCCACGACCACGGGCCAAAGTTGCCCAGCCGCCGACATGTCCGACGACTATAGGGTCGTCCCCACGACCCCGGGACTAGATTGGCCTGCCACCGTCATGTCCGACGATTATAGGGTCGTCTCCACGACCGCGGGACTAGGTTGGCCCGCCGCCGACTTGTCCGACGACTATAGGGTCGTCCCCACGACCACGGGCCAAAGTTGGCCCGCCGCCGACATGTTCGACGACTATAGGGTCGTCCCCACGACCCCGGGACTCGATTGGCTCGCCACCGTCATGTCGGACTGGTATAGGGTCGTACCCACGACGCCGGGACTAGATTGGCCCGTCACCGTCATGTCCGACGACTATACGGTCGTCCCCACGACCACGGGACTAGGTTGGCCCGCCGCCAACTTGTCCGACGACTATAGGGTCGTCCCCACGATCCCGGGACTAGATTGGCCCGCCACCAACATATCCGACGAGTATAGGGTCGTCTCCACGACCCCGGGGCTAGATTGGCCCGCCACCGTCATGTCCGACGACTATGGGGTCGTCCCCACGACCACGGGACTAGATTGGCCCGCCACCGTCATGTCCGACGAGTATAGGGTCGTACCCACGACGCGGGGACTAGATTGGCCCGCCGCCGACTTGTCCGACGACTATAGGGTCGTCCCCACGACCACGGGACTAGGTTGGCCCGCCGCCGACTTGTCCGACGACTATAGGTTCGTCCCCACGGCCCCGAGACTAGATTGGCCCACGACCGTCATGTCCGTTGACTATAGGGTCGTCCCTACCACCCCGGTAATAGGTTGGCCAGCCGCCGTCATGTCCGCCGTCTATAGGGTCGTCCCCACGACCCCGGGGCTAGATTGGCCCGCCACCGTCATGTCCGACGACTATAGGGTCGTCCCCACGACCACGGGACTAGGTTGGACCGCCGCCGACATATCCGACAACTATACGGTCGTCCCCACGGCCCCGGGACTAGATTGGCCCGCCACCGTCATGTCCGACGACTACAGGGTCGTCCCCACGACCCCGGGACTAGGTTGGCCAGCCGCCGACATGTCCGACAACTATACGGTCGTCCCCACGACCACGGGACTAGGTTGACCCGCCGCCAACTTGTCCGACGACTATAGGGTCGTCCCCACAATCCCGGGACTAGATTGGCCTGCCACCAACATATCCGACGAGTATAGGGTCGTCTCCACGACCCCGGGACTAGGTTGGCCCGCCGCCAACATGTCCGACGACAATAGGGTCGTCCCCACGACCCCAGGACTAGATTGGCCCGCCACCATCATATCCGACGACTATAGGGTCGTCCCCAGGACCCCGGGACTAGGTTGGCCAGCCGACGACTATAGGGTCGTCCCCACGATCCCGGGCCTTGATTGGCCCGCCACCGTCATGTCCGACGACAATAGGATAGTCCCCACGGCCCCGAGACTAGATTGGCCCACGACCGTCATGTCCGACTGCTACAGGGTCGTCCCCACGACCCCAGGACAAGATTGCCCCGCCACCGTCATGTCCGACGACTAGAGGGTCGTCCCCACGACCACGGGCCAAAGTTATCCAGCCGCCGACATGTTCGACGACTATAGGGTCGTCCCCACGACCCCGGGCCAAAGCTCGCCAGCCGCCGACATGTCCGACTTCTATAGGGTCGTCCCCACGACCCCGGGACTAGGTTCGCCAGCCGCCGACATGTCCGACGACTATAGGGTCGTTCCCACGACCCCCGGACTAGGTTGGCCCGCCGCCGACTTGTCCGACGACTATAGGGTCGTCCCCACGACCCCGGGACTAGATTGACCCGCCACCGTCATGTCCGACGACTATAGGTTCGTCTCCACGACCGCGGGACTAGGTTGGCCCGCCGCCGACTTGTCCGACGACTATAGGGCCGTCCCCACGACCACGGGCCAAAGTTGCCCAGCCGCCGACATGTCCGACGACTATAGGGTCGTCCCCACGACCCCGGGACTAGATTGGCCTGCCACCGTCATGTCCGACGATTATAGGGTCGTCTCCACGACCGCGGGACTAGGTTGGCCCGCCGCCGACTTGTCCGACGACTATAGGGTCGTCCCCACGACCACGGGCCAAAGTTGGCCCGCCGCCGACATGTTCGACGACTATAGGGTCGTCCCCACGACCCCGGGACTCGATTGGCTCGCCACCGTCATGTCGGACTGGTATAGGGTCGTACCCACGACGCCGGGACTAGATTGGCCCGTCACCGTCATGTCCGACGACTATACGGTCGTCCCCACGACCACGGGACTAGGTTGGCCCGCCGCCAACTTGTCCGACGACTATAGGGTTGTCTCCACGACCCCGGGACTAGGTTGGCCCGCCGCCGACTTGTCCGACGACTATAGGGACGTCCCCACGACCACGGGGCAAAGTTGCCCAGCCGCCGACATGTCCGACGAATATAGGGTCGTCCCCACGACCCCGGGACTAGATTGGCCCGCCACCGACTTGTCCGACGACTATGGGGTCGTCCTCACGACCCCGGGACTAGATTGGCCCGCCACCGACTTGTCCGACGACTATAGGGTCGTCCCCACGACCCCGGGACTAGGTTGGCCCGCCGCCGAATTGTCCGACGACCATAGGGTCGTCCCCACGGCCCCGGGACTAGGTTGGCCAGCCGCCGACATGTCCGACGACTATACGGTCGTCCCCACGACCACGGGAATAGGTTGGCCCGCCGCCGACTTGTCCGACGACTATAGGGTCGTCCCTACCACCCCGGGACTAGGTTCGCCAGCCGCCGAAATGTCCGACGACTATAGGGTCGTCCCCACGAACCCGGGACTAGGTTGGCCCACCACCGTCATGTCCGACGACTATACGGTCGTCCCCACGGCCCCGGGACTAGATTGGCCCGCCACCATCATGTCCGACGACTATATGGTCGTCCCCACGACCCCGGGACCAGGTTGGCCAGCCGCCGACATGTCCGACGACTATACGGTCGTCCCCACGGCCCCGGGACTAGATTGGCCCGCCACCATCATGTCCGACGACTATAGGGTCGTCCCCACGACCCCGGGACAAGGTTGGCCCGCCGCCGACTTGTGCGACGACTATAGGGTCGGCCCCACCACCCCGGGGATAGATTGGCCCGCCACCGTCATGTCCGACGACTATAGGGTCGTCCCCACGACCCCGGGACCAGGTTGGCCAGCCGCCGACATGTCCGACGACTATACGGTCGTCTCCACGGCCCCGGGACTATATTGGCCCGCCACCATCATGTCCGACGACTATAGGGTAGTCCCCACGACCCCGGGACTAGGTTGGCGCGCCGCCTATTTTTCCGACGACTATAGGGTCGTCCCCACGACCCCGGGACTAGGTTGGCCAGCCGCCGACATGTCCGACGACTATAGGGTCGTCCCTACCACCCCGGGACTAGGTTGGCCAGCCTCCGACATATCCGACGACAATACGGTCGTCCCCACGACCACGGGCCAAAGTTGGCCAGCCGCCGACACGACCGACGACTATAGGGTCGTCCCCACGACCCCGGGACTAGATTGGCCCGCCACCATCATTTCCGAAGACTACAGGGTCGTCCCCACGAGCCCGGGACTAGGTTGGCGTTCCGCCGAAATGTCCGACGACTATAGGGTCGTCCCTATCACCCCGGTACTAGGTTGGCCAGCCGCCGACATATCCGACGTCTATAGGGTCGTCCCCACGACCCCGGGGCTAGGATGGCCCGCCGCCGACATGTCCGACGACTATAGGGTCGTCCCCACGAACCCGGGACTAGGTTGGCCCACCACCGTCATGTCCGACGACTATACGGTCGTCCCCACGGCCCCGGGACTAGATTGGCCCGCCACCATCATGTCCGACGACTATATGGTCGTCCCCACGACCCCGGGACCAGGTTGGCCAGCCGCCGACATGTCCGACGACTATACGGTCGTCCCCACGGCCCCGGGATTAGATTGGCCCGCCACCATCATGTCCGACGACTATAGGGTCGTCCCCACGACCCCGGGACTAGGTTGGCCAGCCGCCGACATGTCCGACGATATAGGGTCGTCCCTACCACCCCGGGACTTGGTTGGCCAGCCTACGACATATCCGACGACAATACGGTCGTCCCCACGACCACGGGCCAATGTTGCCCAGCCTCCGACATGTCCGACGACTATAGGTTCGTCCCCACGACCACGGGCCATAGTTGGCCAGCCGCCGACATGTCCGACGACTATAGGGTCGTCCCCACGACCCCGGGACTAGATTGACCCGCCACCATCATGTCCGACGACTGTTGGGTCGTCCCCACGACCCCGGGACCAGGTTGGCCAGCCGCCGACATGTCCGACGATATAGGGTCGTCCCTACCACCCCGGGACTAGGTTGGCTAGCCTCCGACATATCCGACGACAATACGGTCGTCCCCACGACCACGGGCCAAAGTTGCCCAGCCGCCGACATGTCCGACGACTATAGGTTCGTCCCCACGACCCCGGGATTAGGATGGCCCGCCGCCGACATGTCCGACGACTTTAGGGTCGTCCCCACGACCCCGGGACTAGGTTGGCCAGCCGCCGACATGTCCGACGATATAGGGTCGTCCCTACCACCCCGGGACTAGGTTGGCCAGCCTCCGACATATCCGACGACAATACGGTCGTCCCCACGACCACGGGCCAAAGTTGCCCAGCCGCCGACATGTCCGACGATTATAGGGTCGTCCCCACGACCCCGGGACTAGGTTGGCCCGCCGCCGACTTGTCCGACGACTATAGGTTCGTCCCCACGACCCCGGGACTAGGATGGCCCGCCGCCGACATGTCCGACGACTACAGGGTCGTCCCCACGAACCCGGGACTAGGTTGGCCCACCACCGTCATGTCCGACGACTATACGGTCGTCCCCACGGCCCCGGGACTAGATTGGCCCGCCACCATCATGTCCGACGACTATATGGTCGTCCCCACGACCCCGGGACCAGGTTGGCCAGCCGCCGACATGTCCGACGACTATACGGTCGTCCCCACGGCCCCGGGGCTAGATTGGCCCGCCACCGTCATGTCCGACTATAGGGTCGTCCCCACGACCCCGGGACCAGGTTGGCCAGCCGCCGACATTTCCGACGACTATACGGTCGTCCCCACGGCCCCGGGACTAGATTGGCCCGCCACCATCATGTCCGACGACTATAGGGTCGTCCCCACGACCCCGGGACAAGGTTGGCCCGCCGCCGACTTGTGCGACGACTATAGGGTCGGCCCCACCACCCCGGGGATAGATTGGCCCGCCACCGTCATGTCCGACGACTATAGGGTCGTCCCCACGACCCCGGGACCAGGTTGGCCAGCCGCCGACATGTCCGACGACTATACGGTCGTCTCCACGGCCCCGGGACTATATTGGCCCGCCACCATCATGTCCGACGACTATAGGGTAGTCCCCACGACCCCGGGACTAGGTTGGCGCGCCGCCTATTTTTCCGACGACTATAGGGTCGTCCCCACGACCCCGGGACTAGGTTGGCCAGCCGCCGACATGTCCGACGACTATAGGGTCGTCCCTACCACCCCGGGACTAGGTTGGCCAGCCTCCGACATATCCGACGACAATACGGTCGTCCCCACGACCACGGGCCAAAGTTGCCCAGCCGCCGACATGTGCGACGACTATAGGTTCGTCCCCACGACCCCGGGACTAGGTTGGCCCGCCGCCGACTTTTCCGACGACTATAGGGTGGTCCCCACGACCACGGGCCAATGTTGCCCAGCCGCCGACATGTCCGACGATTATAGGGTCGTCCCCACGACCCCGGAACTAGATTGGCCCGCCACCGTCATGTCCGACGACTATAGGGTCGTCCCCACGACCCCGGGACCAGGTTGGCCAGCCGCCGACATGTCCGACGACTATAGGGTCGTCTCCACGGCCCCGGGACTATATTGGCCCACCACCATCATGTCCGACGACTATAGGGTCGTCCCCTCGACCCCGGGACTAGGTTGGCCAGCCGCCGACATGTCCGACGATATAGGGTCGTCCCTACCTCCCCGGGACTAGGTTGGCCAGCCTCCGACATATCCGACGACAATACGGTCGTCCCCACGACCACGGGCCAAAGTTGCCCAGCCGCCGACATGTCCGACGACTATAGGTTCGTCCCCACGACCCCGGGACTAGGATGGCCCGCCGCCGACATGTCCGACGACTATAGGGTCGTCCCCACGAACCCGGGACTAGGTTGGCCCACCACCGTCATGTCCGACGACTATAGGGTCGTCCCTACCACCCGGGGACTAGATTGACTCGCCACCGTCATGTCCGACGACTATAGGGTCGTCCCCACCAACCCGGGACTAGGTTGGCCCACCACCGTCATGTCCGACGACTATACGGTCGTCCCCACGGCCCCGGGACTAGATTGGCCCGCCACCATCATGTCCGGCGACTATACGGTCGTCCCCACGGCCCCGGGGCTAGATTGGCCCGCCACCGTCATGTCCAACGACTATAGGGTCGTCCCCACGACCCCGGGACCAGGTTGGCCAGCCTCCGACATATCCGACGACAATACGGTCGTCCCCACGACCACGGGCCAAAGTTGCCCAGCCGCCGACATGTGCGACGACTATAGGTTCGTCCCCACGACCCCGGGACTAGGTTGGCCCGCCGCCGACTTTTCCGACGACTATAGGGTGGTCCCCACGACCACGGGCCAATGTTGCCCAGCCGCCGACATGTCCGACGATTATAGGGTCGTCCCCACGACCCCGGAACTAGATTGGGCCGCCACCGTCATGTCCGACGACTATAGGGTCGTCCCCACGACCCCGGGACCAGGTTGGCCAGCCGCCGACATGTCCGACGACTATAGGGTCGTCTCCACGGCCCCGGGACTATATTGGCCCACCACCATCATGTCCGACGACTATAGGGTCGTCCCCTCGACCCCGGGACTAGGTTGGCCAGCCGCCGACATGTCCGACGATATAGGGTCGTCCCTACCTCCCCGGGACTAGGTTGGCCAGCCTCCGACATATCCGACGACAATACGGTCGTCCCCACGACCACGGGCCAAAGTTGCCCAGCCGCCGACATGTCCGACGACTATAGGTTCGTCCCCACGACCCCGGGACTAGGATGGCCCGCCGCCGACATGTCCGACGACTATAGGGTCGTCCCCACGAACCCGGGACTAGGTTGGCCCACCACCGTCATGTCCGACGACTATAGGGTCGTCCCTACCACCCGGGGACTAGATTGACTCGCCACCGTCATGTCCGACGACTATAGGGTCGTCCCCACCAACCCGGGACTAGGTTGGCCCACCACCGTCATGTCCGACGACTATACGGTCGTCCCCACGGCCCCGGGACTAGATTGGCCCGCCACCATCATGTCCGGCGACTATACGGTCGTCCCCACGGCCCCGGGGCTAGATTGGCCCGCCACCGTCATGTCCAACGACTATAGGGTCGTCCCCACGACCCCGGGACCAGGTTGGCCAGTCGCCGACATGTCCGACGACTATACGGTCGTCCCCACGGCCCCGGGACTAGATTGGCCCGCCACCATCATGTCCGACGACTATAGGGTCATCCCCACGACCACGGGCCAAAGTTGGCCACCCGCCGACATGTTCGACGACTATAGGATCGTCCCCACTACCCCGGGACTAGGTTGGCCTGCCGCCGACTTGTCCGACGACTATAGTGTCGTCCCCACGACCCCGGGCTAGGTTGGCAAGCCGCCGACATGTCCGACGACTATAGGGTCGTCCCCACGACCACAGGCCAAAGTTGGCCAGTCGCCGACATGTTCGACGACTATAGGGTCGTCACCACGACCCCGGAACTGGATTGGCCCGCCACCGACATGTCCGACATGTATAGGGGCGTCCCCACGACCCCGGGACTAGGATGGCCCGCCACCATCATATCCGACGACTATAGGGTCGTCCCCACCACCCCGGGACTAGGTTGGTCCGCCGCCAACATGTCCGACGACTATAGGGTCGTCCCCACGACCCCGGGACTAGATTGGCCCGCCACCATCATATCCGACGACTATAGGGTCGTCCCCACGACCCCGGGCAAGGTTGGCGCGCCGCCGACATGTCCGACGACTATAGGGTCGTCCCCACGACCACGGGCCAAAGTTGGCCAGCCGCCGACATGTCCGACGTCTATAGGGTCGTCCCCACGACCCCGGGACTAGATTGGCCCGCCACCATCATGTCCGACGACAATAGGGTCGTCCCCACGACCACGGGCCAAAGTTGGCCAGCCGCCCACATGTCCGACGTCTATAGGGTCGTCCCCACGACCCCGGGACTAGATTGGCACGCCACCGTCATGTCCGACGACAATACGGTCGTCCCCACGGCCACGGGCCATAGTTGGCCAGCCGCCGACATGTCCGACGACTATAGGGTCGTCCCCACGACACCGGGACTAGATTGGCCCGCCACCATCATGTCCGACGACTACAGGGTCGTCCCCACGACCCCGGGACTAGGTTGGCGCGCCGCCGAAATGTCCGACGACTATAGGGTCGTCCCTACCACCCCGGTACTAGGTTGGCCAGCCGCCGACATGTCCGACGTCTATAGGGTCGTCCCCACGACCCCGGGACTAGATTGGCCCGCCACCGTCATGTCCGACGACAATACGGTCGTCCCCACGACCACGGGCCAAAGTTGGCCAGCCGCCGACATGTCCGACGACTATAGGGTCGTCCCCACGACCCCGGGACTAGATTGGCCCGCCACCATCATGTCCGACGACTACAGGGTCGTCCCCACGACCCCGGGAATTGGTTGGCGCGCAGCCGAAATGTCCGACGACTATAGGGTCGTCCCTACCACCCCGGTACTAGGTTGGCCAGCCGCCGACATGGCCGACGTCAATAGGGTCGTCCCCAAGACCCCGGGGCTAGATTGGCCCGCCACCGTCATGTCCGACGACTATAGGGTCGTCCCCACGACCCCGGGACTAGATTGGCCCGCCACCATCATATCCGACGACTATAGGGTCGTCCCCACGACCCCGGGACTAGGTTGGCGCGCCGCCGAAATGTCCGACGACTATAGGTTCGTCCCTACCACCCCGGTACTAGGTTGGCCAGCCGCCGACATGTCCGACGTCTATAGGGTCGTCCCCACGACCCCGGGGCTAGATTGGCCCGCCACCGTCATTTCCGACGACCATAGGGTCGTCCCCACGCCCCCGGGACTAGGTTGGCCCGCGGCCGACTTGTCCTACGACTATCGGGTCGTGCCTACCACCCCGGGACTAGGTTGGCCTGCCTCCGACATATCCGACGACTATAGGGTCGTCCCCATGACCTACAGGCCAAAGTTGGCCAGCCGCCGACATGTCCGACGAATATAGGGTCGTCCCCACGACCCCGGAACTAGGTTGGCGCGCCGCCGAAATGTCCGACGACTATAGGGTCGTCCCTACCACCCCGGTACTATGTTGGCCAGCCGCCGACATGTCCGACGTCTATAGGGTCGTCCCCACGACCCCGGGGCTAGATTGGCCCGCCACCGTCATTTCCGACGAGTATAGGGTCGTCCCCACGACCCCGGGACTAGGTTGGCCCGCGGCCGACTTGTCATACGACTATAGAGTCGTGCCTACCACCCCGGGACTAGGTTGGCCAGCCTCCGACATATCCGACGACTATAGGGACGTCCCCACGACCACGGGCCAAAGTTGGCCAGCCGCCGACATGTCCGACGACTATAGGGTCGTCCCCAAGACCCCGGGACTAAATTGGCCCGCCACCGTCATGTCCGACGACAATAGGGTCGTCCCCACGACCACGGGCCAAAGTTGGCCAGCCGCCGACATGTCCGACGGCTATAGGGTCGTCCCCACGACCTACAGGCCAAAGTTGGCCAGCCGCCGACATGTCCGACGTATATAGGGTCGTCCCCACGGCCCCGGAACTAGGTTGGCGCGCCGCCGAAATGTCCGACGACTATAGGGTCGTCCCTACCACCCCGGTACTAGGTTGGCCAGCCGCCGACATGTGCGACGTCTATAGGGTCGTCCCCACGACCCCGGGGCTAGATTGGCCCGCCACCGTCATGTCCGACGACAATAGGGTCGTCCCCACGACCGCGGGCCAAAGTTGGCCAGCCGCCGACATGTCCGACGGCTATAGGGTCGTCCCCACGACCCCGGAACTAGATTGGCCCGCCACCATCATATCCGACGACTATAGGGTCGTCCCCACGACACCGGGACTAGATTGGCAAGCCGCCGACATGTCCGACGACTATAGTGTCGTCCCCACGACCCCGGGACTAGGTTGGCGCGCCGCCGAAATGTCCGACGACTATAGGGTCGTCCCTACCACCCCGGTACTAGGTTGCCCAGCCGCCGACATGTCCGACGTCTATAGGGTCGTCCCCACGTCCCCGGGGCTAGATTGGCCCGCCACCGTCATGTCCGACGACTATAGGGTCGTCCCCACGACCCCGGGACTAGGTTGGCCTCCCGCCGACATGTCCGACGACTATAGGGTCGTCCACACGACCCCGGGACTAGGTTGGCCCGCCGCCGACTTGTCCGACGACTATAGGATCGTCCCCACGACCCCGGGACTAGATTGGCCCGCCACCGTCACGTCCGACGACAATAGGGTCGTCCCCACGACCACGGGCCAAAGTTGGCCAGCCGCCGACATGTCCGACGACTATAGGGTCGTCCCCACGACCCCGGGACTAGATTGGCCCGCCACCATCATGTCCGACGACTATAGGGTCGTCCCCACGACCCCGGGACTAGGTTGGCCCGCCGCCAACATGTCCGACGACTATAGGGTCGTCCCCACGACCCCGGAACTAGATTGGCCCGCCACCATCATATCCGACGACTATAGGGTCGTCCCCACGACACCGGGACTAGGTTGGCAAGCCGCCGACATGTCCGACGACTATAGGGTCGTCCCTACCACCCCGGTACTAGGTTGGCCAGCCGCCGACATGTGCGACGTCTATAGGGTCGTCCCCACGACCCCGGGGCTAGATTGGCCCGCCACCGTCATGTCCGACGACAATAGGGTCGTCCCCACGACCACAGGCCAAAGTTGGCCAGCCGCCGACATGTTCGATGACTATAGGGTCGTTCCCACGACCCCGGAACTACATTCGCCCGCCACCGTCATGTCCGACGACTATAGGGTCGTCCCCAAGACCCCGGGACTAAATTGGCCCGCCACCGTCATGTCCGACGACAATAGGGTCGTCCCCACGACCACGGGCCAAAGTTGGCCAGCCGCCGACATGTCCGACGGCTATAGGGTCGTCCCCACGACCTACAGGCCAAAGTTGGCCAGCCGCCGACATGTCCGACGTATATAGGGTCGTCCCCACGGCCCCGGAACTAGGTTGGCGCGCCGCCGAAATGTCCGACGACTATAGGGTCGTCCCTACCACCCCGGTACTAGGTTGGCCAGCCGCCGACATGTGCGACGTCTATAGGGTCGTCCCCACGACCCCGGGGCTAGATTGGCCCGCCACCGTCATGTCCGACGACAATAGGGTCGTCCCCACGACCGCGGGCCAAAGTTGGCCAGCCGCCGACATGTCCGACGGCTATAGGGTCGTCCCCACGACCCCGGAACTAGATTGGCCCGCCACCATCATATCCGACGACTATAGGGTCGTCCCCACGACACCGGGACTAGATTGGCAAGCCGCCGACATGTCCGACGACTATAGTGTCGTCCCCACGACCCCGGGACTAGGTTGGCGCGCCGCCGAAATGTCCGACGACTATAGGGTCGTCCCTACCACCCCGGTACTAGGTTGCCCAGCCGCCGACATGTCCGACGTCTATAGGGTCGTCCCCACGTCCCCGGGGCTAGATTGGCCCGCCACCGTCATGTCCGACGACTATAGGGTCGTCCCCACGACCCCGGGACTAGGTTGGCCTCCCGCCGACATGTCCGACGACTATAGGGTCGTCCACACGACCCCGGGACTAGGTTGGCCCGCCGCCGACTTGTCCGACGACTATAGGATCGTCCCCACGACCCCGGGACTAGATTGGCCCGCCACCGTCACGTCCGACGACAATAGGGTCGTCCCCACGACCACGGGCCAAAGTTGGCCAGCCGCCGACATGTCCGACGACTATAGGGTCGTCCCCACGACCCCGGGACTAGATTGGCCCGCCACCATCATGTCCGACGACTATAGGGTCGTCCCCACGACCCCGGGACTAGGTTGGCCCGCCGCCAACATGTCCGAAGACTATAGGGTCGTCCCCACGACCCCGGAACTAGATTGGCCCGCCACCATCATATCCGACGACTATAGGGTCGTCCCCACGACACCGGGACTAGGTTGGCAAGCCGCCGACATGTCCGACGACTATAGGGTCGTCCCCACGACCACAGGCCAAAGTTGGCCAGCCGCCGACATGTTCGATGACTATAGGGTCGTTCCCACGACCCCGGAACTACATTCGCCCGCCACCGTCATGTCCGACGACTATAGGGTCGTCCCCACGACCCCGGGGCTAGATTGGCCCGCGGCCGACTAGTCCTACGACTATAGGGTCGTGCCTACCACCCCGGGACTAGGTTGGCCTGCCTCCGACATATCCGACGACTATAGGGTCGTCCCCACGACCTACAGGCCAAAGTTGGCCAGCCGCCGACATGTCCGACGAATATAGGGTCGTCCCCACGACCCCGGAACTAGGTTGGCGCGCCGCCGAAATGTCCGACGACTATAGGGTCGTCCCTACCACCCCGGTACTAGGTTGACCAGCCGCCGACATGTCCGGCGTCTATAGGGTCGTCCCCACGACCCCGGGACTAGATTGGCCCGCCACCATCATATCCGACGACTATAGGGTCGTCCCCACGACCCCGGGCAAGGTTGGCGCGCCGCCGACATGTCCGACGACTATAGGGTCGTCCCCACGACCACGGGCCAAAGTTGGCCAGCCGCCGACATGTCCGACGTCTATAGGGTCGTCCCCACGACCCCGGGACTAGATTGGCCCGCCACCATCATATCCGACGACTATAGGGTCGTCCCCACGACCCCGGGCAAGGTTGGCGCGCCGCCGACATGTCCGACGACTATAGGGTCGTCCCCACGACCACGGGCCAAAGTTGGCCAGCCGCCGACATGTCCGACGTCTATAGGGTCGTCCCCACGACCCCGGGACTAGATTGGCCCGCCACCATCATGTCCGACGACAATAGGGTCGTCCCCACGACCACGGGCCAAAGTTGGCCAGCCGCCGACATGTCCGACGTCTATAGGGTCGTCCCCACGACCCCGGGACTAGATTGGCACGCCACCGTCATGTCCGACGACAATACGGTCGTCCCCACGGCCACGGGCCATAGTTGGCCAGCCGCCGACATGTCCGACGACTATAGGGTCGTCCCCACGACACCGGGACTAGATTGGCCCGCCACAATCATGTCCGACGACTACAGGGTCGTCCCCACGACCCCGGGACTAGGTTGGCGCGCCGCAGAAATGTCCGACGACTATAGGGTCGTCCCTACCACCCCGGTACTAGGTTGGCCAGCCGCCGACATGTCCGACGTCTATAGGGTCGTCCCCACGACCCCGGGACTAGATTGGCCCGCCACCGTCATGTCCGACGACAATACGGTCGTCCCCACGACCACGGGCCAAAGTTGGCCAGCCGCCGACATGTCCGACGACTATAGGGTCGTCCCCACGACCCCGGGACTAGATTGGCCCGCCACCATCATGTCCGACGACTACAGGGTCGTCCCCACGACCCCGGGAATTGGTTGGCGCGCAGCCGAAATGTCCGACGACTATAGGGTCGTCCCTACCACCCCGGTACTAGGTTGGCCAGCCGCCGACATGGCCGACGTCTATAGGGTCGTCCCCAAGACCCCGGGGCTAGATTGGCCCGCCACCGTCATGTCCGACGACTATAGGGTCGTCCCCACGACCCCGGGACTAGATTGGCCCGCCACCATCATATCCGACGACTATAGGGTCGTCCCCACGACCCCGGGACTAGGTTGGCGCGCCGCCGAAATGTCCGACGACTATAGGTTCGTCCCTACCACCCCGGTACTAGGTTGGCCAGCCGCCGACATGTCCGACGTCTATAGGGTCGTCCCCACGACCCCGGGGCTAGATTGGCCCGCCACCGTCATTTCCGACGACTATAGGGTCGTCCCCACGCCCCCGGGACTAGGTTGGCCCGCGGCCGACTTGTCCTACGACTATCGGGTCGTGCCTACCACCCCGGGACTAGGTTGGCCTGCCTCCGACATATCCGACGACTATAGGGTCGTCCCCATGACCTACAGGCCAAAGTTGGCCAGCCGCCGACATGTCCGACGAATATAGGGTCGTCCCCACGACCCCGGAACTAGGTTGGCGCGCCGCCGAAATGTCCGACGACTATAGGGTCGTCCCTACCACCCCGGTACTATGTTGGCCAGCCGCCGACATGTCCGACGTCTATAGGGTCGTCCCCACGACCCCGGGGCTAGATTGGCCCGCCACCGTCATTTCCGACGAGTATAGGGTCGTCCCCACGACCCCGGGACTAGGTTGGCCCGCGGCCGACTTGTCATACGACTATAGGGTCGTGCCTACCACCCCGGGACTAGGTTGGCCAGCCTCCGACATATCCGACGACTATAGGGACGTCCCCACGACCACGGGCCAAAGTTGGCCAGCCGCCGACATGTCCGACGACTATAGGGTCGTCCCCAAGACCCCGGGACTAAATTGGCCCGCCACCGTCATGTCCGACGACAATAGGGTCGTCCCCACGACCACGGGCCAAAGTTGGCCAGCCGCCGACATGTCCGACGGCTATAGGGTCGTCCCCACGACCTACAGGCCAAAGTTGGCCAGCCGCCGACATGTCCGACGTATATAGGGTCGTCCCCACGGCCCCGGAACTAGGTTGGCGCGCCGCCGAAATGTCCGACGACTATAGGGTCGTCCCTACCACCCCGGTACTATGTTGGCCAGCCGCCGACATGTCCGACGTCTATAGGGTCGTCCCCACGACCCCGGGACTAGATTGGCCCGCCACCGTCATGTCCGACGACTATAGGGTCGTCCCCACGACCCCGGGACTAGGTTGGCCTCCCGCCGACATGTCCGACGACTATAGGGTCGTCCCCACGACCCCGGGACTAGGTTGGCCCGCCGCCGACTTGTCCGACGACTATAGGGTCGTCCCCACGACCCCGGGACTAGATTGGCCCGCCACCGTCACGTCCGACGACAATAGGGTCGTCCCCACGACCACGGGCCAAAGTTGGCCAGCCGCCGACATGTCCGACGACTATAGGGTCGTCCCCACGACCCCGGGACTAGATTGGCCCGCCACCATCATGTCCGACGACTATAGGGTCGTCCCCACGACCCCGGGACTAGGTTGGCCCGCCGCCAACATGTCCGACGACTATAGGGTCGTCCCCACGACCCCGGAACTAGATTGGCCCGCCACCATCATATCCGACGACTATAGGGTCGTCCCCACGACACCGGGACTAGGTTGGCAAGCCGCCGACATGTCCGACGACTATAGGGTCGTCCCCACGACCACAGGCCAAAGTTGGCCAGCCGCCGACATGTTCGACGACTATAGGGTCGTTCCCACGACCCCGGAACTACATTCGCCCGCCACCGTCATGTCCGACGACTATAGGGTCGTCCCCACGACCCCGGGGCTAGATTGGCCCGCGGCCGACTAGTCCTACGACTATAGGGTCGTGCCTACCACCCCGGGACTAGGTTGGCCTGCCTCCGACATATCCGACGACTATAGGGTCGTCCCCACGACCTACAGGCCAAAGTTGGCCAGCCGCCGACATGTCCGACGAATATAGGGTCGTCCCCACGACCCCGGAACTAGGTTGGCGCGCCGCCGAAATGTCCGACGACTATAGGGTCGTCCCTACCACCCCGGTACTAGGTTGACCAGCCGCCGACATGTCCGGCGTCTATAGGGTCGTCCCCACGACCCCGGGGCTAGATTGGCCCGCCACCGTCATTTCCGACGACTATAGGGTCGTTCCCACGACCCCGGGACTAGGTTGGCCCGAGGCCGACTTGTCCTACGACCATAGGGTCGTGCCTACCACCCCGGGACTAGGTTGGCCAGCCGCCGACATGTCCGACGACTATAGGGTCGTCCCCACGAACCCGGGGCTATATTGGCCCGCCACCGTCATTTCCTACGACTATAGGGTCGTCCTCACGACCCCGGGACTAGGTTGGCCCGCGGCCGACTTGTCCTACGACTACAGGGTCGTCCCCACGACCCCGGAACTAGGTTGGCGCGCCGCCGAAATGTCCGACGACTATAGGGTCGTCCCTACCACCCCGGTACTAGGTTGGCCAGCCGCCGACATGTCCGACGTCTATAGGGTCGTCCCCACGACCCCGGGGCTATATTGGCCCGCCACCGCCATTTCCGACGACTATAGGGTCGTCCTCACGACCCCGGGACTAGGTTGGCCCGCGGCCGACTTGTCCTACGACAATAGGGTCGTGCCTACCACCCCGGGACTAGGTTGGCCAGCCTCCGACATATCCGACGACTATAGGGTCGTCCCCACGACCTACAGGCCAAAGTTGGCCAGCCGCCGACAAGTCCGACGAATACAGGGTCGTCACCACGACCCCGGGACTACGTTGGCCCGCCGCCGACATTTCCGACGACTATAGGGTCGTCCCCACGACCACGGGCCAATGTTGGCCAGCCGCCGACATGTCCGACGACTATAGGGTCGTCCCCACGACCTACAGGCCAAAGTTGGCCAGCCGCCGACAAGTCCGACGAATACAGGGTCGTCCCCACGACCCCGGGACTACGTTGGCCCGCCGCCGACATTTCCGACGACTATAGGGTCGTCCCCACGACCACGGGCCAATGTTGGCCAGCCGCCGACATGTCCGACGACTATAGGGTCGTCCACACGACACCGGGACTAGATTGGCCCGCCACCATCATGTCCGACGACTACAGGGTCGTCCCCACGACCTCGGGCCAAAGTTGGCTTGCCGCCGACATGTCCGACGACTATAGGGTCGTCCCCACGACCCCGGGACTAGATTGCCCGCGACCATCATGTCCGACGACTATAGGGTCGTCCCCACGACCCCGGGACTAGGTTGGCGCGCCGCCGAAATGTCCGACGACTATAGGGTCGTCCCTACCACCCCGGTACTAGGTTGGCCAGCCGCCGACATGTCCGACGTCTATAGGGTCGTCCCCACGACCCCGGGGCTAGATTGGCCCGCCACCGTCATTTCCGACGACTATAGGGTCGTCCCCACGCCCCCGGGACTAGGTTGGCCCGCGGCCGACTTGTCCTACGACTATAGGGTCGTGCCTACCACCCCGGGACTAGGTTGGCCTGCCTCCGACATATCCGACGACTATAGGGTCGTCCCCACCACCTACAGGCCAAAGTTGGCCAGCCGCCGACATGTCCGACGAATATAGGGTCGTCCCCACGACCCCGGAACTAGGTTGGCGCGCCGCCGAAATGCCCGACGTCTATAGGGTCGTCCCCACGACCCCGGGACTAGATTGGCCCGCCACCGTCATGTCCGACGACAATACGGTCGTCCCCACGGCCAGGGGCCATAGTTGGCCAGCCGCCGACATGTCCGACGACTATAGGGTCGTCCACACGACACCGGGACTAGATTGGCCCGCCACCGTCATGTCCGACGACAATACGGTCGTCCCCACGACCACGGGCCAAAGTTGGCCAGCCGCCGACATGTCCGACGATCATAGGGTCGTCCCCACGACCCCGGGACTAGAATGACCCGCCACCATCATGTCCGACGACTACAGGGTCGTCCCCACGACCCCGGGACTAGGTTGGCGCGCCGCCGAAATGTCCGACGACTATAGGGTCGTCCCTACCACCCCGGTACTTGGTTGCCCAGCCGCCGACATGTCCGACGTCTATAGGGTCGTCCCCACGTCCCCGGGGCTAGATTGGCCCGCCACCGTCATGTCCGACGACTATAGGGTCGTCCCCACGACCCCGGGACTAGATTGGCCCGCCACCATCATATCCGACGACTATAGGGTCGTCCCTACGACCCCGGGACTAGGTTGGCGCGCCGCCGAAATGTCCTACGACTACAGGGTCGTCCCCACGACCCCGGGACTAGGTTGGCGCGCCGCCGAAATGTCCGACGACTATAGGGTCGTCCCTACCACCCCGGTACTAGGTTGGCCAGCCGCCGACATGTCCGGCGTCTATAGGGTCGTCCCCACGACCCCGGGGCTATATTGGCCCGCCACCGTCTTTTCCGACGTCTATATGGTCGTTCCCACGACCCCGGGGCTAGATTGGCCCGCCACCGTCATGTCGGACGACAATAGGATCGTCCCCACGACCCCGGGACTAGGTTGGCCCGCCGCCGACTTGTCCGAAGACTATAGGGTCGTCCCCACGACCCCGGGACCAGGGTGGCCAGCCGCCGACATGTCCGACGACTATACGGTCGTCCCCACGGCCCCGGGACTAGATTGGCCCGCCACCGTCATTTCCGACGACTATAGGGTCGTCCTCACGACCCCGGGACTAGGTTGGCCCGCGGCCGACTTTTCCTACGACTATAGCGTCGTGCCTACCACCCCGGGACTAGGTTGGCCAGCCTCCGACATATCCGACGACTATAGGGTCGTCCCCACGACCACTGGCCAAAGTTGCCCAGCCGCCGACGTGTCCGACGACTATAGGGTCGTCCCCACGACCCCGGGCCAAAGTTGCCCAGCCGCCGGCATGTCCGAAGACTATAGGGTCGTCCCCACGACCCCGGGACAAGATTGCCCCGCCACCGTCATGTCCGACGACTATAGGGTCGTCCCCACGGCCCCGGGAATAGATTGGCCCGCCACCGTCATGTCCGACGACTATAGGGTCGTCCCCACGAGCCCGGGACTAGATTGGCCCGCCACCGTCATGTCCGACGACTATAGGGTCGTCCCCACGACCCCGGGACTAGGTTGGCCCGCCGCCGACTTGTCCGACGACTATGGGGTCGTCCCCACAACCCCAGGAGTAGATTGCCCCGCCGCCGACATGTCCGACGACTATAGGGTCGTCCCCACGATCCCGGGACTAGGTTGGCCAGCCACCGACTTGCCCGACGACTATAGGGACGTCCCACGACCCAGGGACTAGGTTGGCCCGCCGCCGACTTGTCCGACGACTATAGGGTCGTCCCCACGACCCCGGGACTAGGTTGGCCCGCCACCATCATGTCCGACGACTATAGGGTTGTCCCCACGACCCCGGGACTAGGTTGGCCCGCCGCCGACTTGTCCGACTACTATGGGGTCGTCCCCATGACCCCAGGAGTAGATTGCCCCGCCTCCGTCATGTCCGACGACTATAGGGTCGTCTCCACGACCCGGGGCCAAAGTTGGTCAGCCGCCGACATGTCCGACGACTATAGGCTCGTCCCCACGACCCCGGGACTAGATTGCCCCGCCACCGTCATGTCCGACGACTATAGGGTCCTCTCCACGACCCCGGGACTATGTTGGCCCGCCGCTGACTGGTCCGACGACTATAGGGTCGTCCCCACGACCCCGGGACTAGATTGGCCCGCCACCGTCATGTCGGAGGTCTATAGGGTTGTCCCCACGACCACGGGCCAAAGTTGGCCAGCCGCCGACATGTCCGACGACTATAGGGTCGTCCCCACGACCACGGGCCAAAGTTGCCCAGCCGCCAACATGTCCAACGACTATAGGGTCGTCCCCACGACCCCGGGACTAGATTGGCCCCCCACCATCATGTCCGACGGCTATAGGGTCGTCCCCACGACCCCGGAACTAGGGTGGCCCGCCGCCGACTTGTCCGACGACTATAGGGTCGTCCCCACGACCCCGGGACTAGGTTGGCCCGCCACCGTCATGTCCGACGACTATAGGGTCGTCCCCACGAGCCCGGGACTAGATTGGCCCGCCACCGTCATGTCCGACGACTATAGGGTCGTCCCCACGACCCCGGGACTAGGTTGGCCCGCCGCCGGCTTGTCCGACGCCTATAGGGTCGTCCCCACGACCCCCGGAATAGATTGACCCGCCACCGTCATGTCCGACGACTATAGGGTTGTACCCACGACCCCGGGACTAGGTTGGCCCGCCGCCGACTTGTCCGACTACTATGGGGTCGTCCCCATGACCCCAGGAGTAGATTGCCCCGACACCGTCATGTCCGACGACTATAGGGTCGTCTCCACGACCCCGGGACTAGGTTCGCCCGCCGCCGAGTTGTCCGACGACTATAGGGTCGTCCCCACGACCACGGGCCAAAGTTGCCCCGCCGCCGACATGTCCGACGACTATAGGGTCGTCTCCACGACCCCGGGCCAAAGTTGGTCAGCCGCCGACATGTCCGACGACTATAGGCTCGTCCCCACGACCCCGGGACTAGGTTGGCCCGCCACCGTCATGTCCGACGACTATAGGGTCGCCCCACGACCCCGGGACTAGGTTGGCCCGCCGCCGACTTGTCCGACGACTATAGGGTCGTCCCCACGACCCCCGGAATAGATTGACCCGCCACCGTCATGTCCGACGACTATAGGGTTGTCCCCACGACCCCGGGACTAGGTTGGCCCGCCGCCGACTTGTCCGACTACTATGGGGTCGTCCCCATGACCCCAGGAGTAGATTGCCCCGCCACCGTCGTGTCCGACGACTATAGGGTCGTCTCCACGATCCCGGGACTAGGTTCGCCCGCCGCCGAGTTGTCCGACGACTATAGGGTCGTCCCCACGACCACGGGCCAAAGTTGCCCCGCCGCCGACATGTCCGACGACTATAGGGTCGTCTCCACGACCCCGGGCCAAAGTTGGTCAGCCGCCGACATGTCCGACGACTATAGGCTCGTCCCCACGACCCCGGGACTAGATTGGCCCGCCACCGTCATGTCCAACGACTATAGGGTCGCCCCACAACCCCGGGACTAGGTTGGCCCGCCGCCGACTTGTCCGACGACTATAGGGTCGTCCCCACGACCCCGGGACTATGTCGGCCCGCCGCCGACTTGTCCGACGACTACAGGGTCGTCCCCACGACCCCGGGACTAGATTGGGCCGCCACCGACATGTCCGACGACTATAGGGTCGCCCCACGACCCAGGGACTAGGTTGGCCCGCCGCCGACTTGTCCGACTACTATGGGGTCGTCCCCATAACCCCAGGAGTAGATTGCCCCGCCACCGTCATGTCCGACGACTATAGGGTCGTCTCCACGACCCCGCGACTAGGTTGGCCCGCCGCCGAGTTGTCCGACGACTATAGGGTCGTCCCCACGACCACGGGCCAAAGTTGCCCAGCCGCCGACATGTCCGACGACTATAGGGTCGTCTCCACGACCCCGGGCCAAAGTTGGTCAGCCGCCGACATGTCCGACGACTACAGGATCGTCCCCACGACCCCCGGACTAGATTGCCCCGCCACCGTCATATCCGACGACTATAGGGTCGTCTCCACGACCCCGGGACTAGGTTGGCCCGCCGCCGACTTGTCCGACGACTATAGAGACGTCCCCACGACCACGGGCCAATGTTGCCCAGCCGCCGACATGTCCGACGACTACAGGGTCGTCCCCGCGACCCCGGGACTAGTTTGGCCCGCCGCCGACTTGTCCGACGACTACAGGGTCGTCCCCACGTCCCCGGGACTAGGATGGCCCGCCGCCGACTTGTCCGACGACTATAGGGTCGTCTCCACGACCCCGGGCCAAAGTTTGTCAGCCGCCCACATTTCCGACGACTATAGGCTCGTCCCCACGACCCCGGGACTAGATTGGCCCGCCACCGTCATGTCCGACGACTATAGGGTCGCCCCACGACCCCCGGACTAGGTTGGCCCGCCGCCGACTTGTCCGACGACTATAGGGTCGTCCCCACGACCCCGGGACTAGGTTGGCCCGCCGCCGACTTGTCCGACGACTATGGGGTCGTCCCCACAACCCCAGGAGTAGATTGCCCCGCCACCGTCATGTCCGACGACTATAGGGTCGTCCCCACGACCCCGGGACTAGGTTGGCCAGCCGCCGACATGTCCGACGACTATACGGTCGTCCCCATGACCACGGGACTAGGTGGGTCCGCCGCCGACTTGTTGGACGACTATAGGGTCGACCCTACCACCCCGGGACTAGGTTGGCCAGCCGCCGACATGTCCGACGTCAATAGGTTCGTCCCCACAACCCCAGGAGTAGATTGCCCCGCCACCGTCATGTCCGACGACTATAGGGTCGTCCCCACGACCCCGGGACTAGGTTGGCCAGCCGCCGACATGTCCGACGACTATACGGTCGTCCCCATGACCACGGGACTAGGTTGGCCAGCCACCGACTTGCCCGACGACTATAGGGTCGTCCCACGACCCTGGGACTAGGTTGGCCCGCCGCCGACTTGTCCGACGACTATGGGGTCGTCCCCACAACCCCAGGAGTAGATTGCCCCGCCACCGTCATGTCCGACGACTATAGGGTCGTCCCCACGACCCCGGGACTAGATTGGCCCGCCACCGTCACGTCCGACGACAATAGGGTCGTCCCCACGACCACGGGCCAAAGTTGGCCAGCCGCCGACATGTCCGACGACAATAGGGTCGTCCCCACGACCACGGGCCAAAGTTGGCAAGCCGCCGACATGTCCGACGACTATAGTGTCGTCCCCACGACCCCGGGACTAGGTTGGCGCGCCGCCGAAATGTCCGACGACTATAGGGTCGTCCCTACCACCCCGGTACTAGGTTGCCCAGCCGCCGACATGTCCGACGTCTATAGGGTCGTCCCCACGTCCCCGGGGCTAGATTGGCCCGCCACCGTCATGTCCGACGACTATAGGGTCGTCCCCACGACCCCGGGACTAGGTTGGCCTCCCGCCGACATGTCCGACGACTATAGGGTCGTCCCCACGACCCCGGGACTAGGTTGGCCCGCCGCCGACTTGTCCGACGACTATAGGGTCGTCCCCACGACCCCGGGACTAGATTGGCCCGCCACCGTCACGTCCGACGACAATAGGGTCGTCCCCACGACCACGGGCCAAAGTTGGCCAGCCGCCGACATGTCCGACGACTATAGGGTCGTCCCCACGACCCCGGGACTAGATTGGCCCGCCACCATCATGTCCGACGACTATAGGGTCGTCCCCACGACCCCGGGACTAGGTTGGCCCGCCGCCAACATGTCCGACGACTATAGGGTCGTCCCCACGACCCCGGAACTAGATTGGCCCGCCACCATCATATCCGACGACTATAGGGTCGTCCCCACGACACCGGGACTAGGTTGGCAAGCCGCCGACATGTCCGACGACTATAGGGTCGTCCCCACGACCACAGGCCAAAGTTGGCCAGCCGCCGACATGTTCGACGACTATAGGGTCGTTCCCACGACCCCGGAACTACATTCGCCCGCCACCGTCATGTCCGACGACTATAGGGTCGTCCCCACGACCCCGGGGCTAGATTGGCCCGCGGCCGACTAGTCCTACGACTATAGGGTCGTGCCTACCACCCCGGGACTAGGTTGGCCTGCCTCCGACATATCCGACGACTATAGGGTCGTCCCCACGACCTACAGGCCAAAGTTGGCCAGCCGCCGACATGTCCGACGAATATAGGGTCGTCCCCACGACCCCGGAACTAGGTTGGCGCGCCGCCGAAATGTCCGACGACTATAGGGTCGTCCCTACCACCCCGGTACTAGGTTGACCAGCCGCCGACATGTCCGGCGTCTATAGGGTCGTCCCCACGACCCCGGGGCTAGATTGGCCCGCCACCGTCATTTCCGACGACTATAGGGTCGTTCCCACGACCCCGGGACTAGGTTGGCCCGAGGCCGACTTGTCCTACGACCATAGGGTCGTGCCTACCACCCCGGGACTAGGTTGGCCAGCCGCCGACATGTCCGACGACTATAGGGTCGTCCCCACGAACCCGGGGCTATATTGGCCCGCCACCGTCATTTCCTACGACTATAGGGTCGTCCTCACGACCCCGGGACTAGGTTGGCCCGCGGCCGACTTGTCCTACGACTTCAGGGTCGTCCCCACGACCCCGGAACTAGGTTGGCGCGCCGCCGAAATGTCCGACGACTATAGGGTCGTCCCTACCACCCCGGTACTAGGTTGGCCAGCCGCCGACATGTCCGACGTCTATAGGGTCGTCCCCACGACCCCGGGGCTATATTGGCCCGCCACCGCCATTTCCGACGACTATAGGGTCGTCCTCACGACCCCGGGACTAGGTTGGCCCGCGGCCGACTTGTCCTACGACAATAGGGTCGTGCCTACCACCCCGGGACTAGGTTGGCCAGCCTCCGACATATCCGACGACTATAGGGTCGTCCCCACGACCTACAGGCCAAAGTTGGCCAGCCGCCGACAAGTCCGACGAATACAGGGTCGTCACCACGACCCCGGGACTACGTTGGCCCGCCGCCGACATTTCCGACGACTATAGGGTCGTCCCCACGACCACGGGCCAATGTTGGCCAGCCGCCGACATGTCCGACGACTATAGGGTCGTCCCCACGACCTACAGGCCAAAGTTGGCCAGCCGCCGACAAGTCCGACGAATACAGGGTCGTCCCCACGACCCCGGGACTACGTTGGCCCGCCGCCGACATTTCCGACGACTATAGGGTCGTCCCCACGACCACGGGCCAATGTTGGCCAGCCGCCGACATGTCCGACGACTATAGGGTCGTCCACACGACACCGGGACTAGATTGGCCCGCCACCATCATGTCCGACGACTACAGGGTCGTCCCCACGACCTCGGGCCAAAGTTGGCTTGCCGCCGACATGTCCGACGACTATAGGGTCGTCCCCACGACCCCGGGACTAGATTGCCCGCGACCATCATGTCCGACGACTATAGGGTCGTCCCCACGACCCCGGGACTAGGTTGGCGCGCCGCCGAAATGTCCGACGACTATAGGGTCGTCCCTACCACCCCGGTACTAGGTTGGCCAGCCGCCGACATGTCCGACGTCTATAGGGTCGTCCCCACGACCCCGGGGCTAGATTGGCCCGCCACCGTCATTTCCGACGACTATAGGGTCGTCCCCACGCCCCCGGGACTAGGTTGGCCCGCGGCCGACTTGTCCTACGACTATAGGGTCGTGCCTACCACCCCGGGACTAGGTTGGCCTGCCTCCGACATATCCGACGACTATAGGGTCGTCCCCACCACCTACAGGCCAAAGTTGGCCAGCCGCCGACATGTCCGACGAATATAGGGTCGTCCCCACGACCCCGGAACTAGGTTGGCGCGCCGCCGAAATGCCCGACGTCTATAGGGTCGTCCCCACGACCCCGGGACTAGATTGGCCCGCCACCGTCATGTCCGACGACAATACGGTCGTCCCCACGGCCAGGGGCCATAGTTGGCCAGCCGCCGACATGTCCGACGACTATAGGGTCGTCCACACGACACCGGGACTAGATTGGCCCGCCACCGTCATGTCCGACGACAATACGGTCGTCCCCACGACCACGGGCCAAAGTTGGCCAGCCGCCGACATGTCCGACGATCATAGGGTCGTCCCCACGACCCCGGGACTAGAATGACCCGCCACCATCATGTCCGACGACTACAGGGTCGTCCCCACGACCCCGGGACTAGGTTGGCGCGCCGCCGAAATGTCCGACGACTATAGGGTCGTCCCTACCACCCCGGTACTTGGTTGCCCAGCCGCCGACATGTCCGACGTCTATAGGGTCGTCCCCACGTCCCCGGGGCTAGATTGGCCCGCCACCGTCATGTCCGACGACTATAGGGTCGTCCCCACGACCCCGGGACTAGATTGGCCCGCCACCATCATATCCGACGACTATAGGGTCGTCCCTACGACCCCGGGACTAGGTTGGCGCGCCGCCGAAATGTCCTACGACTACAGGGTCGTCCCCACGACCCCGGGACTAGGTTGGCGCGCCGCCGAAATGTCCGACGACTATAGGGTCGTCCCTACCACCCCGGTACTAGGTTGGCCAGCCGCCGACATGTCCGGCGTCTATAGGGTCGTCCCCACGACCCCGGGGCTATATTGGCCCGCCACCGTCTTTTCCGACGTCTATATGGTCGTTCCCACGACCCCGGGGCTAGATTGGCCCGCCACCGTCATGTCGGACGACAATATGATCGTCCCCACGACCCCGGGACTAGGTTGGCCCGCCGCCGACTTGTCCGAAGACTATAGGGTCGTCCCCACGACCCCGGGACCAGGGTGGCCAGCCGCCGACATGTCCGACGACTATACGGTCGTCCCCACGGCCCCGGGACTAGATTGGCCCGCCACCGTCATTTCCGACGACTATAGGGTCGTCCTCACGACCCCGGGACTAGGTTGGCCCGCGGCCGACTTTTCCTACGACTATAGCGTCGTGCCTACCACCCCGGGACTAGGTTGGCCAGCCTCCGACATATCCGACGACTATAGGGTCGTCCCCACGACCACTGGCCAAAGTTGCCCAGCCGCCGACGTGTCCGACGACTATAGGGTCGTCCCCACGACCCCGGGCCAAAGTTGCCCAGCCGCCGGCATGTCCGAAGACTATAGGGTCGTCCCCACGACCCCGGGACAAGATTGCCCCGCCACCGTCATGTCCGACGACTATAGGGTCGTCCCCACGGCCCCGGGAATAGATTGGCCCGCCACCGTCATGTCCGACGACTATAGGGTCGTCCCCACGAGCCCGGGACTAGATTGGCCCGCCACCGTCATGTCCGACGACTATAGGGTCGTCCCCACGACCCCGGGACTAGGTTGGCCCGCCGCCGACTTGTCCGACGACTATGGGGTCGTCCCCACAACCCCAGGAGTAGATTGCCCCGCCGCCGACATGTCCGACGACTATAGGGTCGTCCCCACGATCCCGGGACTAGGTTGGCCAGCCACCGACTTGCCCGACGACTATAGGGACGTCCCACGACCCAGGGACTAGGTTGGCCCGCCGCCGACTTGTCCGACGACTATAGGGTCGTCCCCACGACCCCGGGACTAGGTTGGCCCGCCACCATCATGTCCGACGACTATAGGGTTGTCCCCACGACCCCGGGACTAGGTTGGCCCGCCGCCGACTTGTCCGACTACTATGGGGTCGTCCCCATGACCCCAGGAGTAGATTGCCCCGCCTCCGTCATGTCCGACGACTATAGGGTCGTCTCCACGACCCGGGGCCAAAGTTGGTCAGCCGCCGACATGTCCGACGACTATAGGCTCGTCCCCACGACCCCGGGACTAGATTGCCCCGCCACCGTCATGTCCGACGACTATAGGGTCCTCTCCACGACCCCGGGACTATGTTGGCCCGCCGCTGACTTGTCCGACGACTATAGGGTCGTCCCCACGACCCCGGGACTAGATTGGCCCGCCACCATCATGTCGGAGGTCTATAGGGTTGTCCCCACGACCACGGGCCAAAGTTGGCCAGCCGCCGACATGTCCGACGACTATAGGGTCGTCCCCACGACCACGGGCCAAAGTTGCCCAGCCGCCAACATGTCCAACGACTATAGGGTCGTCCCCACGACCCCGGGACTAGATTGGCCCCCCACCATCATGTCCGACGGCTATAGGGTCGTCCCCACGACCCCGGAACTAGGGTGGCCCGCCGCCGACTTGTCCGACGACTATAGGGTCGTCCCCACGACCCCGGGACTAGGTTGGCCCGCCACCGTCATGTCCGACGACTATAGGGTCGTCCCCACGAGCCCGGGACTAGATTGGCCCGCCACCGTCATGTCCGACGACTATAGGGTCGTCCCCACGACCCCGGGACTAGGTTGGCCCGCCGCCGGCTTGTCCGACGCCTATAGGGTCGTCCCCACGACCCCCGGAATAGATTGACCCGCCACCGTCATGTCCGACGACTATAGGGTTGTACCCACGACCCCGGGACTAGGTTGGCCCGCCGCCGACTTGTCCGACTACTATGGGGTCGTCCCCATGACCCCAGGAGTAGATTGCCCCGACACCGTCATGTCCGACGACTATAGGGTCGTCTCCACGACCCCGGGACTAGGTTCGCCCGCCGCCGAGTTGTCCGACGACTATAGGGTCGTCCCCACGACCACGGGCCAAAGTTGCCCCGCCGCCGACATGTCCGACGACTATAGGGTCGTCTCCACGACCCCGGGCCAAAGTTGGTCAGCCGCCGACATGTCCGACGACTATAGGCTCGTCCCCACGACCCCGGGACTAGGTTGGCCCGCCACCGTCATGTCCGACGACTATAGGGTCGCCCCACGACCCCGGGACTAGGTTGGCCCGCCGCCGACTTGTCCGACGACTATAGGGTCGTCCCCACGACCCCCGGAATAGATTGACCCGCCACCGTCATGTCCGACGACTATAGGGTTGTCCCCACGACCCCGGGACTAGGTTGGCCCGCCGCCGACTTGTCCGACTACTATGGGGTCGTCCCCATGACCCCAGGAGTAGATTGCCCCGCCACCGTCGTGTCCGACGACTATAGGGTCGTCTCCACGATCCCGGGACTAGGTTCGCCCGCCGCCGAGTTGTCCGACGACTATAGGGTCGTCCCCACGACCACGGGCCAAAGTTGCCCCGCCGCCGACATGTCCGACGACTATAGGGTCGTCTCCACGACCCCGGGCCAAAGTTGGTCAGCCGCCGACATGTCCGACGACTATAGGCTCGTCCCCACGACCCCGGGACTAGATTGGCCCGCCACCGTCATGTCCAACGACTATAGGGTCGCCCCACAACCCCGGGACTAGGTTGGCCCGCCGCCGACTTGTCCGACGACTATAGGGTCGTCCCCACGACCCCGGGACTATGTCGGCCCGCCGCCGACTTGTCCGACGACTACAGGGTCGTCCCCACGACCCCGGGACTAGATTGGGCCGCCACCGACATGTCCGACGACTATAGGGTCGCCCCACGACCCAGGGACTAGGTTGGCCCGCCGCCGACTTGTCCGACTACTATGGGGTCGTCCCCATAACCCCAGGAGTAGATTGCCCCGCCACCGTCATGTCCGACGACTATAGGGTCGTCTCCACGACCCCGCGACTAGGTTGGCCCGCCGCCGAGTTGTCCGACGACTATAGGGTCGTCCCCACGACCACGGGCCAAAGTTGCCCAGCCGCCGACATGTCCGACGACTATAGGGTCGTCTCCACGACCCCGGGCCAAAGTTGGTCAGCCGCCGACATGTCCGACGACTACAGGATCGTCCCCACGACCCCCGGACTAGATTGCCCCGCCACCGTCATATCCGACGACTATAGGGTCGTCTCCACGACCCCGGGACTAGGTTGGCCCGCCGCCGACTTGTCCGACGACTATAGAGACGTCCCCACGACCACGGGCCAATGTTGCCCAGCCGCCGACATGTCCGACGACTACAGGGTCGTCCCCGCGACCCCGGGACTAGTTTGGCCCGCCGCCGACTTGTCCGACGACTACAGGGTCGTCCCCACGTCCCCGGGACTAGGATGGCCCGCCGCCGACTTGTCCGACGACTATAGGGTCGTCTCCACGACCCCGGGCCAAAGTTTGTCAGCCGCCGACATTTCCGACGACTATAGGCTCGTCCCCACGACCCCGGGACTAGATTGGCCCGCCACCGTCATGTCCGACGACTATAGGGTCGCCCCACGACCCCCGGACTAGGTTGGCCCGCCGCCGACTTGTCCGACGACTATAGGGTCGTCCCCACGACCCCGGGACTAGGTTGGCCCGCCGCCGACTTGTCCGACGACTATGGGGTCGTCCCCACAACCCCAGGAGTAGATTGCCCCGCCACCGTCATGTCCGACGACTATAGGGTCGTCCCCACGACCCCGGGACTAGGTTGGCCAGCCGCCGACATGTCCGACGACTATACGGTCGTCCCCATGACCACGGGACTAGGTGGGTCCGCCGCCGACTTGTTGGACGACTATAGGGTCGACCCTACCACCCCGGGACTAGGTTGGCCAGCCGCCGACATGTCCGACGTCAATAGGTTCGTCCCCACAACCCCAGGAGTAGATTGCCCCGCCACCGTCATGTCCGACGACTATAGGGTCGTCCCCACGACCCCGGGACTAGGTTGGCCAGCCGCCGACATGTCCGACGACTATACGGTCGTCCCCATGACCACGGGACTAGGTTGGCCAGCCACCGACTTGCCCGACGACTATAGGGTCGTCCCACGACCCTGGGACTAGGTTGGCCCGCCGCCGACTTGTCCGACGACTATAGGGTCGTCCCCACGACCCCCGGACTAGGTTGGCCCGCCGCCGACTTGTCCGACGACTATAGGGTCGTCCCCACGACCACGGGCCAAAGTTGCCCAGCCGCCGACATGTCCGACGACTATAGGGTCGTCTCCACGACCCCGGGCCAAAGTTGGTCAGCCGCCGACATGTCCGACGACTATAGGGTCGTCCCCACGACCCCGGGACTAGGTTGGCCAGCCGCCGACATGTCCGACGACTATACGGTCGTCCCCATGACCACGGGACTAGGTGGGTCCGCCGCCGACTTGTTGGACGACTATAGGGTCGACCCTACCACCCCGGGACTAGGTTGGCCAGCCGCCGACATGTCCGACGTCAATAGGTTCGTCCCCACAACCCCAGGAGTAGATTGCCCCGCCACCGTCATGTCCGACGACTATAGGGTCGTCCCCACGACCCCGGGACTAGGTTGGCCAGCCGCCGACATGTCCGACGACTATACGGTCGTCCCCATGACCACGGGACTAGGTTGGCCAGCCACCGACTTGCCCGACGACTATAGGGTCGTCCCACGACCCTGGGACTAGGTTGGCCCGCCGCCGACTTGTCCGACGACTATAGGGTCGTCCCCACGACCCCGGGACTAGGTTGGCCCGCCACCATCATGTCCGACGACTATAGGGTTGTCCCCACGACCCCGGGACTAGGTTGGCCCGCCGCCGACTTGTCCGACTACTATGGGGCCGTCCCCATGACCCCAGGAGTAGATTGCCCCGCCACCGTCATGTCCGACGACTATAGGGTCGTCCCCACGACCCCGGGACTAGATTGGCCCGCCACCATCATGTCGGAGGTCTATAGGGTTGTCCCCACGACCACGGGCCAAAGTTGGCCAGCCGCCGACATGTCCGACGACTATAGGGTCGTCCCCACGACCACGGGCCAAAGTTGCCCAGCCGCCGACATGTCCGACGACTATAGGGTCGTCTCCACGACCCCGGGCCAAAGTTGGTCAGCCGCCGACATGTCCGACGACTATAGGCTCGTCCCCACGACCCCGGGACAAGATTGCCCCGCCACCGTCATGTCCGACGACTATAGGGTCGTCCCCACGGCCCCGGGAATAGATTGGCCCGCCACCGTCATGTCCGACGACTATAGGGTCGTCCCCACGAGCCCGGGACTAGATTGGCCCGCCACCGTCATGTCCGACGACTATAGGGTCGTCCCCACGACCCCGGGACTAGGTTGGCCCGCCGCCGACTTGTCCGACGACTATGGGGTCGTCCCCACAACCCCAGGAGTAGATTGCCCCGCCGCCGACATGTCCGACGACTATAGGGTCGTCCCCACGATCCCGGGACTAGGTTGGCCAGCCACCGACTTGCCCGACGACTATAGGGACGTCCCACGACCCAGGGACTAGGTTGGCCCGCCGCCGACTTGTCCGACTACTATGGGGTCGTCCCCATGACCCCAGGAGTAGATTGCCCCGCCTCCGTCGTGTCCGACGACTATAGGGTCGTCTCCACGACCCCGGGACTAGGTTGGCCCGCCGCCGAGTTGTCCGACGACTATAGGGTCGTCCCCACGACCACGGGCCAAAGTTGCCCAGCCGCCGACATGTCCGACGACTATAGGGTCGTCTCCACGACCCCGGGCCAAAGTTGGTCAGCCGCCGACATGTCCGACGACTATAGGCTCGTCCCCACGACCCCGGGACTAGATTGGCCCGCCACCGTCATGTCCGACGACTATAGGGTCGTCCCCACGACCCCGGGAATATGTTGGCCCGCCGCCGACTTGTCCGACGACTATAGGGTCGTCCCCACGACCCCGGGACTAGGTTGGCCCGCCGCCGACTTGTCCGACGACTATGGGGTCGTCCCCATGACCCCAGGAGTAGATTGCCCCGCCACCGTCATGTCCGACGACTATAGGGTCGTCTCCACGACCCCGGGACTATGTTGGCCCGCCGCCGACTTGTCCGACGACTATAGGGTCGTCCCCACGACCCCGGGACTAGATTGGCCCGCCACCATCATGTCGGAGGTCTATAGGGTTGTCCCCACGACCACGGGCCAAAGTTGGCCAGCCGCCGACATGTCCGACGACTATAGGGTCGTCCCCACGACCACGGGCCAAAGTTGCCCAGCCGCCAACATGTCCAACGACTATAGGGTCGTCCCCACGACCCCGGGCCAAAGTTGGTCAGCCGCCGACATGTCCGACGACTATAGGCTCGTCCCCACGACCCCGGGACTAGATTGGCCCGCCACCGTCATGTCCGACGGCTATAGGGTCGCCCCACGACCCCGGGACTAGGTTGGCCCGCCGCCGACTTGTCCGACGACTATAGGGTCGTCCCCACGACCCCGGGACTAGGTTGGCCCGCCGCCGACTTGTCCGACGCCTATAGGGTCGTCCCCACGACCCCCGGAATAGATTGATCCGCCACCGTCATGTCCGACGACAATAGGGTTGTCCCCACGACCCCGGGACTAGGTTGGCCCGCCGCCGACTTGTCCGACTACTATGGGGTCGTCCCCATGACCCCAGGAGTAGATTGCCCCGCCACCGTCATGTCCGACGACTATAGGGTCGTCTCCACGACCCCGGGACTAGGTTGGCCCGCCGCCGAGTTGTCCGACGACTATAGGGTCGTCCCCACGACCACGGGCCAAAGTTGCCCAGCCGCCGACATGTCCGACGACTATAGGGTCGTCTCCACGACCCCGGGCCAAAGTTGGTCAGCCGCCGACATGTCCGACGACTATAGGCTCGTCCCCACGACCCCGGGACTAGATTGGCCCGCCACCGTCATGTCCGACGACTATAGGGTCGTCCCACGACCCCGGGACTAGGTTGGCCCGCCGCCGACTTGTCCGACGACTATAGGGTCGTCCCCACGACCCCGGGACTATGTCGGCCCGCCGCCGACTTGTCCGACGACTACAGGGTCGTCCCCACGACCCCGGGACTAGATTGGCCCGCCACCGACATGTCCGACGACTATAGGGTCGCCCCACGACCCAGGGACTAGGTTGGCCCGCCGCCGACTTGACCGACGACTATAGGGTCGTCCCCACGACCCCGGGACTAGACTGGCCCGCCACCGTCATGTCCGACGACTATAGGGTCGTCCCCACGACACCGGGACTAGGTTGGCCCGCCGCCGACTTGTCCGACGACAATAGGGTCGTCCCCACGACCCCGGGACTAGGTTGGCCCGCCGCCGAGTTGTCCGACGACTATAGGGTCGTCCCCACGACCACGGACCAAAGTTGCCCAGCCGCCGACATGTCCGACGACTATAGGGTCGTCTCCAGGACCCCGGGCCAAAGTTGGTCAGCCGCCGACATGTCCGACGACTATAGGCTCGTCCCCACGACCCCGGGACTAGATTGGCCCGCCACCGTCATGTCCGACGGCTATAGGGTCGCCCCACGACCCCGGGACTAGGTTGGCCCGCCGCCGACTTGTCCGACGACTATAGGGTCGTCCCCACGACCCCGGGACTAGGTTGGCCCGCCGCCGACTTGTCCGACGCCTATAGGGTCGTCCCCAAGACCCCCGGAATAGATTGATCCGCCACCGTCATGTCCGACGACAATAGGGTTGTCCCCACGACCCCGGGACTAGGTTGGCCCGCCGCCGACTTGTCCGACTACTATGGGGTCGTCCCCATGACCACAGGAGTAGATTGCCCCGCCACCGTCATGTCCGACGACTATAGGGTCGTCTCCACGACCCCGGGACTAGGTTGGCCCGCCGCCGAGTTGTCCGACGACTATAGGGTCGTCCCCACGACCACGGGCCAAAGTTGCCCAGCCGCCGACATGTCCGACGACTATAGGGTCGTCTCCACGACCCCGGGCCAAAGTTGGTCAGCCGCCGACATGTCCGACGACTATAGGCTCGTCCCCACGACCCCGGGACTAGATTGGCCCGCCACCGTCATGTCCGACGACTATAGGGTCGTCCCACGACCCCGGGACTAGGTTGGCCCGCCGCCGACTTGTCCGACGACTATAGGGTCGTCCCCACGACCCCGGGACTATGTCGGCCCGCCGCCGACTTGTCCGACGACTACAGGGTCGTCCCCACGACCCCGGGACTAGATTGGCCCGCCACCGTCATGTCCGACGACTATAGGGTCGTCCCACGACCCCGGGACTAGGTTGGCCCGCCGCCGACTTGTCCGACGACTATAGGGTCGTCCCCACGACCCCGGGACTATGTCGGCCCGCCGCCGACTTGTCCGACGACTACAGGGTCGTCCCCACGACCCCGGGACTAGATTGGCCCGCCACCGACATGTCCGACGACTATAGGGTCGCCCCACGACCCAGGGACTAGGTTGGCCCGCCGCCGACTTGACCGACGACTATAGGGTCGTCCCCACGACCCCGGGACTAGACTGGCCCGCCACCGTCATGTCCGACGACTATAGGGTCGTCCCCACGACACCGGGACTAGGTTGGCCCGCCGCCGACTTGTCCGACGACAATAGGGTCGTCCCCACGACCCCGGGACTAGGTTGGCCCGCCGCCGAGTTGTCCGACGACTATAGGGTCGTCCCCACGACCACGGACCAAAGTTGCCCAGCCGCCGACATGTCCGACGACTATAGGGTCGTCTCCAGGACCCCGGGCCAAAGTTGGTCAGCCGCCGACATGTCCGACGACTATAGGCTCGTCCCCACGACCCCGGGACTAGATTGGCCCGCCACCGTCATGTCCGACGGCTATAGGGTCGCCCCACGACCCCGGGACTAGGTTGGCCCGCCGCCGACTTGTCCGACGACTATAGGGTCGTCCCCACGACCCCGGTACTAGGTTGGCCCGCCGCCGACTTGTCCGACGCCTATAGGGTCGTCCCCACGACCCCCGGAATAGATTGATCCGCCACCGTCATGTCCGACGACAATAGGGTTGTCCCCACGACCCCGGGACTAGGTTGGCCCGCCGCCGACTTGTCCGACTACTATGGGGTCGTCCCCATGACCCCAGGAGTAGATTGCCCCGCCACCGTCATGTCAGACTACTATAGGGTCGTCTCCACGACCCCGGGACTAGGTTGGCCCGCCGCCGAGTTGTCCGACGACTATAGGGTCGTCCCCACGACCACGGGCCAAAGTTGCCCAGCCGCCGACATGTCCGACGACTATAGGGTCGTCTCCACGACCCCGGGCCAAAGTTGGTCAGCCGCCGACATGTCCGACGACTATAGGCTCGTCCCCACGACCCCGGGACTAGATTGGCCCGCCACCGTCATGTCCGACGACTATAGGGTCGTCCCACGACCCCGGGACTAGGTTGGCCCGCCGCCGACTTGTCCGACGACTATAGGGTCGTCCCCACGACCCCGGGACTATGTCGGCCCGCCGCCGACTTGTCCGACGACTACAGGGTCGTCCCCACGACCCCGGGACTAGATTGGCCCGCCACCGACATGTCCGACGACTATAGGGTCGCCCCACGACCCAGGGACTAGGTTGGCCCGCCGCCGACTTGACCGACGACTATAGGGTCGTCCCCACGACCCCGGGACTAGACTGGCCCGCCACCGTCATGTCCGACGACTATAGGGTCGTCCCCACGACACCGGGACTAGGTTGGCCCGCCGCCGACTTGTCCGACGACAATAGGGTCGTCCCCACGACCCCGGGACTAGGTTGGCCCGCCGCCGAGTTGTCCGACGACTATAGGGTCGTCCCCACGACCACGGACCAAAGTTGCCCAGCCGCCGACATGTCCGACGACTATAGGGTCGTCTCCAGGACCCCGGGCCAAAGTTGGTCAGCCGCCGACATGTCCGACGACTATAGGCTCGTCCCCACGACCCCGGGACTAGATTGGCCCGCCACCGTCATGTCCGACGACTATAGGGTCGCCCCACGACCCCGGGACTAGGTTGGCCCGCCGCCGACTTGTCCGACGACTATAGGGTCGACCCCACGACCACGGGCCAAAGTTGTCCAGCCGCCGACATGTCCGACCACTATAGGGTCGTCTCCACGACCCCGGGACTATGTTGGCCCGCCGCCGACTTGTCCGACGACTATAGGGTCGTCCCCACGACCCCGGGACTAGATTGGCCCGCCACCATCATGTCGGAGGTCTATAGGGTTGTCCCCACGACCACGGGCCAAAGTTGGCCAGCCGCCGACATGTCCGACGACTATAGGGTCGTCCCCACGACCACGGGCCAAAGTTGCCCAGCCGCCAACATGTCCAACGACTATAGGGTCGTCCCCACGACCCCGGGACTAGGTTGGCCCGCCGCCGACTTGTCCGACTACTATGGGGTCGTCCCCATGACCACAGGAGTAGATTGCCCCGCCACCGTCATGTCCGACGACTATAGGGTCGTCTCCACGACCCCGGGACTAGGTTGGCCCGCCGCCGAGTTGTCCGACGACTATAGGGTCGTCCCCACGACCACGGGCCAAAGTTGCCCAGCCGCCGACATGTCCGACGACTATAGGGTCGTCTCCACGACCCCGGGCCAAAGTTGGTCAGCCGCCGACATGTCCGACGACTATAGGCTCGTCCCCACGACCCCGGGACTAGATTGGCCCGCCACCGTCATGTCCGACGACTATAGGGTCGTCCCACGACCCCGGGACTAGGTTGGCCCGCCGCCGACTTGTCCGACGACTATAGGGTCGTCCCCACGACCCCGGGACTATGTCGGCCCGCCGCCGACTTGTCCGACGACTACAGGGTCGTCCCCACGACCCCGGGACTAGATTGGCCCGCCACCGTCATGTCCGACGACTATAGGGTCGTCCCACGACCCCGGGACTAGGTTGGCCCGCCGCCGACTTGTCCGACGACTATAGGGTCGTCCCCACGACCCCGGGACTATGTCGGCCCGCCGCCGACTTGTCCGACGACTACAGGGTCGTCCCCACGACCCCGGGACTAGATTGGCCCGCCACCGACATGTCCGACGACTATAGGGTCGCCCCACGACCCAGGGACTAGGTTGGCCCGCCGCCGACTTGACCGACGACTATAGGGTCGTCCCCACGACCCCGGGACTAGACTGGCCCGCCACCGTCATGTCCGACGACTATAGGGTCGTCCCCACGACACCGGGACTAGGTTGGCCCGCCGCCGACTTGTCCGACGACAATAGGGTCGTCCCCACGACCCCGGGACTAGGTTGGCCCGCCGCCGAGTTGTCCGACGACTATAGGGTCGTCCCCACGACCACGGACCAAAGTTGCCCAGCCGCCGACATGTCCGACGACTATAGGGTCGTCTCCAGGACCCCGGGCCAAAGTTGGTCAGCCGCCGACATGTCCGACGACTATAGGCTCGTCCCCACGACCCCGGGACTAGATTGGCCCGCCACCGTCATGTCCGACGGCTATAGGGTCGCCCCACGACCCCGGGACTAGGTTGGCCCGCCGCCGACTTGTCCGACGACTATAGGGTCGTCCCCACGACCCCGGGACTAGGTTGGCCCGCCGCCGACTTGTCCGACGCCTATAGGGTCGTCCCCACGACCCCCGGAATAGATTGATCCGCCACCGTCATGTCCGACGACAATAGGGTTGTCCCCACGACCCCGGGACTAGGTTGGCCCGCCGCCGACTTGTCCGACTACTATGGGGTCGTCCCCATGACCCCAGGAGTAGATTGCCCCGCCACCGTCATGTCAGACTACTATAGGGTCGTCTCCACGACCCCGGGACTAGGTTGGCCCGCCGCCGAGTTGTCCGACGACTATAGGGTCGTCCCCACGACCACGGGCCAAAGTTGCCCAGCCGCCGACATGTCCGACGACTATAGGGTCGTCTCCACGACCCCGGGCCAAAGTTGGTCAGCCGCCGACATGTCCGACGACTATAGGCTCGTCCCCACGACCCCGGGACTAGATTGGCCCGCCACCGTCATGTCCGACGACTATAGGGTCGTCCCACGACCCCGGGACTAGGTTGGCCCGCCGCCGACTTGTCCGACGACTATAGGGTCGTCCCCACGACCCCGGGACTATGTCGGCCCGCCGCCGACTTGTCCGACGACTACAGGGTCGTCCCCACGACCCCGGGACTAGATTGGCCCGCCACCGACATGTCCGACGACTATAGGGTCGCCCCACGACCCAGGGACTAGGTTGGCCCGCCGCCGACTTGACCGACGACTATAGGGTCGTCCCCACGACCCCGGGACTAGACTGGCCCGCCACCGTCATGTCCGACGACTATAGGGTCGTCCCCACGACACCGGGACTAGGTTGGCCCGCCGCCGACTTGTCCGACGACAATAGGGTCGTCCCCACGACCCCGGGACTAGGTTGGCCCGCCGCCGAGTTGTCCGACGACTATAGGGTCGTCCCCACGACCACGGACCAAAGTTGCCCAGCCGCCGACATGTCCGACGACTATAGGGTCGTCTCCAGGACCCCGGGCCAAAGTTGGTCAGCCGCCGACATGTCCGACGACTATAGGCTCGTCCCCACGACCCCGGGACTAGATTGGCCCGCCGCCGACTTGTCCGACGACTATAGGGTCGACCCCACGACCACGGGCCAAAGTTGTCCAGCCGCCGACATGTCCGACCACTATAGGGTCGTCTCCACGACCCCGGGACTATGTTGGCCCGCCGCCGACTTGTCCGACGACTATAGGGTCGTCCCCACGACCCCGGGACTAGATTGGCCCGCCACCATCATGTCGGAGGTCTATAGGGTTGTCCCCACGACCACGGGCCAAAGTTGGCCAGCCGCCGACATGTCCGACGACTATAGGGTCGTCCCCACGACCACGGGCCAAAGTTGCCCAGCCGCCAACATGTCCAACGACTATAGGGTCGTCCCCACGACCCCGGGACTAGGTTGGCCCGCCGCCGACTTGTCCGACTACTATGGGGTCGTCCCCATGACCCCAGGAGTAGATTGCCCCGCCTCCGTCATGTCCGACGACTATAGGGTCGTCTCCACGACCCCGGGCCAAAGTTGGTCAGCCGCCGACATGTCCGACGACTATAGGCTCGTCCCCACGACCCCGGGACCAGATTGCCCCGCCACCGTCATGTCCGACGACTATAGGGTCCTCTCCACGACCCCGGGACTATGTTGGCCCGCCGCCGACTTGTCCGACGACTATAGGGTCGTCCCCACGACCCCGGGACTAGATTGGCCCGCCACCGTCATGTCCGACGACTATAGGGTCGTCCCCACGACCCCGGGACTATGTTGGCCCGCCGCCGGCTTGTCCGACGCCTATAGGGTCGTCCCCACGACCCCCGGAATAGATTGACCCGCCACCGTCATGTCCGACGACTATAGGGTTGTCCCCACGACCCCGGGACTATGTTGGCCCGCCGCCGACTTGTCCGACGACTATAGGGTCGTCCCCACGACCCCGGGACTAGGTTGGCCCGCCGCCGAGTTGTCCGACGACTATAGGGTCGTCCCCACGACCACGGGCCAAAGTTGCCCAGCCGCCAACATGTCCAACGACTATAGGGTCGTCCCCACGACCCCGGGACTAGATTGGCCCCCCACCATCATGTCCGACGGCTATAGGGTCGTCCCCACGACCCCGGGACTAGGGTGGCCCGCCGCCGACTTGTCCGACGACTATAGGGTCGTCCCCACGACCCCGGGACTAGGTTGGCCCGCCACCGTCATGTCCGACGACTATAGGGTCGTCCCCACGAGCCCGGGACTAGGTTGGCCCGCCGCCGGCTTGTCCGACGCCTATAGGGTCGTCCCCACGACCCCCGGAATAGATTGACCCGCCACCGTCATGTCCGACGACTATAGGGTTGTCCCCACGACCCCGGGACTAGGTTGGCCCGCCGCCGACTTGTCCGACTACTATGGGGTCGTCCCCATGACCCCAGGAGTAGATTGCCCCGCCACCGTCATGTCCGACGACTATAGGGTCGTCTCCACGACCCCGGGACTAGGTTCGCCCGCCGCCGAGTTGTCCGACGACTATAGGGTCGTCCCCACGACCACGGGCCAAAGTTGCCCCGCCGCCGACATGTCCGACGACTATAGGGTCGTCTCCACGACCCCGGGCCAAAGTTGGTCAGCCGCCGACATGTCCGACGACTATAGGCTCGTCCCCACGACCCCGGGACTAGGTTGGCCCGCCACCGTCATGTCCGATGACTATAGGGTCGCCCCACGACCCCGGGACTAGGTTGGCCCGCCGCCGACTTGTCCGACGACTATAGGGTCGTCCCCACAACCCCGGGACTAGGTTGGCCCGCCACCGTCATGTCCGACGACTATAGGGTCGTCCCCACGAGCCCAGGAGTAGATTGCCCCGCCACCGTCATGTCCGACGACTATAGGGTCGTCTCCACGACCCCGGGACTATGTCGGCCCGCCGCCGTCATGTCCGACGACTATAGGGTCATCCCCACGACACCGGGACTAGGTTGGTCCGCCGCCGACTTGTCCGACGACTATAGGGTCGTCCCCACGACCACGGGCCAAAGTTGCCCAGCCGCCGACATGTTCGACGACTATAGGGTCGTCTCCACGACCCCGGGCCAAAGTTGGTCAGCCGCCGACATGTCCGACGACTATAGGCTCGTCCCCACGACCCCGGGACTAGATTGGCCCGCCACCGTCATGTCCGACGACTATAGGGTCGCCCCACGACCCCGGGACTAGGTTGGCCCGCCGCCAACTTGTCCGACGACTATAGGGTCGTCCCCACGACCACGGGCCAAAGTTGCCCAGCCGCCGACATGTCCGACGACTATAGGGTCGTCTCAACGACCCCGGGCCAAAGTTGGTCAGCCGCCGACATGTCCGACGACTATAGGGTCGACTCCACGACCCCGGGACTAGGTTGGCCAGCCGCCGACTTGTCCCACGACTGTAGGGACGTCCCCACGACCCCCGGACTAGATTGCCCCACCACCGTCATGTCCGACGACTATAGGGTCGTCTCCACGACCCCGGGACTAGGTTGGCCCGCCGCCGACTTGTCCGACGACTATAGAGGCGTCCCCACGATCCCGGGACTAGGTTGGCCAGCCGCCGACATGTCCGACGACTATAGGGTCGTCCCTACGGCCCCAGGAATATATTGGCCCACCACCGTCATGTCCGACGACTACAGGATCGTCCCCACGACCCCAGGAGTAGATTGCCCCGCCTCCGTCATGTCCGACGACTATAGGGTCGTCTCCACGACCCCGGGCCAAAGTTGGTCAGCCGCCGACATGTCCGACGACTACAGGATCGTCCCCACGACCCCCGGGCTAGATTGCCCCGCCACCGTCATATCCGACGACTATAGGGTCGTCTCCACGACCCCGGGACTAGGTTGGCCCGCCGCCGACTTGTCCGACGACTATAGAGACGTCCCCACGACCACGGGCCAAAGTTGCCCAGCCGCCGACATGTCCGACGACTACAGGGTCGTCCCCACGACCGCGGGACTAGATTGGCCCGCCACCGTCATGTCCGACGACTATAGGGTCGTCCCCACGATCCCGGGACTAGGTTGGCCAGCCACCGACTTGCCCGACGACTATAGGGTCGTCCCCACGACCACGGGCCAAAGTTGCCCAGCCGCCGGCATGTCCGAAGACTATAGGGTCGTCCCCACGACCCCGGGACAAGATTGCCCCGCCACCGTCATGTCCGACGACTATAGGGTCGTCCCCACGGCCCCGCGAATAGATTGGCCCGCCACCGTCATGTCCGACGACTATAGGGTCGTCCCCACGACCCCGGGACTAGACTGGCCCGCCACCGTCATGTCCGACGACTATAGGGTCGTCCCCACGACACCGGGACTAGGTTGGCCCGCCGCCGACTTGTCCGACGACAATAGGGTCGTCCCCACGACCCCGGGACTAGGTTGGCCCGCCGCCGAGTTGTCCGACGACTATAGGGTCGTCCCCACGACCACGGACCAAAGTTGCCCAGCCGCCGACATGTCCGACGACTATAGGGTCGTCTCCAGGACCCCGGGCCAAAGTTGGTCAGCCGCCGACATGTCCGACGACTATAGGCTCGTCCCCACGACCCCGGGACTAGATTGGCCCGCCACCGTCATGTCCGACGACTATAGGGTCGCCCCACGACCCCGGGACTAGGTTGGCCCGCCGCCGACTTGTCCGACGACTATAGGGTCGACCCCACGACCACGGGCCAAAGTTGTCCAGCCGCCGACATGTCCGACCACTATAGGGTCGTCTCCACGACCCCGGGACTATGTTGGCCCGCCGCCGACTTGTCCGACGACTATAGGGTCGTCCCCACGACCCCGGGACTAGATTGGCCCGCCACCATCATGTCGGAGGTCTATAGGGTTGTCCCCACGACCACGGGCCAAAGTTGGCCAGCCGCCGACATGTCCGACGACTATAGGGTCGTCCCCACGACCACGGGCCAAAGTTGCCCAGCCGCCAACATGTCCAACGACTATAGGGTCGTCCCCACGACCCCGGGACTAGGTTGGCCCGCCGCCGACTTGTCCGACTACTATGGGGTCGTCCCCATGACCCCAGGAGTAGATTGCCCCGCCTCCGTCATGTCCGACGACTATAGGGTCGTCTCCACGACCCCGGGCCAAAGTTGGTCAGCCGCCGACATGTCCGACGACTATAGGCTCGTCCCCACGACCCCGGGACCAGATTGCCCCGCCACCGTCATGTCCGACGACTATAGGGTCCTCTCCACGACCCCGGGACTATGTTGGCCCGCCGCCGACTTGTCCGACGACTATAGGGTCGTCCCCACGACCCCGGGACTAGATTGGCCCGCCACCGTCATGTCCGACGACTATAGGGTCGTCCCCACGACCCCGGGACTATGTTGGCCCGCCGCCGGCTTGTCCGACGCCTATAGGGTCGTCCCCACGACCCCCGGAATAGATTGACCCGCCACCGTCATGTCCGACGACTATAGGGTTGTCCCCACGACCCCGGGACTATGTTGGCCCGCCGCCGACTTGTCCGACGACTATAGGGTCGTCCCCACGACCCCGGGACTAGGTTGGCCCGCCGCCGAGTTGTCCGACGACTATAGGGTCGTCCCCACGACCACGGGCCAAAGTTGCCCAGCCGCCAACATGTCCAACGACTATAGGGTCGTCCCCACGACCCCGGGACTAGATTGGCCCCCCACCATCATGTCCGACGGCTATAGGGTCGTCCCCACGACCCCGGGACTAGGGTGGCCCGCCGCCGACTTGTCCGACGACTATAGGGTCGTCCCCACGACCCCGGGACTAGGTTGGCCCGCCACCGTCATGTCCGACGACTATAGGGTCGTCCCCACGAGCCCGGGACTAGATTGGCCCGCCACCGTCATGTCCGACGACTATAGGGTCGTCCCCACGACCCCGGGACTAGGTTGGCCCGCCGCCGGCTTGTCCGACGCCTATAGGGTCGTCCCCACGACCCCCGGAATAGATTGACCCGCCACCGTCATGTCCGACGACTATAGGGTTGTCCCCACGACCCCGGGACTAGGTTGGCCCGCCGCCGACTTGTCCGACTACTATGGGGTCGTCCCCATGACCCCAGGAGTAGATTGCCCCGCCACCGTCATGTCCGACGACTATAGGGTCGTCTCCACGACCCCGGGACTAGGTTCGCCCGCCGCCGAGTTGTCCGACGACTATAGGGTCGTCCCCACGACCACGGGCCAAAGTTGCCCCGCCGCCGACATGTCCGACGACTATAGGGTCGTCTCCACGACCCCGGGCCAAAGTTGGTCAGCCGCCGACATGTCCGACGACTATAGGCTCGTCCCCACGACCCCGGGACTAGGTTGGCCCGCCACCGTCATGTCCGATGACTATAGGGTCGCCCCACGACCCCGGGACTAGGTTGGCCCGCCGCCGACTTGTCCGACGACTATAGGGTCGTCCCCACAACCCCGGGACTAGGTTGGCCCGCCACCGTCATGTCCGACGACTATAGGGTCGTCCCCACGAGCCCAGGAGTAGATTGCCCCGCCACCGTCATGTCCGACGACTATAGGGTCGTCTCCACGACCCCGGGACTATGTCGGCCCGCCGCCGTCATGTCCGACGACTATAGGGTCATCCCCACGACACCGGGACTAGGTTGGTCCGCCGCCGACTTGTCCGACGACTATAGGGTCGTCCCCACGACCACGGGCCAAAGTTGCCCAGCCGCCGACATGTTCGACGACTATAGGGTCGTCTCCACGACCCCGGGCCAAAGTTGGTCAGCCGCCGACATGTCCGACGACTATAGGCTCGTCCCCACGACCCCGGGACTAGATTGGCCCGCCACCGTCATGTCCGACGACTATAGGGTCGCCCCACGACCCCGGGACTAGGTTGGCCCGCCGCCAACTTGTCCGACGACTATAGGGTCGTCCCCACGACCACGGGCCAAAGTTGCCCAGCCGCCGACATGTCCGACGACTATAGGGTCGTCTCAACGACCCCGGGCCAAAGTTGGTCAGCCGCCGACATGTCCGACGACTATAGGGTCGACTCCACGACCCCGGGACTAGGTTGGCCAGCCGCCGACTTGTCCCACGACTGTAGGGACGTCCCCACGACCCCCGGACTAGATTGCCCCACCACCGTCATGTCCGACGACTATAGGGTCGTCTCCACGACCCCGGGACTAGGTTGGCCCGCCGCCGACTTGTCCGACGACTATAGAGGCGTCCCCACGATCCCGGGACTAGGTTGGCCAGCCGCCGACATGTCCGACGACTATAGGGTCGTCCCTACGGCCCCAGGAATATATTGGCCCACCACCGTCATGTCCGACGACTACAGGATCGTCCCCACGACCCCAGGAGTAGATTGCCCCGCCTCCGTCATGTCCGACGACTATAGGGTCGTCTCCACGACCCCGGGCCAAAGTTGGTCAGCCGCCGACATGTCCGACGACTACAGGATCGTCCCCACGACCCCCGGGCTAGATTGCCCCGCCACCGTCATATCCGACGACTATAGGGTCGTCTCCACGACCCCGGGACTAGGTTGGCCCGCCGCCGACTTGTCCGACGACTATAGAGACGTCCCCACGACCACGGGCCAAAGTTGCCCAGCCGCCGACATGTCCGACGACTACAGGGTCGTCCCCACGACCGCGGGACTAGATTGGCCCGCCACCGTCATGTCCGACGACTATAGGGTCGTCCCCACGATCCCGGGACTAGGTTGGCCAGCCACCGACTTGCCCGACGACTATAGGGTCGTCCCCACGACCACGGGCCAAAGTTGCCCAGCCGCCGGCATGTCCGAAGACTATAGGGTCGTCCCCACGACCCCGGGACAAGATTGCCCCGCCACCGTCATGTCCGACGACTATAGGGTCGTCCCCACGGCCCCGCGAATAGATTGGCCCGCCACCGTCATGTCCGACGACTATAGGGTCGTCCCCACGACCCCGGGACTAGGTTGGCCCGCCGCCGACTTGTCCGACGACTATGGGGTCGTCCCCACAACCCCAGGAGTAGATTGCCCCGCCGCCGACATGTCCGACGACTATAGGGTCGTCCCCACGATCCCGGGACTAGGTTGGCCAGGCACCGACTTGCCCGACGACTATAGGGACGTCCCACGACCCAGGGACTAGGTTGGCCCGCCGCCGACTTGTCCGACGACTATAGGGTCGTCCCCACGACCCCGGGACTAGGTTGGCCCGCCACCATCATGTCCGACGACTATAGGGTTGTCCCCACGACCCCGGGACTAGGTTGGCCCGCCGCCGACTTGTCCGACTACTATGGGGTCGTCCCATGACCCCAGGAGTAGATTGCCCCGCCTCCGTCGTGTCCGACGACTATAGGGTCGTCTCCACGACCCCGGGACTAGGTTGGCCCGCCGCCGAGTTGTCCGACGACTATAGGGTCGTCTCCACGACCCCGGGCCAAAGTTGGTCAGCCGCCGACATGTCCGACGACTATAGGCTCGTCCCCACGACCCCGGGACTAGGTTGGCCCGCCACCGTCATGTCCGATGACTATAGGGTCGCCCCACGACCCCGGGACTAGGTTGGCCCGCCGCCGACTTGTCCGACGACTATAGGGTCGTCCCCACAACCCCGGGACTAGGTTGGCCCGCCACCGTCATGTCCGACGACTATAGGGTCGTCCCCACGAGCCCAGGAGTAGATTGCCCCGCCACCGTCATGTCCGACGACTATAGGGTCGTCTCCACGACCCCGGGACTATGTCGGCCCGCCGCCGTCATGTCCGACGACTATAGGGTCATCCCCACGACACCGGGACTAGGTTGGTCCGCCGCCGACTTGTCCGACGACTATAGGGTCGTCCCCACGACCACGGGCCAAAGTTGCCCAGCCGCCGACATGTTCGACGACTATAGGGTCGTCTCCACGACCCCGGGCCAAAGTTGGTCAGCCGCCGACATGTCCGACGACTATAGGCTCGTCCCCACGACCCCGGGACTAGATTGGCCCGCCACCGTCATGTCCGACGACTATAGGGTCGCCCCACGACCCCGGGACTAGGTTGGCCCGCCGCCAACTTGTCCGACGACTATAGGGTCGTCCCCACGACCACGGGCCAAAGTTGCCCAGCCGCCGACATGTCCGACGACTATAGGGTCGTCTCCACGACCCCGGGCCAAAGTTGGTCAGCCGCCGACATGTCCGACGACTATAGGGTCGACTCCACGACCCCGGGACTAGGTTGGCCAGCCGCCGACTTGTCCCACGACTGTAGGGACGTCCCCACGACCCCCGGACTAGATTGCCCCACCACCGTCATGTCCGACGACTATAGGGTCGTCTCCACGACCCCGGGACTAGGTTGGCCCGCCGCCGACTTGTCCGACGACTATAGAGGCGTCCCCACGATCCCGGGACTAGGTTGGCCAGCCGCCGACATGTCCGACGACTATAGGGTCGTCCCTACGGCCCCAGGAATATATTGGCCCACCACCGTCATGTCCGACGACTACAGGATCGTCCCCACGACCCCAGGAGTAGATTGCCCCGCCTCCGTCATGTCCGACGACTATAGGGTCGTCTCCACGACCCCGGGCCAAAGTTGGTCAGCCGCCGACATGTCCGACGACTACAGGATCGTCCCCACGACCCCCGGACTAGATTGCCCCGCCACCGTCATATCCGACGACTATAGGGTCGTCTCCACGACCCCGGGACTAGGTTGGCCCGCCGCCGACTTGTCCGACGACTATAGAGACGTCCCCACGACCACGGGCCAAAGTTGCCCAGCCGCCGACATGTCCGACGACTACAGGGTCGTCCCCACGACCGCGGGACTAGATTGGCCCGCCACCGTCATGTCCGACGACTATAGGGTCGTCCCCACGATCCCGGGACTAGGTTGGCCAGCCACCGACTTGCCCGACGACTATAGGGTCGTCCCCACGACCACGGGCCAAAGTTGCCCAGCCGCCGGCATGTCCGAAGACTATAGGGTCGTCCCCACGACCCCGGGACAAGATTGCCCCGCCACCGTCATGTCCGACGACTATAGGGTCGTCCCCACGGCCCCGCGAATAGATTGGCCCGCCACCGTCATGTCCGACGACTATAGGGTCGTCCCCACGAGCCCGGGACTAGATTGGCCCGCCACCGTCATGTCCGACGACTATAGGGTCGTCCCCACGACCCCGGGACTAGGTTGGCCCGCCGCCGACTTGTCCGACGACTATGGGGTCGTCCCCACAACCCCAGGAGTAGATTGCCCCGCCGCCGACATGTCCGACGACTATAGGGTCGTCCCCACGATCCCGGGACTAGGTTGGCCAGGCACCGACTTGCCCGACGACTATAGGGACGTCCCACGACCCAGGGACTAGGTTGGCCCGCCGCCGACTTGTCCGACGACTATAGAGACGTCCCCACGACCACGGGCCAAAGTTGCCCAGCCGCCGACATGTCCGACGACTACAGGGTCGTCCCCACGACCGCGGGACTAGATTGGCCCGCCACCGTCATGTCCGACGACTATAGGGTCGTCCCCACGATCCCGGGACTAGGTTGGCCAGCCACCGACTTGCCCGACGACTATAGGGTCGTCCCCACGACCACGGGCCAAAGTTGCCCAGCCGCCGGCATGTCCGAAGACTATAGGGTCGTCCCCACGACCCCGGGACAAGATTGCCCCGCCACCGTCATGTCCGACGACTATAGGGTTGTCCCCACGACCCCGGGACTAGGTTGGCCCGCCGCCGACTTGTCCGACTACTATGGGGTCGTCCCATGACCCCAGGAGTAGATTGCCCCGCCTCCGTCGTGTCCGACGACTATAGGGTCGTCTCCACGACCCCGGGACTAGGTTGGCCCGCCGCCGAGTTGTCCGACGACTATAGGGTCGTCCCCACGACCACGGGCCAAAGTTGCCCAGCCGCCGACATGTCCGACGACTATAGGGTCGTCTCCACGACCCCGGGCCAAAGTTGGTCAGCCGCCGACATGTCCGACGACTATAGGCTCGTCCCCACGACCCCGGGACTAGATTGGCCCGCCACCGTCATGTCCGACGACTATAGGGTCGTCCCCACGACCCCGGGAATATGTTGGCCCGCCGCCGACTTGTCCGACGACTATAGGGTCGTCCCCACGACCCCGGGACTAGGTTGGCCCGCCGCCGACTTGTCCGACGACTATGGGGTCGTCCCCATGACCCCAGGAGTAGATTGCCCCGCCACCGTCATGTCCGACGACTATAGGGTCGTCTCCACGACCCCGGGACTATGTTGGCCCGCCGCCGACTTGTCCGACGACTATAGGGTCGTCCCCACGACCCCGGGACTAGATTGGCCCGCCACCATCATGTCGGAGGTCTATAGGGTTGTCCCCACGACCACGGGCCAAAGTTGGCCAGCCGCCGACATGTCCGACGACTATAGGGTCGTCCCCACGACCACGGGCCAAAGTTGCCCAGCCGCCAACATGTCCAACGACTATAGGGTCGTCCCCACGACCCCGGGCCAAAGTTGGTCAGCCGCCGACATGTCCGACGACTATAGGCTCGTCCCCACGACCCCGGGACTAGATTGGCCCGCCACCGTCATGTCCGACGGCTATAGGGTCGCCCCACGACCCCGGGACTAGGTTGGCCCGCCGCCGACTTGTCCGACGACTATAGGGTCGTCCCCACGACCCCGGGACTAGGTTGGCCCGCCGCCGACTTGTCCGACGCCTATAGGGTCGTCCCCACGACCCCCGGAATAGATTGATCCGCCACCGTCATGTCCGACGACAATAGGGTTGTCCCCACGACCCCGGGACTAGGTTGGCCCGCCGCCGACTTGTCCGACTACTATGGGGTCGTCCCCTTGACCCCAGGAGTAGATTGCCCCGCCACCGTCATGTCCGACGACTATAGGGTCGTCTCCACGACCCCGGGACTAGGTTGGCCCGCCGCCGAGTTGTCCGACGACTATAGGGTCGTCCCCACGACCACGGGCCAAAGTTGCCCAGCCGCCGACATGTCCGACGACTATAAGGTCGTCTCCACGACCCCGGGCCAAAGTTGGTCAGCCGCCGACATGTCCGACGACTATAGGCTCGTCCCCACGACCCCGGGACTAGATTGGCCCGCCACCGTCATGTCCGACGACTATAGGGTCGTCCCACGACCCCGGGACTAGGTTGGCCCGCCGCCGACTTGTCCGACGACTATAGGGTCGTCCCCACGACCCCGGGACTATGTCGGCCCGCCGCCGACTTGTCCGACGACTACAGGGTCGTCCCCACGACCCCGGGACTAGATTGGCCCGCCACCGACATGTCCGACGACTATAGGGTCGCCCCACGACCCAGGGACTAGGTTGGCCCGCCGCCGACTTGACCGACGACTATAGGGTCGTCCCCACGACCCCGGGACTAGACTGGCCCGCCACCGTCATGTCCGACGACTATAGGGTCGTCCCCACGACACCGGGACTAGGTTGGCCCGCCGCCGACTTGTCCGACGACAATAGGGTCGTCCCCACGACCCCGGGACTAGGTTGGCCCGCCGCCGAGTTGTCCGACGACTATAGGGTCGTCCCCACAACCACGGACCAAAGTTGCCCAGCCGCCGACATGTCCGACGACTATAGGGTCGTCTCCAGGACCCCGGGCCAAAGTTGGTCAGCCGCCGACATGTCCGACGACTATAGGCTCGTCCCCACGACCCCGGGACTAGATTGGCCCGCCACCGTCATGTCCGACGACTATAGGGTCGCCCCACGACCCCGGGACTAGGTTGGCCCGCCGCCGACTTGTCCGACGACTATAGGGTCGTCCCCACGACCACGGGCCAAAGTTGTCCAGCCGCCGACATGTCCGACCACTATAGGGTCGTCTCCACGACCCCGGGCCAAAGTTGGTCAGCCGCCGACATGTCCGACGACTATAGGGTCGCCCCACGACCCAGGGACTATGTTGGCCCGCCGCCGACTTGTCCGACGACTACAGGGTCGTCCCCACGACCCCGGGACTAGATTGGCCCGCCACCGACATGTCCGACGACTATAGGGTCGCCCCACGACCCAGGGACTAGGTTGGCCCGCCGCCGACTTGTCCGACGACTATAGGGTCGTCCCCACGACCCCGGGACTATGTTGGCCCGCCGCCGACTTGTCCGACGACTATAGAGTCGTCCCCACGACCCCGGGACTAGGTTGGCCCGCCACCATCATGTCCGACGACTATAGGGTTGTCCCCACGACCCCGGGACTAGGTTGGCCCGCCGCCGACTTGTCCGACTACTATGGGGTCGTCCCCATGACCCCAGGAGTAGATTGCCCCGCCTCCGTCATGTCCGACGACTATAGGGTCGTCTCCACGACCCCGGGCCAAAGTTGGTCAGCCGCCGACATGTCCGACGACTATAGGCTCGTCCCCACGACCCCGGGACCAGATTGCCCCGCCACCGTCATGTCCGACGACTATAGGGTCCTCTCCACGACCCCGGGACTATGTTGGCCCGCCGCCGACTTGTCCGACGACTATAGGGTCGTCCCCACGACCCCGGGACTAGATTGGCCCGCCACCATCATGTCGGAGGTCTATAGGGTTGTCCCCACGACCCCGGGACTAGGGTGGCCCGCCGCCGACTTGTCCGACGACTATAGGGTCGTCCCCACGACCCCGGGACTAGGTTGGCCCGCCACCGTCATGTCCGACGACTATAGGGTCGTCCCCACGAGCCCGGGACTAGATTGGCCCGCCACCGTCATGTCCGACGACTATAGGGTCGTCCCCACGACCCCGGGACTAGGTTGGCCCGCCGCCGGCTTGTCCGACGCCTATAGGGTCGTCCCCACGATCCCGGGACTAGGTTGGCCAGCCACCGACTTGCCCGACGACTATAGGGTCGTCCCCACGACCACGGGCCAAAGTTGCCCAGCCGCCGGCATGTCCGAAGACTATAGGGTCGTCCCCACGACCCCGGGACAAGATTGCCCCGCCACCGTCATGTCCGACGACTATAGGGTCGTCCCCACGGCCCCGCGAATAGATTGGCCCGCCACCGTCATGTCCGACGACTATAGGGTCGTCCCCACGAGCCCGGGACTAGATTGGCCAGCCACCGACTTGCCCGACGACTATAGGGACGTCCCACGACCCAGGGACTAGGTTGGCCCGCCGCCGACTTGTCCGACGACTATAGGGTCGTCCCCACGACCCCGGGACTAGGTTGGCCCGCCACCATCATGTCCGACGACTATAGGGTTGTCCCCACGACCCCGGGACTAGGTTGGCCCGCCGCCGACTTGTCCGACTACTATGGGGTCGTCCCATGACCCCAGGAGTAGATTGCCCCGCCTCCGTCGTGTCCGACGACTATAGGGTCGTCTCCACGACCCCGGGACTAGGTTGGCCCGCCGCCGAGTTGTCCGACGACTATAGGGTCGTCCCCACGACCACGGGCCAAAGTTGCCCAGCCGCCGACATGTCCGACGACTATAGGGTCGTCTCCACGACCCCGGGCCAAAGTTGGTCAGCCGCCGACATGTCCGACGACTATAGGCTCGTCCCCACGACCCCGGGACTAGATTGGCCCGCCACCGTCATATCCGACGACTATAGGGTCGTCCCCACGACCCCGGGAATATGTTGGCCCGCCGCCGACTTGTCCGACGACTATAGGGTCGTCCCCACGACCCCGGGACTAGGTTGGCCCGCCGCCGACTTGTCCGACGACTATGGGGTCGTCCCCATGACCCCAGGAGTAGATTGCCCCGCCACCGTCATGTCCGACGACTATAGGGTCGTCTCCACGACCCCGGGACTATGTTGGCCCGCCGCCGACTTGTCCGACGACTATAGGGTCGTCCCCACGACCCCGGGACTAGATTGGCCCGCCACCATCATGTCGGAGGTCTATAGGGTTGTCCCCACGACCACGGGCCAAAGTTGGCCAGCCGCCGACATGTCCGACGACTATAGGGTCGTCCCCACGACCACGGGCCAAAGTTGCCCAGCCGCCAACATGTCCAACGACTATAGGGTCGTCCCCACGACCCCGGGCCAAAGTTGGTCAGCCGCCGACATGTCCGACGACTATAGGCTCGTCCCCACGACCCCGGGACTAGATTGGCCCGCCACCGTCATGTCCGACGGCTATAGGGTCGCCCCACGACCCCGGGACTAGGTTGGCCCGCCGCCGACTTGTCCGACGACTATAGGGTCGTCCCCACGACCCCGGGACTAGGTTGGCCCGCCGCCGACTTGTCCGACGCCTATAGGGTCGTCCCCACGACCCCCGGAATAGATTGATCCGCCACCGTCATGTCCGACGACAATAGGGTTGTCCCCACGACCCCGGGACTAGGTTGGCCCGCCGCCGACTTGTCCGACTACTATGGGGTCGTCCCCTTGACCCCAGGAGTAGATTGCCCCGCCACCGTCATGTCCGACGACTATAGGGTCGTCTCCACGACCCCGGGACTAGGTTGGCCCGCCGCCGAGTTGTCCGACGACTATAGGGTCGTCCCCACGACCACGGGCCAAAGTTGCCCAGCCGCCGACATGTCCGACGACTATAGGGTCGTCTCCACGACCCCGGGCCAAAGTTGGTCAGCCGCCGACATGTCCGACGACTATAGGCTCGTCCCCACGACCCCGGGACTAGATTGGCCCGCCACCGTCATGTCCGACGACTATAGGGTCGTCCCACGACCCCGGGACTAGGTTGGCCCGCCGCCGACTTGTCCGACGACTATAGGGTCGTCCCCACGAACCCGGGACTATGTCGGCCCGCCGCCGACTTGTCCGACGACTACAGGGTCGTCCCCACGACCCCGGGACTAGATTGGCCCGCCACCGACATGTCCGACGACTATAGGGTCGCCCCACGACCCAGGGACTAGGTTGGCCCGCCGCCGACTTGACCGACGACTATAGGGTCGTCCCCACGACCCCGGGACTAGACTGGCCCGCCACCGTCATGTCCGACGACTATAGGGTCGTCCCCACGACACCGGGACTAGGTTGGCCCGCCGCCGACTTGTCCGACGACAATAGGGTCGTCCCCACGACCCCGGGACTAGGTTGGCCCGCCGCCGAGTTGTCCGACGACTATAGGGTCGTCCCCACGACCACGGACCAAAGTTGCCCAGCCGCCGACATGTCCGACGACTATAGGGTCGTCTCCAGGACCCCGGGCCAAAGTTGGTCAGCCGCCGACATGTCCGACGACTATAGGCTCGTCCCCACGACCCCGGGACTAGATTGGCCCGCCACCGTCATGTCCGACGACTATAGGGTCGCCCCACGACCCCGGGACTAGGTTGGCCCGCCGCCGACTTGTCCGACGACTATAGGGTCGTCCCCACGACCACGGGCCAAAGTTGTCCAGCCGCCGACATGTCCGACCACTATAGGGTCGTCTCCACGACCCCGGGCCAAAGTTGGTCAGCCGCCGACATGTCCGACGACTATAGGGTCGCCCCACGACCCAGGGACTAGGTTGGCCCGCCGCCGACTTGTCCGACGACTACAGGGTCGTCCCCACGACCCCGGGACTAGATTGGCCCGCCACCGAAATGTCCGACGACTATAGGGTCGCCCCACGACCCAGGGACTAGGTTGGCCCGCCGCCGACTTGTCCGACGACTATAGGGTCGTCCCCACGACCCCGGGACTATGTTGGCCCGCCGCCGACTTGTCCGACGACTATAGAGTCGTCCCCACGACCCCGGGACTAGGTTGGCCCGCCACCATCATTTCCGACGACTATAGGGTTGTCCCCACGACCCCGGGACTAGGTTGGCCCGCCGCCGACTTGTCCGACTACTATGGGGTCGTCCCCATGACCCCAGGAGTAGATTGCCCCGCCTCCGTCATGTCCGACGACTATAGGGTCGTCTCCACGACCCCGGGCCAAAGTTGGTCAGCCGCCGACATGTCCGACGACTATAGGCTCGTCCCCACGACCCCGGGACCAGATTGCCCCGCCACCGTCATGTCCGACGACTATAGGGTCCTCTCCACGACCCCGGGACTATGTTGGCCCGCCGCCGACTTGTCCGACGACTATAGGGTCGTCCCCACGACCCCGGGACTAGATTGGCCCGCCACCATCATGTCGGAGGTCTATAGGGTTGTCCCCACGACCCCGGGACTAGGGTGGCCCGCCGCCGACTTGTCCGACGACTATAGGGTCGTCCCCACGACCCCGGGACTAGGTTGGCCCGCCACCGTCATGTCCGACGACTATAGGGTCGTCCCCACGAGCCCGGGACTAGATTGGCCCGCCACCGTCATGTCCGACGACTATAGGGTCGTCCCCACGACCCCGGGACTAGGTTGGCCCGCCGCCGGCTTGTCCGACGCCTATAGGGTCGTCCCCACGACCCCCGGAATAGATTGACCCGCCACCGTCATGTCCGACGACTATAGGGTTGTCCCCAAGACCCCGGGACTAGGTTGGCCCGCCGCCGACTTGTCCGACTACTATGGGGTCGTCCCCATGACCCCAGGAGTAGATTGCCCCGCCACCGTCATGTCCGACGACTATAGGGTCGTCTCCACGACCCCGGGACTAGGTTCGCCCGCCGCCGAGTTGTCCGACGACTATAGGGTCGTCCCCACGACCACGGGCCAAAGTTGCCCCGCCGCCGTCATGTCCGACGACTATAGGGTCGTCCCCACGACCCCGGGACTATGTCGGCCCGCCGCCGACTTGTCCGACGACTACAGGGTCGTCCCCACGACCCCGGGACTAGATTGGCACGCCACCGACATGTCCGACGACTATAGGGTCGCTCCACGACCCAGGGACTAGGTTGGCCCGCCGCCGACTTGTCCGACGACTATAGGGTCGTCCCCACGACCCCGGGACTATGTCGGCCCGCCGCCGACTTGTCCGACGACTACAGGGTCGTCCCCACGACCCCGGGACTAGATTGGCACGCCACCGACATGTCCGACGACTATAGGGTCGCTCCACGACCCAGGGACTAGGTTGGCCCGCCGCCGACTTGTCCGACGACTATAGGGTCGTCCCCACGACCCCGGGACTATGTTGGCCCGCCGCCGACTTGTCCGACGATTATAGGGTCGTCCCCACGACCCCGGGACTAGATTGCCCCGCCACCGTCATGTCCGACGACTATAGGGTCGTCTCCACGGCCCCGGGACTATGTTGGTCAGCCGCCGACATGTCCGACGACTATAGGCTCGTCCCCACGACCCCGGGACCAGATTGCCCCGCCACCGTCATGTCCGACGACTATAGGGTCGTCTCCACGACCCGGGCCAAAGTTGGTCAGCCGCCGACATGTCCGACGACTATAGGCTCGTCCCCACGACCCCGGGACTAGATTGCCCCGCCACCGTCATGTCCGACGACTGTAGGGTCGTCTCCACGACCCCGGGACTAGGTTGGCCCGCCGCCGACTTGTCCGACGACTATAGGGTCGTCCCCACGACCCCGGGACTATGTCGGCCCGCCGCCGACTTGTCCGACGACTACAGGGTCGTCCCCACGACCCCGGGACTAGATTGGCACGCCACCGACATGTCCGACGACTATAGGGTCGCTCCACGACCCAGGGACTAGGTTGGCCCGCCGCCGACTTGTCCGACGACTATAGGGTCGTCCCCACGACCCCGGGACTATGTTGGCCCGCCGCCGACTTGTCCGACGATTATAGGGTCGTCCCCACGACCCCGGGACTAGATTGCCCCGCCACCGTCATGTCCGACGACTATAGGGTCGTCTCCACGGCCCCGGGACTATGTTGGCCCGCCGCCGACTTGTCCGACGACTATAGGGTCGTCCCCACGACCCCGGGACTAGATTGGCCCGCCACCATCATGTCGGAGGTCTATAGGGTTGTCCCCACGACCACGGGCCAAAGTTGGCCAGCCGCCGACATGTCCGACGACTATAGGGTCGTCCCCACGACCACGGGCCAAAGTTGCCCAGCCGCCGACTTGTCCCACGACTGTAGGGACGTCCCCACGACCCCCGGACTAGATTGCCCCGCCACCGTCATGTCCGACGACTATAGGGTCGTCTCCACGACCCCGGGACTAGGTTGGCCCGCCGCCGACTTGTCCGACGACTATAGAGGCGTCCCCACGACCCCGGGACTAGGTTGGCCCGCCGCCGACTTGTCCGACGACTATAGGGTCGTCCCCACGACCCCGGGACTAGATTGGCCCGCCACCATCATGTCGGAGGTCTATAGGGTTGTCCCCACGACCACGGGCCAAAGTTGGCCAGCCGCCGACATGTCCGACGACTATAGGGTCGTCCCCACGACCCCGGGACTAGGTTGGCCCGCCGCCGACTTGTCCGACGACTATAGAGGCGTCCCCACGACCACGGGCCAAAGTTGCCCAGCCGCCGACATGTCCGACGACTATAGGGTCGTCTCCACGACCCCGGGCCAAAGTTGGTCAGCCGCCGACATGTCCGACGACTATAGGCTCGTCCCCACGACCCCGGGACTAGATTGGCCCGCCACCGTCATGTCCGACGACTATAGGGTCGCCCCACGACCTCGGGACTAGGTTGGCCCGCCGCCGACTTGTCCGACGACTATAGGGTCGTCCCCACGACCCCGGGACTATGTCGGCCCGCCGCCGACTTGTCCGACGACTACAGGGTCGTCCCCACGACCCCGGGACTAGATTGGCCCGCCACCGACATGTCCGACGACTATAGGGTCGCCCCACGACCCAGGGACTAGGTTGGCCCGCCGCCGACTTGTCCGACGACTATAGGGTCGTCCCCACGACCCCGGGACTATGTTGGCCCGCCGCCGACTTGTCCGACGACTATAGAGTCGTCCCCACGACCCCGGGACTAGGTTGGCCCGCCACCATCATGACCGACGACTATAGGGTTGTCCCCACGACCCCGGGACTAGATTGCCCCGCCACCGTCATGTCCGACGACTATAGGGTCGTCTCCACGGCCCCGGGACTATGTTGGCCCGCCGCCGACTTGTCCGACGACTATAGGGTCGTCCCCACGACCCCGGGACTAGATTGGCCCGCCACCATCATGTCGGAGGTCTATAGGGTTGTCCCCACGACCACGGGCCAAAGTTGGCCAGCCGCCGACATGTCCGACGACTATAGGGTCGTCCCCACGACCACGGGCCAAAGTTGCCCAGCCGCCAACATGTCCAACGACTATAGGGTCGTCCCCAGGACCCCGGGACCAGATTGCCCCGCCACCGTCATGTCCGACGACTATAGGGTCGTCTCCACGACCCGGGCCAAAGTTGGTCAGCCGCCGACATGTCCGACGACTATAGGCTCGTCCCCACGACCCCGGGACTAGATTGCCCCGCCACCGTCATGTCCGACGACTGTAGGGTCGTCTCCACGACCCCGGGACTAGGTTGGCCTGCCGCCGACTTGTCCGACGACTATAGGGTCGTCCCCACGACCCCGGGACTATGTCGGCCCGCCGCCGACTTGTCCGACGACTACAGGGTCGTCCCCACGACCCCGGGACTAGATTGGCACGCCACCGACATGTCCGACGACTATAGGGTCGCTCCACGACCCAGGGACTAGGTTGGCCCGCCGCCGACTTGTCCGACGACTATAGGGTCGTCCCCACGACCCCGGGACTATGTTGGCCCGCCGCCGACTTGTCCGACGATTATAGGGTCGTCCCCACGACCCCGGGACTAGATTGCCCCGCCACCGTCATGTCCGACGACTATAGGGTCGTCTCCACGGCCCCGGGACTATGTTGGCCCGCCGCCGACTTGTCCGACGACTATAGGGTCGTCCCCACGACCCCGGGACTAGATTGGCCCGCCACCATCATGTCGGAGGTCTATAGGGTTGTCCCCACGACCACGGGCCAAAGTTGGCCAGCCGCCGACATGTCCGACGACTATAGGGTCGTCCCCACGACCACGGGCCAAAGTTGCCCAGCCGCCGACTTGTCCCACGACTGTAGGGACGTCCCCACGACCCCCGGACTAGATTGCCCCGCCACCGTCATGTCCGACGACTATAGGGTCGTCTCCACGACCCCGGGACTAGGTTGGCCCGCCGCCGACTTGTCCGACGACTATAGAGGCGTCCCCACGACCCCGGGACTAGGTTGGCCCGCCGCCGACTTGTCCGACGACTATAGGGTCGTCCCCACGACCCCGGGACTAGATTGGCCCGCCACCATCATGTCGGAGGTCTATAGGGTTGTCCCCACGACCACGGGCCAAAGTTGGCCAGCCGCCGACATGTCCGACGACTATAGGGTCGTCCCCACGACCCCGGGACTAGGTTGGCCCGCCGCCGACTTGTCCGACGACTATAGAGGCGTCCCCACGACCACGGGCCAAAGTTGCCCAGCCGCCGACATGTCCGACGACTATAGGGTCGTCTCCACGACCCCGGGCCAAAGTTGGTCAGCCGCCGACATGTCCGACGACTATAGGCTCGTCCCCACGACCCCGGGACTAGATTGGCCCGCCACCGTCATGTCCGACGACTATAGGGTCGCCCCACGACCTCGGGACTAGGTTGGCCCGCCGCCGACTTGTCCGACGACTATAGGGTCGTCCCCACGACCCCGGGACTATGTCGGCCCGCCGCCGACTTGTCCGACGACTACAGGGTCGTCCCCACGACCCCGGGACTAGATTGGCCCGCCACCGACATGTCCGACGACTATAGGGTCGCCCCACGACCCAGGGACTAGGTTGGCCCGCCGCCGACTTGTCCGACGACTATAGGGTCGTCCCCACGACCCCGGGACTATGTTGGCCCGCCGCCGACTTGTCCGACGACTATAGAGTCGTCCCCACGACCCCGGGACTAGGTTGGCCCGCCACCATCATGACCGACGACTATAGGGTTGTCCCCACGACCCCGGGACTAGATTGCCCCGCCACCGTCATGTCCGACGACTATAGGGTCGTCTCCACGGCCCCGGGACTATGTTGGCCCGCCGCCGACTTGTCCGACGACTATAGGGTCGTCCCCACGACCCCGGGACTAGATTGGCCCGCCACCATCATGTCGGAGGTCTATAGGGTTGTCCCCACGACCACGGGCCAAAGTTGGCCAGCCGCCGACATGTCCGACGACTATAGGGTCGTCCCCACGACCACGGGCCAAAGTTGCCCAGCCGCCAACATGTCCAACGACTATAGGGTCGTCCCCAGGACCCCGGGACTAGATTGGCCCCCCACCATCATGTCCGACGGCTATAGGGTCGTCCCCACGACCCCGGGACTAGGGTGGCCCGCCGCCGACTTGTCCGACGATTATAGGGCCGTCCCCACGACCCCGGGACTAGGTTGGCCCGCCGCCGACTTGTCCGACGACTATAGGGTCGTCCCTACCACCCCGGGACTAGGTTGGCCAGCCGCCGACATGTTCGACGACTATGGGGTCGTCCCCACGACCCCGGGACTAGATTGGCCCGCCACCGTCATGTCCGACGACTATAGGGTCGTCCCCACGACCCCGGGGCTAGATTGGCCCGCCACCGTCATGTCCGACGACTATAGGGTCGTCCCCACGACCACGGGCCAAAGTGGGTCAGCCGCCGACATGTCCGACGACTATAGGGTCGTCTCCACGACCCCGGGACTAGGTTGGCCAGCCGCCGACTTGTCCGACGACTATAGGGACGACCCCACGACCCCCGGACTAGATTGCCCCGCCACCGTCATGTCCGACGACTATAGGGTCGTCTCCACGACCCCGGGACTAGGTTGGCCCGCCGCCGACTTGTCCGACGACTATAGAGGCGTGCCCACGATCCCGGGACTAGGTTGGCCAGCCGCCGACATGTCCGACGACTATAGGGTCGTCCCCACGGCCCCAGGAATAGATTGGCCCACCACCGTCATGTCCGACGACTACAGGATCGTCCCCACGACCCCCGGACTAGATTGCCCCGCCACCGTCATGTCCGACGACTATAGGGTCGTCTCCACGACCCCGGGACTAGGTTGGCCCGCCGCCGACTTGTCCGACGACTATAGAGACGTCCCCACGACCAAGGGACTAGGTTGGCCCGCCGCCGACTTGTCCGACGACTATATGGTCGTCCCCACGGCCCCAGGTATAGATTGGCCCACCACCGTCATGTCCGACGACTACAGGATCGTCCCCACGACCCCCGGACTAGATTGCCCCGCCACCGTCATGTCCGACGACTATGGGGTCGTCCCCACGACCCCGGGACTAGATTGGCCCGCCACCGTCATGTCCGACGACTATAGGGTCGTCCCCACGAGCCCGGGACTAGATTGGCCCGCCACCGTCATGTCCGACGACTATAGGGTCGTCCCCACGACCCCGGGGCTAGATTGGCCCGCCACCGTCATGTCTGACGACTATAGGGTCGTCCCCACGACCACGGGCCAAAGTTGGTCAGCCGCCGACATGTCCGACGACTATAGGGTCGTCTCCACGACCCCGGGACTAGGTTGGCCAGCCGCCGACTTGTCCGACGACTGTAGGGACGTCCCCACGACCCCCGGACTAGACTGCCCCGCCACCGTCATGTCCGACGACTATAGGGTCGTCTCCACGACCCCGGGACTAGGTTGGCCCGCCGCCGACTTGTCCGACGACTATAGAGGCGTCCCCACGATCCCGGGACCAGGTTGGCCAGCCGCCGACATGTCCGACGACTATAGGGTCGTCCCCACGGCCCCAGGAACAGATTGGCCCACCACCGTCATGTCCGACGACTACAGGATCGTCCCCACGACCCCCGGACTAGATTGCCCCGCCACCGTCATGTCCGACGACTATAGGGTCGTCTCCACGACCCCGGGACTAGGTTGGCCCGCCGCCGACTTGTCCGACGACTATAGAGGCGTCCCCACGACCACGGGACTAGGTTGGCCCGCCGCCGACTTGTCCGACGACTATAGGGTCGTCCCCACGGCCCCAGGAATAGATTGGCCCACCACCGTCATGTCCGACGACTACAGGATCGTCCCCACGACCCCGGACTAGGTTGGCCCGCCGCCGACTTGTCCGACGACTATAGAGACGTCCCCACGACCACGGGCCAAAGTTGCCCAGCCGCCGAAATGTCCGACGACTATAGGGTCGTCCCCACGACCACGGGACTAGGTTGGCCCGCCGCCGACTTGTCCGACGACTATAGGGTCGTCCCCACGACCCCGGGAGTAGGTTGGCCCGCCGCCGACTTGTCCGACGACTATAGGGTCGTCCCCAAGACCACGGGCCAAAGTTGCCCAGCCGCCGACATGTCCGACGACTATGGGGTCGTCCCCACGACCCCGGGACTAGATTGGCCCGCCACCGTCATGTCCGCCGACTATAGGGTCGTCCCCACGACCCCGGGACTAGGTTGGCCCGCCGCCGACATGTCCGACGACTATAGGGTCGTCCCTACCACCCCGGGACTAGGTTGGCCAGCCGCCGACATGTTCGACGACTATGGGGTCGTCCCCACGACCCCGGGAATAGATTGGCCCGCCACCGTCATGTCCGACGACTATAGGGTCGTCCCCACGAGCCCGGGACTAGATTGGCCCGCCACCGTCATGTCCGACGACGATGGGTTCGTCCCTACGACCCTGGGCATACGTTGGCCCGCCGCCGACATGTCCGACGACTATAGGCTCGTCCCCACGGCCCCAGGAATAGATAGGCCCACCACCGTCATGTCCGACGACTACAGGATCGTCCCCACGACCCCCGGACTAGATTGCCCCGCCACCGTCATGTCCGACGACTATAGGGTCGTCTCCACGACCCCGGGATAAGGTTGGCCCGCCGCCGACTTTTCCGACGACTATAGAGACGTCCCCACGACCACGGGCCAAAGTTGCCCAGCCGCCGACATGTCCGACGACTATGGGGTCGTCCCCACGACCACGGGACTAGGTTGGCCCGCCGCCGAATTGTCCGACGACTATAGGGTCGCCCCTACCACCCCGGGACTAGGCTGGCCAGACGCCGACTTGTCCGACGACTATACGGTCTTCCCCACGACCACGGGACTAGGTTGGCCCGCCACCGTCATGTCCGACGACTATAGGGTCGTCTCCACGACCCCGGGAATAGGTTGGCCCGCCGCCGACTTGTCCGACGCCTATAGGGCCGTCCCCACGACCACTGGCCAAAGTTGCCCAGCCGCAGACATGTCCGACGTCTATAGGGTCGTCCCCACGACCCCGGGACTAGATTGGCCCGCCACCGTCATGTCCGACGACTATAGGGTCGTCTCCACGACCCCGGGACTAGGTTGGCCCGCCACCGTCATGTCCGACGACTATAGGGTCGTCCCCACGACCACTGGCCAAAGTTGCCCAGCCGCCGACATCTCCGACGACTATAGGGTCGTCCCCACGAACCCGGGACTAGGTTGGCCCGCCGCCGACTTGTCCGACGACTATAGAGGCGTCCCCACGATCCCGGGACTAGGTTGGCCAGCCGCCGACATGTCCGACGACTATAGGGTCGTCCCCACGGCCCCAGGAACAGATTGGCCCACCACCGTCATGTCCGACGACTACAGGATCGTCCCCACGACCCCCGGACTAGATTGCCCCGCCACCGTCATGTCCGACGACTATAGGGTCGTCTCCACGACCCCGGGACTAGGTTGGCCCGCCGCCGACTTGTCCGACGACTATAGAGACGTCCCCACGACCACGGGACTAGGTTGGCCCGCCGCCGACTTGTCCGACGACTATAGGGTCGTCCCCACGGCCCCAGGAATAGATTGGCCCACCACCGTCATGTCCGACGACTACAGGATCGTCCCCACGACCCCCGGACTAGGTTGGCCCGCCGCCGACTTGTCCGACGACTATAGAGACGTCCCCACGACCACGGGCCAAAGTTGCCCAGCCGCCGAAATGTCCGACGACTATAGGGTCGTCCCCACGACCACGGGACTAGGTTGGCCCGCCGCCGACTTGTCCGACGACTATAGGGTCGTCCCCACGACCCCGGGAGTAGGTTGGCCCGCCGCCGACTTGTCCGACGACTATAGGGTCGTCCCCAAGACCACGGGCCAAAGTTGCCCAGCCGCCGACATGTCCGACGACTATGGGGTCGTCCCCACGACCCCGGGACTAGATTGGCCCGCCACCGTCATGTCCGACGACTATAGGGTCGTCCCCACGACCCCGGGACTAGGTTGGCCCGCCGCCGACATGTCCGACGACTATAGGGTCGTCCCTACCACCCCGGGACTAGGTTGGCCAGCCGCCGACATGTTCGACGACTATGGGGTCGTCCCCACGACCCCGGGACTAGATTGGCCCGCCACCGTCATGTCCGACGACTATAGGGTCGTCCCCACGAGCCCGGGACTAGATTGGCCCGCCACCGTCATGTCCGACGACGATGGGTTCGTCCCTACGACCCTGGGCATACGTTGGCCCGCCGCCGACATGTCCGACGACTATAGGCTCGTCCCCACGGCCCCAGGAATAGATAGGCCCACCACCGTCATGTCCGACGACTACAGGATCGTCCCCACGACCCCCGGACTAGATTGCCCCGCCACCGTCATGTCCGACGACTATAGGGTCGTCTCCACGACCCCGGGATAAGGTTGGCCCGCCGCCGACTTTTCCGACGACAATAGAGACCTCCCCACGACCACGGGCCAAAGTTGCCCAGCCGCCGACATGTCCGACGACTATGGGGTCGTCCCCACGACCCCGGGACTAAGTTGGCCCGCCGCCGACTTGTCCGACGACTATAGGGTCGTCCCCACGACCCCGGGAGTAGGTAGGCCCGCCGCCGACTTCTCCGACGACTATAGGGTCGTCCCCACGACCCCGGGACTAGGTTGGCCAGCCGCCGACATGTCCGACGACTATACGGTCGTCCCCACGACCACGGGACTAGGTTGGCCCGCCGCCGAATTGTCCGACGACTATAGGGTCGCCCCTACCACCCCGGGACTAGGCTGGCCAGACGCCGACTTGTCCGACGACTATACGGTCTTCCCCACGACCACGGGACTAGGTTGGCCCGCCACCGTCATGTCCGACGACTATAGGGTCGTCTCCACGACCCCGGGAATAGGTTGGCCCGCCGCCGACTTGTCCGACGCCTATAGGGTCGTCCCCACGACCACTGGCCAAAGTTGCCCAGCCGCAGACATGTCCGACGACTATAGGGTCGTCCCCACGACCCCGGGACTAGATTGGCCCGCCACCGTCATGTCCGACGACTATAGGGTCGTCTCCACGACCCCGGGACTAGGTTGTCCCGCCACCGTCATGTCCGACGACTATAGGGTCGTCCCCACGACCACTGGCCAAAGTTGCCCAGCCGCCGACATCTCCGACGACTATAGGGTCGTCCCCACGAACCCGGGACTAGGTTGGCCCGCCGCCGACGTGTCCGACGTCTATAGGGTCGTCCCCACGACCCCGGGGCTAGATTGGCCCGCCACCGTCATGTCCGACGACTATAGGTTCGTCCCTACGACCCTGGGCATACGTTGGCCCGCCGCCGACATGTCCGCCGACTATAGGGTCGTCCCCACGATCCCGGGACTAGGTTGGCCAGCCGCCGACATGTCCGTCGACTATAGGGTCGTCCCACGACCCTGGGACTAGGTTGGCCCGCCGCCGACTTGTCCGACGACTATAGGGTCGTCCCCACGACCCCGGGACTAGGTTGGCCCGCCACCATCATGTCCGACGACTATAGGGTTGTCCCCACGACCCCGGGACTAGGTTGGCCCGCCGCCGACTTGTCCGACTACTATGGGGCCGTCCCCATGACCCCAGGAGTAGATTGCCCCGCCACCGTCATGTCCGACGACTATAGGGTCGTCCCCACGACCCCGGGACTAGATTGGCCCGCCACCATCATGTCGGAGGTCTATAGGGTTGTCCCCACGACCACGGGCCAAAGTTGGCCAGCCGCCGACATGTCCGACGACTATAGGGTCGTCCCCACGACCACGGGCCAAAGTTGCCCAGCCGCCGACATGTCCGACGACTATAGGGTCGTCTCCACGACCCCGGGCCAAAGTTGGTCAGCCGCCGACATGTCCGACGACTATAGGCTCGTCCCCACGACCCCGGGACAAGATTGCCCCGCCACCGTCATGTCCGACGACTATAGGGTCGTCCCCACGGCCCCGGGAATAGATTGGCCCGCCACCGTCATGTCCGACGACTATAGGGTCGTCCCCACGAGCCCGGGACTAGATTGGCCCGCCACCGTCATGTCCGACGACTATAGGGTCGTCCCCACGACCCCGGGACTAGGTTGGCCCGCCGCCGACTTGTCCGACGACTATGGGGTCGTCCCCACAACCCCAGGAGTAGATTGCCCCGCCGCCGACATGTCCGACGACTATAGGGTCGTCCCCACGATCCCGGGACTAGGTTGGCCAGCCACCGACTTGCCCGACGACTATAGGGACGTCCCACGACCCAGGGACTAGGTTGGCCCGCCGCCGACTTGTCCGACTACTATGGGGTCGTCCCCATGACCCCAGGAGTAGATTGCCCCGCCTCCGTCGTGTCCGACGACTATAGGGTCGTCTCCACGACCCCGGGACTAGGTTGGCCCGCCGCCGAGTTGTCCGACGACTATAGGGTCGTCCCCACGACCACGGGCCAAAGTTGCCCAGCCGCCGACATGTCCGACGACTATAGGGTCGTCTCCACGACCCCGGGCCAAAGTTGGTCAGCCGCCGACATGTCCGACGACTATAGGCTCGTCCCCACGACCCCGGGACTAGATTGGCCCGCCACCGTCATGTCCGACGACTATAGGGTCGTCCCCACGACCCCGGGAATATGTTGGCCCGCCGCCGACTTGTCCGACGACTATAGGGTCGTCCCCACGACCCCGGGACTAGGTTGGCCCGCCGCCGACTTGTCCGACGACTATGGGGTCGTCCCCATGACCCCAGGAGTAGATTGCCCCGCCACCGTCATGTCCGACGACTATAGGGTCGTCTCCACGACCCCGGGACTATGTTGGCCCGCCGCCGACTTGTCCGACGACTATAGGGTCGTCCCCACGACCCCGGGACTAGATTGGCCCGCCACCATCATGTCGGAGGTCTATAGGGTTGTCCCCACGACCACGGGCCAAAGTTGGCCAGCCGCCGACATGTCCGACGACTATAGGGTCGTCTCCACGACCACGGGCCAAAGTTGCCCAGCCGCCAACATGTCCAACGACTATAGGGTCGTCCCCACGACCCCGGGCCAAAGTTGGTCAGCCGCCGACATGTCCGACGACTATAGGCTCGTCCCCACGACCCCGGGACTAGATTGGCCCGCCACCGTCATGTCCGACGGCTATAGGGTCGCCCCACGACCCCGGGACTAGGTTGGCCCGCCGCCGACTTGTCCGACGACTATAGGGTCGTCCCCACGACCCCGGGACTAGGTTGGCCCGCCGCCGACTTGTCCGACGCCTATAGGGTCGTCCCCACGACCCCCGGAATAGATTGATCCGCCACCGTCATGTCCGACGACAATAGGGTTGTCCCCACGACCCCGGGACTAGGTTGGCCCGCCGCCGACTTGTCCGACTACTATGGGGTCGTCCCCATGACCCCAGGAGTAGATTGCCCCGCCACCGTCATGTCCGACGACTATAGGGTCGTCTCCACGACCCCGGGACTAGGTTGGCCCGCCGCCGAGTTGTCCGACGACTATAGGGTCGTCCCCACGACCACGGGCCAAAGTTGCCCAGCCGCCGACATGTCCGACGACTATAGGGTCGTCTCCACGACCCCGGGCCAAAGTTGGTCAGCCGCCGACATGTCCGACGACTATAGGCTCGTCCCCACGACCCCGGGACTAGATTGGCCCGCCACCGTCATGTCCGACGACTATAGGGTCGTCCCACGACCCCGGGACTAGGTTGGCCCGCCGCCGACTTGTCCGACGACTATAGGGTCGTCCCCACGACCCCGGGACTATGTCGGCCCGCCGCCGACTTGTCCGACGACTACAGGGTCGTCCCCACGACCCCGGGACTAGATTGGCCCGCCACCGACATGTCCGACGACTATAGGGTCGCCCCACGACCCAGGGACTAGGTTGGCCCGCCGCCGACTTGACCGACGACTATAGGGTCGTCCCCACGACCCCGGGACTAGACTGGCCCGCCACCGTCATGTCCGACGACTATAGGGTCGTCCCCACGACACCGGGACTAGGTTGGCCCGCCGCCGACTTGTCCGACGACAATAGGGTCGTCCCCACGACCCCGGGACTAGGTTGGCCCGCCGCCGAGTTGTCCGACGACTATAGGGTCGTCCCCACGACCACGGACCAAAGTTGCCCAGCCGCCGACATGTCCGACGACTATAGGGTCGTCTCCAGGACCCCGGGCCAAAGTTGGTCAGCCGCCGACATGTCCGACGACTATAGGCTCGTCCCCACGACCCCGGGACTAGATTGGCCCGCCACCGTCATGTCCGACGGCTATAGGGTCGCCCCACGACCCCGGGACTAGGTTGGCCCGCCGCCGACTTGTCCGACGACTATAGGGTCGTCCCCACGACCCCGGGACTAGGTTGGCCCGCCGCCGACTTGTCCGACGCCTATAGGGTCGTCCCCACGACCCCCGGAATAGATTGATCCGCCACCGTCATGTCCGACGACAATAGGGTTGTCCCCACGACCCCGGGACTAGGTTGGCCCGCCGCCGACTTGTCCGACTACTATGGGGTCGTCCCCATGACCACAGGAGTAGATTGCCCCGCCACCGTCATGTCCGACGACTATAGGGTCGTCTCCACGACCCCGGGACTAGGTTGGCCCGCCGCCGAGTTGTCCGACGACTATAGGGTCGTCCCCACGACCACGGGCCAAAGTTGCCCAGCCGCCGACATGTCCGACGACTATAGGGTCGTCTCCACGACCCCGGGCCAAAGTTGGTCAGCCGCCGACATGTCCGACGACTATAGGCTCGTCCCCACGACCCCGGGACTAGATTGGCCCGCCACCGTCATGTCCGACGACTATAGGGTCGTCCCACGACCCCGGGACTAGGTTGGCCCGCCGCCGACTTGTCCGACGACTATAGGGTCGTCCCCACGACCCCGGGACTATGTCGGCCCGCCGCCGACTTGTCCGACGACTACAGGGTCGTCCCCACGACCCCGGGACTAGATTGGCCCGCCACCGTCATGTCCGACGACTATAGGGTCGTCCCACGACCCCGGGACTAGGTTGGCCCGCCGCCGACTTGTCCGACGACTATAGGGTCGTCCCCACGACCCCGGGACTATGTCGGCCCGCCGCCGACTTGTCCGACGACTACAGGGTCGTCCCCACGACCCCGGGACTAGATTGGCCCGCCACCGACATGTCCGACGACTATAGGGTCGCCCCACGACCCAGGGACTAGGTTGGCCCGCCGCCGACTTGACCGACGACTATAGGGTCGTCCCCACGACCCCGGGACTAGACTGGCCCGCCACCGTCATGTCCGACGACTATAGGGTCGTCCCCACGACACCGGGACTAGGTTGTCCCGCCGCCGACTTGTCCGACGACAATAGGGTCGTCCCCACGACCCCGGGACTAGGTTGGCCCGCCGCCGAGTTGTCCGACGACTATAGGGTCGTCCCCACGACCACGGACCAAAGTTGCCCAGCCGCCGACATGTCCGACGACTATAGGGTCGTCTCCAGGACCCCGGGCCAAAGTTGGTCAGCCGCCGACATGTCCGACGACTATAGGCTCGTCCCCACGACCCCGGGACTAGATTGGCCCGCCACCGTCATGTCCGACGGCTATAGGGTCGCCCCACGACCCCGGGACTAGGTTGGCCCGCCGCCGACTTGTCCGACGACTATAGGGTCGTCCCCACGACCCCGGGACTAGGTTGGCCCGCCGCCGACTTGTCCGACGCCTATAGGGTCGTCCCCACGACCCCCGGAATAGATTGATCCGCCACCGTCATGTCCGACGACAATAGGGTTGTCCCCACGACCCCGGGACTAGGTTGGCCCGCCGCCGACTTGTCCGACTACTATGGGGTCGTCCCCATGACCCCAGGAGTAGATTGCCCCGCCACCGTCATGTCAGACTACTATAGGGTCGTCTCCACGACCCCGGGACTAGGTTGGCCCGCCGCCGAGTTGTCCGACGACTATAGGGTCGTCCCCACGACCACGGGCCAAAGTTGCCCAGCCGCCGACATGTCCGACGACTATAGGGTCGTCTCCACGACCCCGGGCCAAAGTTGGTCAGCCGCCGACATGTCCGACGACTATAGGCTCGTCCCCACGACCCCGGGACTAGATTGGCCCGCCACCGTCATGTCCGACGACTATAGGGTCGTCCCACGACCCCGGGACTAGGTTGGCCCGCCGCCGACTTGTCCGACGACTATAGGGTCGTCCCCACGACCCCGGGACTATGTCGGCCCGCCGCCGACTTGTCCGACGACTACAGGGTCGTCCCCACGACCCCGGGACTAGATTGGCCCGCCACCGACATGTCCGACGACTATAGGGTCGCCCCACGACCCAGGGACTAGGTTGGCCCGCCGCCGACTTGACCGACGACTATAGGGTCGTCCCCACGACCCCGGGACTAGACTGGCCCGCCACCGTCATGTCCGACGACTATAGGGTCGTCCCCACGACACCGGGACTAGGTTGGCCCGCCGCCGACTTGTCCGACGACAATAGGGTCGTCCCCACGACCCCGGGACTAGGTTGGCCCGCCGCCGAGTTGTCCGACGACTATAGGGTCGTCCCCACGACCACGGACCAAAGTTGCCCAGCCGCCGACATGTCCGACGACTATAGGGTCGTCTCCAGGACCCCGGGCCAAAGTTGGTCAGCCGCCGACATGTCCGACGACTATAGGCTCGTCCCCACGACCCCGGGACTAGATTGGCCCGCCACCGTCATGTCCGACGACTATAGGGTCGCCCCACGACCCCGGGACTAGGTTGGCCCGCCGCCGACTTGTCCGACGACTATAGGGTCGACCCCACGACCACGGGCCAAAGTTGTCCAGCCGCCGACATGTCCGACCACTATAGGGTCGTCTCCACGACCCCGGGACTATGTTGGCCCGCCGCCGACTTGTCCGACGACTATAGGGTCGTCCCCACGACCCCGGGACTAGATTGGCCCGCCACCATCATGTCGGAGGTCTATAGGGTTGTCCCCACGACCACGGGCCAAAGTTGGCCAGCCGCCGACATGTCCGACGACTATAGGGTCGTCCCCACGACCACGGGCCAAAGTTGCCCAGCCGCCAACATGTCCAACGACTATAGGGTCGTCCCCACGACCCCGGGACTATGTCGGCCCGCCGCCGACTTGTCCGACGACTACAGGGTCGTCCCCACGACCCCGGGACTAGATTGGCCCGCCACCGTCATGTCCGACGACTATAGGGTCGTCCCACGACCCCGGGACTAGGTTGGCCCGCCGCCGACTTGTCCGACGACTATAGGGTCGTCCCCACGACCCCGGGACTATGTCGGCCCGCCGCCGACTTGTCCGACGACTACAGGGTCGTCCCCACGACCCCGGGACTAGATTGGCCCGCCACCGACATGTCCGACGACTATAGGGTCGCCCCACGACCCAGGGACTAGGTTGGCCCGCCGCCGACTTGACCGACGACTATAGGGTCGTCCCCACGACCCCGGGACTAGACTGGCCCGCCACCGTCATGTCCGACGACTATAGGGTCGTCCCCACGACACCGGGACTAGGTTGGCCCGCCGCCGACTTGTCCGACGACAATAGGGTCGTCCCCACGACCCCGGGACTAGGTTGGCCCGCCGCCGAGTTGTCCGACGACTATAGGGTCGTCCCCACGACCACGGACCAAAGTTGCCCAGCCGCCGACATGTCCGACGACTATAGGGTCGTCTCCAGGACCCCGGGCCAAAGTTGGTCAGCCGCCGACATGTCCGACGACTATAGGCTCGTCCCCACGACCCCGGGACTAGATTGGCCCGCCACCGTCATGTCCGACGGCTATAGGGTCGCCCCACGACCCCGGGACTAGGTTGGCCCGCCGCCGACTTGTCCGACGACTATAGGGTCGTCCCCACGACCCCGGGACTAGGTTGGCCCGCCGCCGACTTGTCCGACGCCTATAGGGTCGTCCCCACGACCCCCGGAATAGATTGATCCGCCACCGTCATGTCCGACGACAATAGGGTTGTCCCCACGACCCCGGGACTAGGTTGGCCCGCCGCCGACTTGTCCGACTACTATGGGGTCGTCCCCATGACCCCAGGAGTAGATTGCCCCGCCACCGTCATGTCAGACTACTATAGGGTCGTCTCCACGACCCCGGGACTAGGTTGGCCCGCCGCCGAGTTGTCCGACGACTATAGGGTCGTCCCCACGACCACGGGCCAAAGTTGCCCAGCCGCCGACATGTCCGACGACTATAGGGTCGTCTCCACGACCCCGGGCCAAAGTTGGTCAGCCGCCGACATGTCCGACGACTATAGGCTCGTCCCCACGACCCCGGGACTAGATTGGCCCGCCACCGTCATGTCCGACGACTATAGGGTCGTCCCACGACCCCGGGACTAGGTTGGCCCGCCGCCGACTTGTCCGACGACTATAGGGTCGTCCCCACGACCCCGGGACTATGTCGGCCCGCCGCCGACTTGTCCGACGACTACAGGGTCGTCCCCACGACCCCGGGACTAGATTGGCCCGCCACCGACATGTCCGACGACTATAGGGTCGCCCCACGACCCAGGGACTAGGTTGGCCCGCCGCCGACTTGACCGACGACTATAGGGTCGTCCCCACGACCCCGGGACTAGACTGGCCCGCCACCGTCATGTCCGACGACTATAGGGTCGTCCCCACGACACCGGGACTAGGTTGGCCCGCCGCCGACTTGTCCGACGACAATAGGGTCGTCCCCACGACCCCGGGACTAGGTTGGCCCGCCGCCGAGTTGTCCGACGACTATAGGGTCGTCCCCACGACCACGGACCAAAGTTGCCCAGCCGCCGACATGTCCGACGACTATAGGGTCGTCTCCAGGACCCCGGGCCAAAGTTGGTCAGCCGCCGACATGTCCGACGACTATAGGCTCGTCCCCACGACCCCGGGACTAGATTGGCCCGCCACCGTCATGTCCGACGACTATAGGGTCGCCCCACGACCCCGGGACTAGGTTGGCCCGCCGCCGACTTGTCCGACGACTATAGGGTCGACCCCACGACCACGGGCCAAAGTTGTCCAGCCGCCGACATGTCCGACCACTATAGGGTCGTCTCCACGACCCCGGGACTATGTTGGCCCGCCGCCGACTTGTCCGACGACTATAGGGTCGTCCCCACGACCCCGGGACTAGATTGGCCCGCCACCATCATGTCGGAGGTCTATAGGGTTGTCCCCACGACCACGGGCCAAAGTTGGCCAGCCGCCGACATGTCCGACGACTATAGGGTCGTCCCCACGACCACGGGCCAAAGTTGCCCAGCCGCCGACATGTCCGACGACTATAGGGTCGTCTCCACGACCCCGGGCCAAAGTTGGTCAGCCGCCGACATGTCCGACGACTATAGGCTCGTCCCCACGACCCCGGGACTAGATTGGCCCGCCACCGTCATGTCCGACGACTATAGGGTCGTCCCACGACCCCGGGACTAGGTTGGCCCGCCGCCGACTTGTCCGACGACTATAGGGTCGTCCCCACGACCCCGGGACTATGTCGGCCCGCCGCCGACTTGTCCGACGACTACAGGGTCGTCCCCACGACCCCGGGACTAGATTGGCCCGCCACCGACATGTCCGACGACTATAGGGTCGCCCCACGACCCAGGGACTAGGTTGGCCCGCCGCCGACTTGACCGACGACTATAGGGTCGTCCCCACGACCCCGGGACTAGACTGGCCCGCCACCGTCATGTCCGACGACTATAGGGTCGTCCCCACGACACCGGGACTAGGTTGGCCCGCCGCCGACTTGTCCGACGACAATAGGGTCGTCCCCACGACCCCGGGACTAGGTTGGCCCGCCGCCGAGTTGTCCGACGACTATAGGGTCGTCCCCACGACCACGGACCAAAGTTGCCCAGCCGCCGACATGTCCGACGACTATAGGGTCGTCTCCAGGACCCCGGGCCAAAGTTGGTCAGCCGCCGACATGTCCGACGACTATAGGCTCGTCCCCACGACCCCGGGACTAGATTGGCCCGCCACCGTCATGTCCGACGACTATAGGGTCGCCCCACGACCCCGGGACTAGGTTGGCCCGCCGCCGACTTGTCCGACGACTATAGGGTCGACCCCACGACCACGGGCCAAAGTTGTCCAGCCGCCGACATGTCCGACCACTATAGGGTCGTCTCCACGACCCCGGGACTATGTTGGCCCGCCGCCGACTTGTCCGACGACTATAGGGTCGTCCCCACGACCCCGGGACTAGATTGGCCCGCCACCATCATGTCGGAGGTCTATAGGGTTGTCCCCACGACCACGGGCCAAAGTTGGCCAGCCGCCGACATGTCCGACGACTATAGGGTCGTCCCCACGACCACGGGCCAAAGTTGCCCAGCCGCCAACATGTCCAACGACTATAGGGTCGTCCCCACGACCCCGGGACTAGGTTGGCCCGCCGCCGACTTGTCCGACTACTATGGGGTCGTCCCCATGACCCCAGGAGTAGATTGCCCCGCCTCCGTCATGTCCGACGACTATAGGGTCGTCTCCACGACCCCGGGCCAAAGTTGGTCAGCCGCCGACATGTCCGACGACTATAGGCTCGTCCCCACGACCCCGGGACCAGATTGCCCCGCCACCGTCATGTCCGACGACTATAGGGTCCTCTCCACGACCCCGGGACTATGTTGGCCCGCCGCCGACTTGTCCGACGACTATAGGGTCGTCCCCACGACCCCGGGACTAGATTGGCCCGCCACCGTCATGTCCGACGACTATAGGGTCGTCCCCACGACCCCGGGACTATGTTGGCCCGCCGCCGGCTTGTCCGACGCCTATAGGGTCGTCCCCACGACCCCCGGAATAGATTGACCCGCCACCGTCATGTCCGACGACTATAGGGTTGTCCCCACGACCCCGGGACTATGTTGGCCCGCCGCCGACTTGTCCGACGACTATAGGGTCGTCCCCACGACCCCGGGACTAGGTTGGCCCGCCGCCGAGTTGTCCGACGACTATAGGGTCGTCCCCACGACCACGGGCCAAAGTTGCCCAGCCGCCAACATGTCCAACGACTATAGGGTCGTCCCCACGACCCCGGGACTAGATTGGCCCCCCACCATCATGTCCGACGGCTATAGGGTCGTCCCCACGACCCCGGGACTAGGGTGGCCCGCCGCCGACTTGTCCGACGACTATAGGGTCGTCCCCACGACCCCGGGACTAGGTTGGCCCGCCACCGTCATGTCCGACGACTATAGGGTCGTCCCCACGAGCCCGGGACTAGATTGGCCCGCCACCGTCATGTCCGACGACTATAGGGTCGTCCCCACGACCCCGGGACTAGGTTGGCCCGCCGCCGGCTTGTCCGACGCCTATAGGGTCGTCCCCACGACCCCCGGAATAGATTGACCCGCCACCGTCATGTCCGACGACTATAGGGTTGTCCCCACGACCCCGGGACTAGGTTGGCCCGCCGCCGACTTGTCCGACTACTATGGGGTCGTCCCCATGACCCCAGGAGTAGATTGCCCCGCCACCGTCATGTCCGACGACTATAGGGTCGTCTCCACGACCCCGGGACTAGGTTCGCCCGCCGCCGAGTTGTCCGACGACTATAGGGTCGTCCCCACGACCACGGGCCAAAGTTGCCCCGCCGCCGACATGTCCGACGACTATAGGGTCGTCTCCACGACCCCGGGCCAAAGTTGGTCAGCCGCCGACATGTCCGACGACTATAGGCTCGTCCCCACGACCCCGGGACTAGGTTGGCCCGCCACCGTCATGTCCGATGACTATAGGGTCGCCCCACGACCCCGGGACTAGGTTGGTCCGCCGCCGACTTGTCCGACGACTATAGGGTCGTCCCCACAACCCCGGGACTAGGTTGGCCCGCCACCGTCATGTCCGACGACTATAGGGTCGTCCCCACGAGCCCAGGAGTAGATTGCCCCGCCACCGTCATGTCCGACGACTATAGGGTCGTCTCCACGACCCCGGGACTATGTCGGCCCGCCGCCGTCATGTCCGACGACTATAGGGTCATCCCCACGACACCGGGACTAGGTTGGTCCGCCGCCGACTTGTCCGACGACTATAGGGTCGTCCCCACGACCACGGGCCAAAGTTGCCCAGCCGCCGACATGTTCGACGACTATAGGGTCGTCTCCACGACCCCGGGCCAAAGTTGGTCAGCCGCCGACATGTCCGACGACTATAGGCTCGTCCCCACGACCCCGGGACTAGATTGGCCCGCCACCGTCATGTCCGACGACTATAGGGTCGCCCCACGACCCCGGGACTAGGTTGGCCCGCCGCCAACTTGTCCGACGACTATAGGGTCGTCCCCACGACCACGGGCCAAAGTTGCCCAGCCGCCGACATGTCCGACGACTATAGGGTCGTCTCAACGACCCCGGGCCAAAGTTGGTCAGCCGCCGACATGTCCGACGACTATAGGGTCGACTCCACGACCCCGGGACTAGGTTGGCCAGCCGCCGACTTGTCCCACGACTGTAGGGACGTCCCCACGACCCCCGGACTAGATTGCCCCACCACCGTCATGTCCGACGACTATAGGGTCGTCTCCACGACCCCGGGACTAGGTTGGCCCGCCGCCGACTTGTCCGACGACTATAGAGGCGTCCCCACGATCCCGGGACTAGGTTGGCCAGCCGCCGACATGTCCGACGACTATAGGGTCGTCCCTACGGCCCCAGGAATATATTGGCCCACCACCGTCATGTCCGACGACTACAGGATCGTCCCCACGACCCCAGGAGTAGATTGCCCCGCCTCCGTCATGTCCGACGACTATAGGGTCGTCTCCACGACCCCGGGCCAAAGTTGGTCAGCCGCCGACATGTCCGACGACTACAGGATCGTCCCCACGACCCCCGGGCTAGATTGCCCCGCCACCGTCATATCCGACGACTATAGGGTCGTCTCCACGACCCCGGGACTAGGTTGGCCCGCCGCCGACTTGTCCGACGACTATAGAGACGTCCCCACGACCACGGGCCAAAGTTGCCCAGCCGCCGACATGTCCGACGACTACAGGGTCGTCCCCACGACCGCGGGACTAGATTGGCCCGCCACCGTCATGTCCGACGACTATAGGGTCGTCCCCACGATCCCGGGACTAGGTTGGCCAGCCACCGACTTGCCCGACGACTATAGGGTCGTCCCCACGACCACGGGCCAAAGTTGCCCAGCCGCCGGCATGTCCGAAGACTATAGGGTCGTCCCCACGACCCCGGGACAAGATTGCCCCGCCACCGTCATGTCCGACGACTATAGGGTCGTCCCCACGGCCCCGCGAATAGATTGGCCCGCCACCGTCATGTCCGACGACTATAGGGTCGTCCCCACGACCCCGGGACTAGACTGGCCCGCCACCGTCATGTCCGACGACTATAGGGTCGTCCCCACGACACCGGGACTAGGTTGGCCCGCCGCCGACTTGTCCGACGACAATAGGGTCGTCCCCACGACCCCGGGACTAGGTTGGCCCGCCGCCGAGTTGTCCGACGACTATAGGGTCGTCCCCACGACCACGGACCAAAGTTGCCCAGCCGCCGACATGTCCGACGACTATAGGGTCGTCTCCAGGACCCCGGGCCAAAGTTGGTCAGCCGCCGACATGTCCGACGACTATAGGCTCGTCCCCACGACCCCGGGACTAGATTGGCCCGCCACCGTCATGTCCGACGACTATAGGGTCGCCCCACGACCCCGGGACTAGGTTGGCCCGCCGCCGACTTGTCCGACGACTATAGGGTCGACCCCACGACCACGGGCCAAAGTTGTCCAGCCGCCGACATGTCCGACCACTATAGGGTCGTCTCCACGACCCCGGGACTATGTTGGCCCGCCGCCGACTTGTCCGACGACTATAGGGTCGTCCCCACGACCCCGGGACTAGATTGGCCCGCCACCATCATGTCGGAGGTCTATAGGGTTGTCCCCACGACCACGGGCCAAAGTTGGCCAGCCGCCGACATGTCCGACGACTATAGGGTCGTCCCCACGACCACGGGCCAAAGTTGCCCAGCCGCCAACATGTCCAACGACTATAGGGTCGTCCCCACGACCCCGGGACTAGGTTGGCCCGCCGCCGACTTGTCCGACTACTATGGGGTCGTCCCCATGACCCCAGGAGTAGATTGCCCCGCCTCCGTCATGTCCGACGACTATAGGGTCGTCTCCACGACCCCGGGCCAAAGTTGGTCAGCCGCCGACATGTCCGACGACTATAGGCTCGTCCCCACGACCCCGGGACCAGATTGCCCCGCCACCGTCATGTCCGACGACTATAGGGTCCTCTCCACGACCCCGGGACTATGTTGGCCCGCCGCCGACTTGTCCGACGACTATAGGGTCGTCCCCACGACCCCGGGACTAGATTGGCCCGCCACCGTCATGTCCGACGACTATAGGGTCGTCCCCACGACCCCGGGACTATGTTGGCCCGCCGCCGGCTTGTCCGACGCCTATAGGGTCGTCCCCACGACCCCCGGAATAGATTGACCCGCCACCGTCATGTCCGACGACTATAGGGTTGTCCCCACGACCCCGGGACTATGTTGGCCCGCCGCCGACTTGTCCGACGACTATAGGGTCGTCCCCACGACCCCGGGACTAGGTTGGCCCGCCGCCGAGTTGTCCGACGACTATAGGGTCGTCCCCACGACCACGGGCCAAAGTTGCCCAGCCGCCAACATGTCCAACGACTATAGGGTCGTCCCCACGACCCCGGGACTAGATTGGCCCCCCACCATCATGTCCGACGGCTATAGGGTCGTCCCCACGACCCCGGGACTAGGGTGGCCCGCCGCCGACTTGTCCGACGACTATAGGGTCGTCCCCACGACCCCGGGACTAGGTTGGCCCGCCACCGTCATGTCCGACGACTATAGGGTCGTCCCCACGAGCCCGGGACTAGATTGGCCCGCCACCGTCATGTCCGACGACTATAGGGTCGTCCCCACGACCCCGGGACTAGGTTGGCCCGCCGCCGGCTTGTCCGACGCCTATAGGGTCGTCCCCACGACCCCCGGAATAGATTGACCCGCCACCGTCATGTCCGACGACTATAGGGTTGTCCCCACGACCCCGGGACTAGGTTGGCCCGCCGCCGACTTGTCCGACTACTATGGGGTCGTCCCCATGACCCCAGGAGTAGATTGCCCCGCCACCGTCATGTCCGACGACTATAGGGTCGTCTCCACGACCCCGGGACTAGGTTCGCCCGCCGCCGAGTTGTCCGACGACTATAGGGTCGTCCCCACGACCACGGGCCAAAGTTGCCCCGCCGCCGACATGTCCGACGACTATAGGGTCGTCTCCACGACCCCGGGCCAAAGTTGGTCAGCCGCCGACATGTCCGACGACTATAGGCTCGTCCCCACGACCCCGGGACTAGGTTGGCCCGCCACCGTCATGTCCGATGACTATAGGGTCGCCCCACGACCCCGGGACTAGGTTGGCCCGCCGCCGACTTGTCCGACGACTATAGGGTCGTCCCCACAACCCCGGGACTAGGTTGGCCCGCCACCGTCATGTCCGACGACTATAGGGTCGTCCCCACGAGCCCAGGAGTAGATTGCCCCGCCACCGTCATGTCCGACGACTATAGGGTCGTCTCCACGACCCCGGGACTATGTCGGCCCGCCGCCGTCATGTCCGACGACTATAGGGTCATCCCCACGACACCGGGACTAGGTTGGTCCGCCGCCGACTTGTCCGACGACTATAGGGTCGTCCCCACGACCACGGGCCAAAGTTGCCCAGCCGCCGACATGTTCGACGACTATAGGGTCGTCTCCACGACCCCGGGCCAAAGTTGGTCAGCCGCCGACATGTCCGACGACTATAGGCTCGTCCCCACGACCCCGGGACTAGATTGGCCCGCCACCGTCATGTCCGACGACTATAGGGTCGCCCCACGACCCCGGGACTAGGTTGGCCCGCCGCCAACTTGTCCGACGACTATAGGGTCGTCCCCACGACCACGGGCCAAAGTTGCCCAGCCGCCGACATGTCCGACGACTATAGGGTCGTCTCAACGACCCCGGGCCAAAGTTGGTCAGCCGCCGACATGTCCGACGACTATAGGGTCGACTCCACGACCCCGGGACTAGGTTGGCCAGCCGCCGACTTGTCCCACGACTGTAGGGACGTCCCCACGACCCCCGGACTAGATTGCCCCACCACCGTCATGTCCGACGACTATAGGGTCGTCTCCACGACCCCGGGACTAGGTTGGCCCGCCGCCGACTTGTCCGACGACTATAGAGGCGTCCCCACGATCCCGGGACTAGGTTGGCCAGCCGCCGACATGTCCGACGACTATAGGGTCGTCCCTACGGCCCCAGGAATATATTGGCCCACCACCGTCATGTCCGACGACTACAGGATCGTCCCCACGACCCCAGGAGTAGATTGCCCCGCCTCCGTCATGTCCGACGACTATAGGGTCGTCTCCACGACCCCGGGCCAAAGTTGGTCAGCCGCCGACATGTCCGACGACTACAGGATCGTCCCCACGACCCCCGGGCTAGATTGCCCCGCCACCGTCATATCCGACGACTATAGGGTCGTCTCCACGACCCCGGGACTAGGTTGGCCCGCCGCCGACTTGTCCGACGACTATAGAGACGTCCCCACGACCACGGGCCAAAGTTGCCCAGCCGCCGACATGTCCGACGACTACAGGGTCGTCCCCACGACCGCGGGACTAGATTGGCCCGCCACCGTCATGTCCGACGACTATAGGGTCGTCCCCACGATCCCGGGACTAGGTTGGCCAGCCACCGACTTGCCCGACGACTATAGGGTCGTCCCCACGACCACGGGCCAAAGTTGCCCAGCCGCCGGCATGTCCGAAGACTATAGGGTCGTCCCCACGACCCCGGGACAAGATTGCCCCGCCACCGTCATGTCCGACGACTATAGGGTCGTCCCCACGGCCCCGCGAATAGATTGGCCCGCCACCGTCATGTCCGACGACTATAGGGTCGTCCCCACGAGCCCGGGACTAGATTGGCCCGCCACCGTCATGTCCGACGACTATAGGGTCGTCACCACGACCCCGGGACTAGGTTGGCCCGCCGCCGACTTGTCCGACGACTATGGGGTCGTCCCCACAACCCCAGGAGTAGATTGCCCCGCCGCCGACATGTCCGACGACTATAGGGTCGTCCCCACGATCCCGGGACTAGGTTGGCCAGGCACCGACTTGCCCGACGACTATAGGGACGTCCCACGACCCAGGGACTAGGTTGGCCCGCCGCCGACTTGTCCGACGACTATAGGGTCGTCCCCACGACCCCGGGACTAGGTTGGCCCGCCACCATCATGTCCGACGACTATAGGGTTGTCCCCACGACCCCGGGACTAGGTTGGCCCGCCGCCGACTTGTCCGACTACTATGGGGTCGTCCCATGACCCCAGGAGTAGATTGCCCCGCCTCCGTCGTGTCCGACGACTATAGGGTCGTCTCCACGACCCCGGGACTAGGTTGGCCCGCCGCCGAGTTGTCCGACGACTATAGGGTCGTCTCCACGACCCCGGGCCAAAGTTGGTCAGCCGCCGACATGTCCGACGACTATAGGCTCGTCCCCACGACCCCGGGACTAGGTTGGCCCGCCACCGTCATGTCCGATGACTATAGGGTCGCCCCACGACCCCGGGACTAGGTTGGCCCGCCGCCGACTTGTCCGACGACTATAGGGTCGTCCCCACAACCCCGGGACTAGGTTGGCCCGCCACCGTCATGTCCGACGACTATAGGGTCGTCCCCACGAGCCCAGGAGTAGATTGCCCCGCCACCGTCATGTCCGACGACTATAGGGTCGTCTCCACGACCCCGGGACTATGTCGGCCCGCCGCCGTCATGTCCGACGACTATAGGGTCATCCCCACGACACCGGGACTAGGTTGGTCCGCCGCCGACTTGTCCGACGACTATAGGGTCGTCCCCACGACCACGGGCCAAAGTTGCCCAGCCGCCGACATGTTCGACGACTATAGGGTCGTCTCCACGACCCCGGGCCAAAGTTGGTCAGCCGCCGACATGTCCGACGACTATAGGCTCGTCCCCACGACCCCGGGACTAGATTGGCCCGCCACCGTCATGTCCGACGACTATAGGGTCGCCCCACGACCCCGGGACTAGGTTGGCCCGCCGCCAACTTGTCCGACGACTATAGGGTCGTCCCCACGACCACGGGCCAAAGTTGCCCAGCCGCCGACATGTCCGACGACTATAGGGTCGTCTCCACGACCCCGGGCCAAAGTTGGTCAGCCGCCGACATGTCCGACGACTATAGGGTCGACTCCACGACCCCGGGACTAGGTTGGCCAGCCGCCGACTTGTCCCACGACTGTAGGGACGTCCCCACGACCCCCGGACTAGATTGCCCCACCACCGTCATGTCCGACGACTATAGGGTCGTCTCCACGACCCCGGGACTAGGTTGGCCCGCCGCCGACTTGTCCGACGACTATAGAGGCGTCCCCACGATCCCGGGACTAGGTTGGCCAGCCGCCGACATGTCCGACGACTATAGGGTCGTCCCTACGGCCCCAGGAATATATTGGCCCACCACCGTCATGTCCGACGACTACAGGATCGTCCCCACGACCCCAGGAGTAGATTGCCCCGCCTCCGTCATGTCCGACGACTATAGGGTCGTCTCCACGACCCCGGGCCAAAGTTGGTCAGCCGCCGACATGTCCGACGCTACAGGATCGTCCCCACGACCCCCGGACTAGATTGCCCCGCCACCGTCATATCCGACGACTATAGGGTCGTCTCCACGACCCCGGGACTAGGTTGGCCAGCCACCGACTTGCCCGACGACTATAGGGTCGTCCCCACGACCACGGGCCAAAGTTGCCCAGCCGCCGGCATGTCCGAAGACTATAGGGTCGTCCCCACGACCCCGGGACAAGATTGCCCCGCCACCGTCATGTCCGACGACTATAGGGTCGTCCCCACGGCCCCGCGAATAGATTGGCCCGCCACCGTCATGTCCGACGACTATAGGGTCGTCCCCACGAGCCCGGGACTAGATTGGCCCGCCACCGTCATGTCCGACGACTATAGGGTCGTCCCCACGACCCCGGGACTAGGTTGGCCCGCCGCCGACTTGTCCGACGACTATGGGGTCGTCCCCACAACCCCAGGAGTAGATTGCCCCGCCGCCGACATGTCCGACGACTATAGGGTCGTCCCCACGATCCCGGGACTAGGTTGGCCAGGCACCGACTTGCCCGACGACTATAGGGACGTCCCACGACCCAGGGACTAGGTTGGCCCGCCGCCGACTTGTCCGACGACTATAGGGTCGTCCCCACGACCCCGGGACTAGGTTGGCCCGCCACCATCATGTCCGACGACTATAGGGTTGTCCCCACGACCCCGGGACTAGGTTGGCCCGCCGCCGACTTGTCCGACTACTATGGGGTCGTCCCATGACCCCAGGAGTAGATTGCCCCGCCTCCGTCGTGTCCGACGACTATAGGGTCGTCTCCACGACCCCGGGACTAGGTTGGCCCGCCGCCGAGTTGTCCGACGACTATAGGGTCGTCCCCACGACCACGGGCCAAAGTTGCCCAGCCGCCGACATGTCCGACGACTATAGGGTCGTCTCCACGACCCCGGGCCAAAGTTGGTCAGCCGCCGACATGTCCGACGACTATAGGCTCGTCCCCACGACCCCGGGACTAGATTGGCCCGCCACCGTCATGTCCGACGACTATAGGGTCGTCCCCACGACCCCGGGAATATGTTGGCCCGCCGCCGACTTGTCCGACGACTATAGGGTCGTCCCCACGACCCCGGGACTAGGTTGGCCCGCCGCCGACTTGTCCGACGACTATGGGGTCGTCCCCATGACCCCAGGAGTAGATTGCCCCGCCACCGTCATGTCCGACGACTATAGGGTCGTCTCCACGACCCCGGGACTATGTTGGCCCGCCGCCGACTTGTCCGACGACTATAGGGTCGTCCCCACGACCCCGGGACTAGATTGGCCCGCCACCATCATGTCGGAGGTCTATAGGGTTGTCCCCACGACCACGGGCCAAAGTTGGCCAGCCGCCGACATGTCCGACGACTATAGGGTCGTCCCCACGACCACGGGCCAAAGTTGCCCAGCCGCCAACATGTCCAACGACTATAGGGTCGTCCCCACGACCCCGGGCCAAAGTTGGTCAGCCGCCGACATGTCCGACGACTATAGGCTCGTCCCCACGACCCCGGGACTAGATTGGCCCGCCACCGTCATGTCCGACGGCTATAGGGTCGCCCCACGACCCCGGGACTAGGTTGGCCCGCCGCCGACTTGTCCGACGACTATAGGGTCGTCCCCACGACCCCGGGACTAGGTTGGCCCGCCGCCGACTTGTCCGACGCCTATAGGGTCGTCCCCACGACCCCCGGAATAGATTGATCCGCCACCGTCATGTCCGACGACAATAGGGTTGTCCCCACGACCCCGGGACTAGGTTGGCCCGCCGCCGACTTGTCCGACTACTATGGGGTCGTCCCCTTGACCCCAGGAGTAGATTGCCCCGCCACCGTCATGTCCGACGACTATAGGGTCGTCTCCACGACCCCGGGACTAGGTTGGCCCGCCGCCGAGTTGTCCGACGACTATAGGGTCGTCCCCACGACCACGGGCCAAAGTTGCCCAGCCGCCGACATGTCCGACGACTATAAGGTCGTCTCCACGACCCCGGGCCAAAGTTGGTCAGCCGCCGACATGTCCGACGACTATAGGCTCGTCCCCACGACCCCGGGACTAGATTGGCCCGCCACCGTCATGTCCGACGACTATAGGGTCGTCCCACGACCCCGGGACTAGGTTGGCCCGCCGCCGACTTGTCCGACGACTATAGGGTCGTCCCCACGACCCCGGGACTATGTCGGCCCGCCGCCGACTTGTCCGACGACTACAGGGTCGTCCCCACGACCCCGGGACTAGATTGGCCCGCCACCGACATGTCCGACGACTATAGGGTCGCCCCACGACCCAGGGACTAGGTTGGCCCGCCGCCGACTTGACCGACGACTATAGGGTCGTCCCCACGACCCCGGGACTAGACTGGCCCGCCACCGTCATGTCCGACGACTATAGGGTCGTCCCCACGACACCGGGACTAGGTTGGCCCGCCGCCGACTTGTCCGACGACAATAGGGTCGTCCCCACGACCCCGGGACTAGGTTGGCCCGCCGCCGAGTTGTCCGACGACTATAGGGTCGTCCCCACGACCACGGACCAAAGTTGCCCAGCCGCCGACATGTCCGACGACTATAGGGTCGTCTCCAGGACCCCGGGCCAAAGTTGGTCAGCCGCCGACATGTCCGACGACTATAGGCTCGTCCCCACGACCCCGGGACTAGATTGGCCCGCCACCGTCATGTCCGACGACTATAGGGTCGCCCCACGACCCCGGGACTAGGTTGGCCCGCCGCCGACTTGTCCGACGACTATAGGGTCGTCCCCACGACCACGGGCCAAAGTTGTCCAGCCGCCGACATGTCCGACCACTATAGGGTCGTCTCCACGACCCCGGGCCAAAGTTGGTCAGCCGCCGACATGTCCGACGACTATAGGGTCGCCCCACGACCCAGGGACTATGTTGGCCCGCCGCCGACTTGTCCGACGACTACAGGGTCGTCCCCACGACCCCGGGACTAGATTGGCCCGCCACCGACATGTCCGACGACTATAGGGTCGCCCCACGACCCAGGGACTAGGTTGGCCCGCCGCCGACTTGTCCGACGACTATAGGGTCGTCCCCACGACCCCGGGACTATGTTGGCCCGCCGCCGACTTGTCCGACGACTATAGAGTCGTCCCCACGACCCCGGGACTAGGTTGGCCCGCCACCATCATGTCCGACGACTATAGGGTTGTCCCCACGACCCCGGGACTAGGTTGGCCCGCCGCCGACTTGTCCGACTACTATGGGGTCGTCCCCATGACCCCAGGAGTAGATTGCCCCGCCTCCGTCATGTCCGACGACTATAGGGTCGTCTCCACGACCCCGGGCCAAAGTTGGTCAGCCGCCGACATGTCCGACGACTATAGGCTCGTCCCCACGACCCCGGGACCAGATTGCCCCGCCACCGTCATGTCCGACGACTATAGGGTCCTCTCCACGACCCCGGGACTATGTTGGCCCGCCGCCGACTTGTCCGACGACTATAGGGTCGTCCCCACGACCCCGGGACTAGATTGGCCCGCCACCATCATGTCGGAGGTCTATAGGGTTGTCCCCACGACCCCGGGACTAGGGTGGCCCGCCGCCGACTTGTCCGACGACTATAGGGTCGTCCCCACGACCCCGGGACTAGGTTGGCCCGCCACCGTCATGTCCGACGACTATAGGGTCGTCCCCACGAGCCCGGGACTAGATTGGCCCGCCACCGTCATGTCCGACGACTATAGGGTCGTCCCCACGACCCCGGGACTAGGTTGGCCCGCCGCCGGCTTGTCCGACGCCTATAGGGTCGTCCCCACGATCCCGGGACTAGGTTGGCCAGCCACCGACTTGCCCGACGACTATAGGGTCGTCCCCACGACCACGGGCCAAAGTTGCCCAGCCGCCGGCATGTCCGAAGACTATAGGGTCGTCCCCACGACCCCGGGACAAGATTGCCCCGCCACCGTCATGTCCGACGACTATAGGGTCGTCCCCACGGCCCCGCGAATAGATTGGCCCGCCACCGTCATGTCCGACGACTATAGGGTCGTCCCCACGAGCCCGGGACTAGATTGGCCAGCCACCGACTTGCCCGACGACTATAGGGACGTCCCACGACCCAGGGACTAGGTTGGCCCGCCGCCGACTTGTCCGACGACTATAGGGTCGTCCCCACGACCCCGGGACTAGGTTGGCCCGCCACCATCATGTCCGACGACTATAGGGTTGTCCCCACGACCCCGGGACTAGGTTGGCCCGCCGCCGACTTGTCCGACTACTATGGGGTCGTCCCATGACCCCAGGAGTAGATTGCCCCGCCTCCGTCGTGTCCGACGACTATAGGGTCGTCTCCACGACCCCGGGACTAGGTTGGCCCGCCGCCGAGTTGTCCGACGACTATAGGGTCGTCCCCACGACCACGGGCCAAAGTTGCCCAGCCGCCGACATGTCCGACGACTATAGGGTCGTCTCCACGACCCCGGGCCAAAGTTGGTCAGCCGCCGACATGTCCGACGACTATAGGCTCGTCCCCACGACCCCGGGACTAGATTGGCCCGCCACCGTCATATCCGACGACTATAGGGTCGTCCCCACGACCCCGGGAATATGTTGGCCCGCCGCCGACTTGTCCGACGACTATAGGGTCGTCCCCACGACCCCGGGACTAGGTTGGCCCGCCGCCGACTTGTCCGACGACTATGGGGTCGTCCCCATGACCCCAGGAGTAGATTGCCCCGCCACCGTCATGTCCGACGACTATAGGGTCGTCTCCACGACCCCGGGACTATGTTGGCCCGCCGCCGACTTGTCCGACGACTATAGGGTCGTCCCCACGACCCCGGGACTAGATTGGCCCGCCACCATCATGTCGGAGGTCTATAGGGTTGTCCCCACGACCACGGGCCAAAGTTGGCCAGCCGCCGACATGTCCGACGACTATAGGGTCGTCCCCACGACCACGGGCCAAAGTTGCCCAGCCGCCAACATGTCCAACGACTATAGGGTCGTCCCCACGACCCCGGGCCAAAGTTGGTCAGCCGCCGACATGTCCGACGACTATAGGCTCGTCCCCACGACCCCGGGACTAGATTGGCCCGCCGCCGACTTGTCCGACGACTATAGGGTCGTCCCCACGACCCCGGGACTAGGTTGGCCCGCCGCCGACTTGTCCGACGCCTATAGGGTCGTCCCCACGACCCCCGGAATAGATTGATCCGCCACCGTCATGTCCGACGACAATAGGGTTGTCCCCACGACCCCGGGACTAGGTTGGCCCGCCGCCGACTTGTCCGACTACTATGGGGTCGTCCCCTTGACCCCAGGAGTAGATTGCCCCGCCACCGTCATGTCCGACGACTATAGGGTCGTCTCCACGACCCCGGGACTAGGTTGGCCCGCCGCCGAGTTGTCCGACGACTATAGGGTCGTCCCCACGACCACGGGCCAAAGTTGCCCAGCCGCCGACATGTCCGACGACTATAGGGTCGTCTCCACGACCCCGGGCCAAAGTTGGTCAGCCGCCGACATGTCCGACGACTATAGGCTCGTCCCCACGACCCCGGGACTAGATTGGCCCGCCACCGTCATGTCCGACGACTATAGGGTCGTCCCACGACCCCGGGACTAGGTTGGCCCGCCGCCGACTTGTCCGACGACTATAGGGTCGTCCCCACGAACCCGGGACTATGTCGGCCCGCCGCCGACTTGTCCGACGACTACAGGGTCGTCCCCACGACCCCGGGACTAGATTGGCCCGCCACCGACATGTCCGACGACTATAGGGTCGCCCCACGACCCAGGGACTAGGTTGGCCCGCCGCCGACTTGACCGACGACTATAGGGTCGTCCCCACGACCCCGGGACTAGACTGGCCCGCCACCGTCATGTCCGACGACTATAGGGTCGTCCCCACGACACCGGGACTAGGTTGGCCCGCCGCCGACTTGTCCGACGACAATAGGGTCGTCCCCACGACCCCGGGACTAGGTTGGCCCGCCGCCGAGTTGTCCGACGACTATAGGGTCGTCCCCACGACCACGGACCAAAGTTGCCCAGCCGCCGACATGTCCGACGACTATAGGGTCGTCTCCAGGACCCCGGGCCAAAGTTGGTCAGCCGCCGACATGTCCGACGACTATAGGCTCGTCCCCACGACCCCGGGACTAGATTGGCCCGCCACCGTCATGTCCGACGACTATAGGGTCGCCCCACGACCCCGGGACTAGGTTGGCCCGCCGCCGACTTGTCCGACGACTATAGGGTCGTCCCCACGACCACGGGCCAAAGTTGTCCAGCCGCCGACATGTCCGACCACTATAGGGTCGTCTCCACGACCCCGGGCCAAAGTTGGTCAGCCGCCGACATGTCCGACGACTATAGGGTCGCCCCACGACCCAGGGACTAGGTTGGCCCGCCGCCGACTTGTCCGACGACTACAGGGTCGTCCCCACGACCCCGGGACTAGATTGGCCCGCCACCGAAATGTCCGACGACTATAGGGTCGCCCCACGACCCAGGGACTAGGTTGGCCCGCCGCCGACTTGTCCGACGACTATAGGGTCGTCCCCACGACCCCGGGACTATGTTGGCCCGCCGCCGACTTGTCCGACGACTATAGAGTCGTCCCCACGACCCCGGGACTAGGTTGGCCCGCCACCATCATTTCCGACGACTATAGGGTTGTCCCCACGACCCCGGGACTAGGTTGGCCCGCCGCCGACTTGTCCGACTACTATGGGGTCGTCCCCATGACCCCAGGAGTAGATTGCCCCGCCTCCGTCATGTCCGACGACTATAGGGTCGTCTCCACGACCCCGGGCCAAAGTTGGTCAGCCGCCGACATGTCCGACGACTATAGGCTCGTCCCCACGACCCCGGGACCAGATTGCCCCGCCACCGTCATGTCCGACGACTATAGGGTCCTCTCCACGACCCCGGGACTATGTTGGCCCGCCGCCGACTTGTCCGACGACTATAGGGTCGTCCCCACGACCCCGGGACTAGATTGGCCCGCCACCATCATGTCGGAGGTCTATAGGGTTGTCCCCACGACCCCGGGACTAGGGTGGCCCGCCGCCGACTTGTCCGACGACTATAGGGTCGTCCCCACGACCCCGGGAATAGGTTGGCCCGCCACCGTCATGTCCGACGACTATAGGGTCGTCCCCACGAGCCCGGGACTAGATTGGCCCGCCACCGTCATGTCCGACGACTATAGGGTCGTCCCCACGACCCCGGGACTAGGTTGGCCCGCCGCCGGCTTGTCCGACGCCTATAGGGTCGTCCCCACGACCCCCGGAATAGATTGACCCGCCACCGTCATGTCCGACGACTATAGGGTTGTCCCCAAGACCCCGGGACTAGGTTGGCCCGCCGCCGACTTGTCCGACTACTATGGGGTCGTCCCCATGACCCCAGGAGTAGATTGCCCCGCCACCGTCATGTCCGACGACTATAGGGTCGTCTCCACGACCCCGGGACTAGGTTCGCCCGCCGCCGAGTTGTCCGACGACTATAGGGTCGTCCCCACGACCACGGGCCAAAGTTGCCCCGCCGCCGTCATGTCCGACGACTATAGGGTCGTCCCCACGACCCCGGGACTATGTCGGCCCGCCGCCGACTTGTCCGACGACTACAGGGTCGTCCCCACGACCCCGGGACTAGATTGGCACGCCACCGACATGTCCGACGACTATAGGGTCGCTCCACGACCCAGGGACTAGGTTGGCCCGCCGCCGACTTGTCCGACGACTATAGGGTCGTCCCCACGACCCCGGGACTATGTCGGCCCGCCGCCGACTTGTCCGACGACTACAGGGTCGTCCCCACGACCCCGGGACTAGATTGGCACGCCACCGACATGTCCGACGACTATAGGGTCGCTCCACGACCCAGGGACTAGGTTGGCCCGCCGCCGACTTGTCCGACGACTATAGGGTCGTCCCCACGACCCCGGGACTATGTTGGCCCGCCGCCGACTTGTCCGACGATTATAGGGTCGTCCCCACGACCCCGGGACTAGATTACCCCGCCACCGTCATGTCCGACGACTATAGGGTCGTCTCCACGGCCCCGGGACTATGTTGGTCAGCCGCCGACATGTCCGACGACTATAGGCTCGTCCCCACGACCCCGGGACCAGATTGCCCCGCCACCGTCATGTCCGACGACTATAGGGTCGTCTCCACGACCCGGGCCAAAGTTGGTCAGCCGCCGACATGTCCGACGACTATAGGCTCGTCCCCACGACCCCGGGACTAGATTGCCCCGCCACCGTCATGTCCGACGACTGTAGGGTCGTCTCCACGACCCCGGGACTAGGTTGGCCCGCCGCCGACTTGTCCGACGACTATAGGGTCGTCCCCACGACCCCGGGACTATGTCGGCCCGCCGCCGACTTGTCCGACGACTACAGGGTCGTCCCCACGACCCCGGGACTAGATTGGCACGCCACCGACATGTCCGACGACTATAGGGTCGCTCCACGACCCAGGGACTAGGTTGGCCCGCCGCCGACTTGTCCGACGACTATAGGGTCGTCCCCACGACCCCGGGACTATGTTGGCCCGCCGCCGACTTGTCCGACGATTATAGGGTCGTCCCCACGACCCCGGGACTAGATTGCCCCGCCACCGTCATGTCCGACGACTATAGGGTCGTCTCCACGGCCCCGGGACTATGTTGGCCCGCCGCCGACTTGTCCGACGACTATAGGGTCGTCCCCACGACCCCGGGACTAGATTGGCCCGCCACCATCATGTCGGAGGTCTATAGGGTTGTCCCCACGACCACGGGCCAAAGTTGGCCAGCCGCCGACATGTCCGACGACTATAGGGTCGTCCCCACGACCACGGGCCAAAGTTGCCCAGCCGCCGACTTGTCCCACGACTGTAGGGACGTCCCCACGACCCCCGGACTAGATTGCCCCGCCACCGTCATGTCCGACGACTATAGGGTCGTCTCCACGACCCCGGGACTAGGTTGGCCCGCCGCCGACTTGTCCGACGACTATAGAGGCGTCCCCACGACCCCGGGACTAGGTTGGCCCGCCGCCGACTTGTCCGACGACTATAGGGTCGTCCCCACGACCCCGGGACTAGATTGGCCCGCCACCATCATGTCGGAGGTCTATAGGGTTGTCCCCACGACCACGGGCCAAAGTTGGCCAGCCGCCGACATGTCCGACGACTATAGGGTCGTCCCCACGACCCCGGGACTAGGTTGGCCCGCCGCCGACTTGTCCGACGACTATAGAGGCGTCCCCACGACCACGGGCCAAAGTTGCCCAGCCGCCGACATGTCCGACGACTATAGGGTCGTCTCCACGACCCCGGGCCAAAGTTGGTCAGCCGCCGACATGTCCGACGACTATAGGCTCGTCCCCACGACCCCGGGACTAGATTGGCCCGCCACCGTCATGTCCGACGACTATAGGGTCGCCCCACGACCTCGGGACTAGGTTGGCCCGCCGCCGACTTGTCCGACGACTATAGGGTCGTCCCCACGACCCCGGGACTATGTCGGCCCGCCGCCGACTTGTCCGACGACTACAGGGTCGTCCCCACGACCCCGGGACTAGATTGGCCCGCCACCGACATGTCCGACGACTATAGGGTCGCCCCACGACCCAGGGACTAGGTTGGCCCGCCGCCGACTTGTCCGACGACTATAGGGTCGTCCCCACGACCCCGGGACTATGTTGGCCCGCCGCCGACTTGTCCGACGACTATAGAGTCGTCCCCACGACCCCGGGACTAGGTTGGCCCGCCACCATCATGACCGACGACTATAGGGTTGTCCCCACGACCCCGGGACTAGATTGCCCCGCCACCGTCATGTCCGACGACTATAGGGTCGTCTCCACGGCCCCGGGACTATGTTGGCCCGCCGCCGACTTGTCCGACGACTATAGGGTCGTCCCCACGACCCCGGGACTAGATTGGCCCGCCACCATCATGTCGGAGGTCTATAGGGTTGTCCCCACGACCACGGGCCAAAGTTGGCCAGCCGCCGACATGTCCGACGACTATAGGGTCGTCCCCACGACCACGGGCCAAAGTTGCCCAGCCGCCAACATGTCCAACGACTATAGGGTCGTCCCCAGGACCCCGGGACCAGATTGCCCCGCCACCGTCATGTCCGACGACTATAGGGTCGTCTCCACGACCCGGGCCAAAGTTGGTCAGCCGCCGACATGTCCGACGACTATAGGCTCGTCCCCACGACCCCGGGACTAGATTGCCCCGCCACCGTCATGTCCGACGACTGTAGGGTCGTCTCCACGACCCCGGGACTAGGTTGGCCTGCCGCCGACTTGTCCGACGACTATAGGGTCGTCCCCACGACCCCGGGACTATGTCGGCCCGCCGCCGACTTGTCCGACGACTACAGGGTCGTCCCCACGACCCCGGGACTAGATTGGCACGCCACCGACATGTCCGACGACTATAGGGTCGCTCCACGACCCAGGGACTAGGTTGGCCCGCCGCCGACTTGTCCGACGACTATAGGGTCGTCCCCACGACCCCGGGACTATGTTGGCCCGCCGCCGACTTGTCCGACGATTATAGGGTCGTCCCCACGACCCCGGGACTAGATTGCCCCGCCACCGTCATGTCCGACGACTATAGGGTCGTCTCCACGGCCCCGGGACTATGTTGGCCCGCCGCCGACTTGTCCGACGACTATAGGGTCGTCCCCACGACCCCGGGACTAGATTGGCCCGCCACCATCATGTCGGAGGTCTATAGGGTTGTCCCCACGACCACGGGCCAAAGTTGGCCAGCCGCCGACATGTCCGACGACTATAGGGTCGTCCCCACGACCACGGGCCAAAGTTGCCCAGCCGCCGACTTGTCCCACGACTGTAGGGACGTCCCCACGACCCCCGGACTAGATTGCCCCGCCACCGTCATGTCCGACGACTATAGGGTCGTCTCCACGACCCCGGGACTAGGTTGGCCCGCCGCCGACTTGTCCGACGACTATAGAGGCGTCCCCACGACCCCGGGACTAGGTTGGCCCGCCGCCGACTTGTCCGACGACTATAGGGTCGTCCCCACGACCCCGGGACTAGATTGGCCCGCCACCATCATGTCGGAGGTCTATAGGGTTGTCCCCACGACCACGGGCCAAAGTTGGCCAGCCGCCGACATGTCCGACGACTATAGGGTCGTCCCCACGACCCCGGGACTAGGTTGGCCCGCCGCCGACTTGTCCGACGACTATAGAGGCGTCCCCACGACCACGGGCCAAAGTTGCCCAGCCGCCGACATGTCCGACGACTATAGGGTCGTCTCCACGACCCCGGGCCAAAGTTGGTCAGCCGCCGACATGTCCGACGACTATAGGCTCGTCCCCACGACCCCGGGACTAGATTGGCCCGCCACCGTCATGTCCGACGACTATAGGGTCGCCCCACGACCTCGGGACTAGGTTGGCCCGCCGCCGACTTGTCCGACGACTATAGGGTCGTCCCCACGACCCCGGGACTATGTCGGCCCGCCGCCGACTTGTCCGACGACTACAGGGTCGTCCCCACGACCCCGGGACTAGATTGGCCCGCCACCGACATGTCCGACGACTATAGGGTCGCCCCACGACCCAGGGACGAGGTTGGCCCGCCGCCGACTTGTCCGACGACTATAGGGTCGTCCCCACGACCCCGGGACTATGTTGGCCCGCCGCCGACTTGTCCGACGACTATAGAGTCGTCCCCACGACCCCGGGACTAGGTTGGCCCGCCACCATCATGACCGACGACTATAGGGTTGTCCCCACGACCCCGGGACTAGATTGCCCCGCCACCGTCATGTCCGACGACTATAGGGTCGTCTCCACGGCCCCGGGACTATGTTGGCCCGCCGCCGACTTGTCCGACGACTATAGGGTCGTCCCCACGACCCCGGGACTAGATTGGCCCGCCACCATCATGTCGGAGGTCTATAGGGTTGTCCCCACGACCACGGGCCAAAGTTGGCCAGCCGCCGACATGTCCGACGACTATAGGGTCGTCCCCACGACCACGGGCCAAAGTTGCCCAGCCGCCAACATGTCCAACGACTATAGGGTCGTCCCCAGGACCCCGGGACTAGATTGGCCCCCCACCATCATGTCCGACGGCTATAGGGTCGTCCCCACGACCCCGGGACTAGGGTGGCCCGCCGCCGACTTGTCCGACGATTATAGGGCCGTCCCCACGACCCCGGGACTAGGTTGGCCCGCCGCCGACTTGTCCGACGACTATAGGGTCGTCCCTACCACCCCGGGACTAGGTTGGCCAGCCGCCGACATGTTCGACGACTATGGGGTCGTCCCCACGACCCCGGGACTAGATTGGCCCGCCACCGTCATGTCCGACGACTATAGGGTCGTCCCCACGACCCCGGGGCTAGATTGGCCCGCCACCGTCATGTCCGACGACTATAGGGTCGTCCCCACGACCACGGGCCAAAGTGGGTCAGCCGCCGACATGTCCGACGACTATAGGGTCGTCTCCACGACCCCGGGACTAGGTTGGCCAGCCGCCGACTTGTCCGACGACTATAGGGACGACCCCACGACCCCCGGACTAGATTGCCCCGCCACCGTCATGTCCGACGACTATAGGGTCGTCTCCACGACCCCGGGACTAGGTTGGCCCGCCGCCGACTTGTCCGACGACTATAGAGGCGTGCCCACGATCCCGGGACTAGGTTGGCCAGCCGCCGACATGTCCGACGACTATAGGGTCGTCCCCACGGCCCCAGGAATAGATTGGCCCACCACCGTCATGTCCGACGACTACAGGATCGTCCCCACGACCCCCGGACTAGATTGCCCCGCCACCGTCATGTCCGACGACTATAGGGTCGTCTCCACGACCCCGGGACTAGGTTGGCCCGCCGCCGACTTGTCCGACGACTATAGGGTCGTCCCCACGACCACGGGCCAAAGTTGTCCAGCCGCCGACATGTCCGACCACTATAGGGTCGTCTCCACGACCCCGGGCCAAAGTTGGTCAGCCGCCGACATGTCCGACGACTATAGGGTCGCCCCACGACCCAGGGACTAGGTTGGCCCGCCGCCGACTTGTCCGACGACTACAGGGTCGTCCCCACGACCCCGGGACTAGATTGGCCCGCCACCGAAATGTCCGACGACTATAGGGTCGCCCCACGACCCAGGGACTAGGTTGGCCCGCCGCCGACTTGTCCGACGACTATAGGGTCGTCCCCACGACCCCGGGACTATGTTGGCCCGCCGCCGACTTGTCCGACGACTATAGAGTCGTCCCCACGACCCCGGGACTAGGTTGGCCCGCCACCATCATTTCCGACGACTATAGGGTTGTCCCCACGACCCCGGGACTAGGTTGGCCCGCCGCCGACTTGTCCGACTACTATGGGGTCGTCCCCATGACCCCAGGAGTAGATTGCCCCGCCTCCGTCATGTCCGACGACTATAGGGTCGTCTCCACGACCCCGGGCCAAAGTTGGTCAGCCGCCGACATGTCCGACGACTATAGGCTCGTCCCCACGACCCCGGGACTAGATTGGCCCGCCACCGTCATGTCCGACGACTATAGGGTCGCCCCACGACCCCGGGACTAGGTTGGCCCGCCGCCGACTTGTCCGACGACTATAGGGTCGTCCCCACGACCACGGGCCAAAGTTGTCCAGCCGCCGACATGTCCGACCACTATAGGGTCGTCTCCACGACCCCGGGCCAAAGTTGGTCAGCCGCCGACATGTCCGACGACTATAGGGTCGCCCCACGACCCAGGGACTAGGTTGGCCCGCCGCCGACTTGTCCGACGACTACAGGGTCGTCCCCACGACCCCGGGACTAGATTGGCCCGCCACCGAAATGTCCGACGACTATAGGGTCGCCCCACGACCCAGGGACTAGGTTGGCCCGCCGCCGACTTGTCCGACGACTATAGGGTCGTCCCCACGACCCCGGGACTATGTTGGCCCGCCGCCGACTTGTCCGACGACTATAGAGTCGTCCCCACGACCCCGGGACTAGGTTGGCCCGCCACCATCATTTCCGACGACTATAGGGTTGTCCCCACGACCCCGGGACTAGGTTGGCCCGCCGCCGACTTGTCCGACTACTATGGGGTCGTCCCCATGACCCCAGGAGTAGATTGCCCCGCCTCCGTCATGTCCGACGACTATAGGGTCGTCTCCACGACCCCGGGCCAAAGTTGGTCAGCCGCCGACATGTCCGACGACTATAGGCTCGTCCCCACGACCCCGGGACCAGATTGCCCCGCCACCGTCATGTCCGACGACTATAGGGTCCTCTCCACGACCCCGGGACTATGTTGGCCCGCCGCCGACTTGTCCGACGACTATAGGGTCGTCCCCACGACCCCGGGACTAGATTGGCCCGCCACCATCATGTCGGAGGTCTATAGGGTTGTCCCCACGACCCCGGGACTAGGGTGGCCCGCCGCCGACTTGTCCGACGACTATAGGGTCGTCCCCACGACCCCGGGAATAGGTTGGCCCGCCACCGTCATGTCCGACGACTATAGGGTCGTCCCCACGAGCCCGGGACTAGATTGGCCCGCCACCGTCATGTCCGACGACTATAGGGTCGTCCCCACGACCCCGGGACTAGGTTGGCCCGCCGCCGGCTTGTCCGACGCCTATAGGGTCGTCCCCACGACCCCCGGAATAGATTGACCCGCCACCGTCATGTCCGACGACTATAGGGTTGTCCCCAAGACCCCGGGACTAGGTTGGCCCGCCGCCGACTTGTCCGACTACTATGGGGTCGTCCCCATGACCCCAGGAGTAGATTGCCCCGCCACCGTCATGTCCGACGACTATAGGGTCGTCTCCACGACCCCGGGACTAGGTTCGCCCGCCGCCGAGTTGTCCGACGACTATAGGGTCGTCCCCACGACCACGGGCCAAAGTTGCCCCGCCGCCGTCATGTCCGACGACTATAGGGTCGTCCCCACGACCCCGGGACTATGTCGGCCCGCCGCCGACTTGTCCGACGACTACAGGGTCGTCCCCACGACCCCGGGACTAGATTGGCACGCCACCGACATGTCCGACGACTATAGGGTCGCTCCACGACCCAGGGACTAGGTTGGCCCGCCGCCGACTTGTCCGACGACTATAGGGTCGTCCCCACGACCCCGGGACTATGTCGGCCCGCCGCCGACTTGTCCGACGACTACAGGGTCGTCCCCACGACCCCGGGACTAGATTGGCACGCCACCGACATGTCCGACGACTATAGGGTCGCTCCACGACCCAGGGACTAGGTTGGCCCGCCGCCGACTTGTCCGACGACTATAGGGTCGTCCCCACGACCCCGGGACTATGTTGGCCCGCCGCCGACTTGTCCGACGATTATAGGGTCGTCCCCACGACCCCGGGACTAGATTACCCCGCCACCGTCATGTCCGACGACTATAGGGTCGTCTCCACGGCCCCGGGACTATGTTGGTCAGCCGCCGACATGTCCGACGACTATAGGCTCGTCCCCACGACCCCGGGACCAGATTGCCCCGCCACCGTCATGTCCGACGACTATAGGGTCGTCTCCACGACCCGGGCCAAAGTTGGTCAGCCGCCGACATGTCCGACGACTATAGGCTCGTCCCCACGACCCCGGGACTAGATTGCCCCGCCACCGTCATGTCCGACGACTGTAGGGTCGTCTCCACGACCCCGGGACTAGGTTGGCCCGCCGCCGACTTGTCCGACGACTATAGGGTCGTCCCCACGACCCCGGGACTATGTCGGCCCGCCGCCGACTTGTCCGACGACTACAGGGTCGTCCCCACGACCCCGGGACTAGATTGGCACGCCACCGACATGTCCGACGACTATAGGGTCGCTCCACGACCCAGGGACTAGGTTGGCCCGCCGCCGACTTGTCCGACGACTATAGGGTCGTCCCCACGACCCCGGGACTATGTTGGCCCGCCGCCGACTTGTCCGACGATTATAGGGTCGTCCCCACGACCCCGGGACTAGATTGCCCCGCCACCGTCATGTCCGACGACTATAGGGTCGTCTCCACGGCCCCGGGACTATGTTGGCCCGCCGCCGACTTGTCCGACGACTATAGGGTCGTCCCCACGACCCCGGGACTAGATTGGCCCGCCACCATCATGTCGGAGGTCTATAGGGTTGTCCCCACGACCACGGGCCAAAGTTGGCCAGCCGCCGACATGTCCGACGACTATAGGGTCGTCCCCACGACCACGGGCCAAAGTTGCCCAGCCGCCGACTTGTCCCACGACTGTAGGGACGTCCCCACGACCCCCGGACTAGATTGCCCCGCCACCGTCATGTCCGACGACTATAGGGTCGTCTCCACGACCCCGGGACTAGGTTGGCCCGCCGCCGACTTGTCCGACGACTATAGAGGCGTCCCCACGACCCCGGGACTAGGTTGGCCCGCCGCCGACTTGTCCGACGACTATAGGGTCGTCCCCACGACCCCGGGACTAGATTGGCCCGCCACCATCATGTCGGAGGTCTATAGGGTTGTCCCCACGACCACGGGCCAAAGTTGGCCAGCCGCCGACATGTCCGACGACTATAGGGTCGTCCCCACGACCCCGGGACTAGGTTGGCCCGCCGCCGACTTGTCCGACGACTATAGAGGCGTCCCCACGACCACGGGCCAAAGTTGCCCAGCCGCCGACATGTCCGACGACTATAGGGTCGTCTCCACGACCCCGGGCCAAAGTTGGTCAGCCGCCGACATGTCCGACGACTATAGGCTCGTCCCCACGACCCCGGGACTAGATTGGCCCGCCACCGTCATGTCCGACGACTATAGGGTCGCCCCACGACCTCGGGACTAGGTTGGCCCGCCGCCGACTTGTCCGACGACTATAGGGTCGTCCCCACGACCCCGGGACTATGTCGGCCCGCCGCCGACTTGTCCGACGACTACAGGGTCGTCCCCACGACCCCGGGACTAGATTGGCCCGCCACCGACATGTCCGACGACTATAGGGTCGCCCCACGACCCAGGGACTAGGTTGGCCCGCCGCCGACTTGTCCGACGACTATAGGGTCGTCCCCACGACCCCGGGACTATGTTGGCCCGCCGCCGACTTGTCCGACGACTATAGAGTCGTCCCCACGACCCCGGGACTAGGTTGGCCCGCCACCATCATGACCGACGACTATAGGGTTGTCCCCACGACCCCGGGACTAGATTGCCCCGCCACCGTCATGTCCGACGACTATAGGGTCGTCTCCACGGCCCCGGGACTATGTTGGCCCGCCGCCGACTTGTCCGACGACTATAGGGTCGTCCCCACGACCCCGGGACTAGATTGGCCCGCCACCATCATGTCGGAGGTCTATAGGGTTGTCCCCACGACCACGGGCCAAAGTTGGCCAGCCGCCGACATGTCCGACGACTATAGGGTCGTCCCCACGACCACGGGCCAAAGTTGCCCAGCCGCCAACATGTCCAACGACTATAGGGTCGTCCCCAGGACCCCGGGACCAGATTGCCCCGCCACCGTCATGTCCGACGACTATAGGGTCGTCTCCACGACCCGGGCCAAAGTTGGTCAGCCGCCGACATGTCCGACGACTATAGGCTCGTCCCCACGACCCCGGGACTAGATTGCCCCGCCACCGTCATGTCCGACGACTGTAGGGTCGTCTCCACGACCCCGGGACTAGGTTGGCCTGCCGCCGACTTGTCCGACGACTATAGGGTCGTCCCCACGACCCCGGGACTATGTCGGCCCGCCGCCGACTTGTCCGACGACTACAGGGTCGTCCCCACGACCCCGGGACTAGATTGGCACGCCACCGACATGTCCGACGACTATAGGGTCGCTCCACGACCCAGGGACTAGGTTGGCCCGCCGCCGACTTGTCCGACGACTATAGGGTCGTCCCCACGACCCCGGGACTATGTTGGCCCGCCGCCGACTTGTCCGACGATTATAGGGTCGTCCCCACGACCCCGGGACTAGATTGCCCCGCCACCGTCATGTCCGACGACTATAGGGTCGTCTCCACGGCCCCGGGACTATGTTGGCCCGCCGCCGACTTGTCCGACGACTATAGGGTCGTCCCCACGACCCCGGGACTAGATTGGCCCGCCACCATCATGTCGGAGGTCTATAGGGTTGTCCCCACGACCACGGGCCAAAGTTGGCCAGCCGCCGACATGTCCGACGACTATAGGGTCGTCCCCACGACCACGGGCCAAAGTTGCCCAGCCGCCGACTTGTCCCACGACTGTAGGGACGTCCCCACGACCCCCGGACTAGATTGCCCCGCCACCGTCATGTCCGACGACTATAGGGTCGTCTCCACGACCCCGGGACTAGGTTGGCCCGCCGCCGACTTGTCCGACGACTATAGAGGCGTCCCCACGACCCCGGGACTAGGTTGGCCCGCCGCCGACTTGTCCGACGACTATAGGGTCGTCCCCACGACCCCGGGACTAGATTGGCCCGCCACCATCATGTCGGAGGTCTATAGGGTTGTCCCCACGACCACGGGCCAAAGTTGGCCAGCCGCCGACATGTCCGACGACTATAGGGTCGTCCCCACGACCCCGGGACTAGGTTGGCCCGCCGCCGACTTGTCCGACGACTATAGAGGCGTCCCCACGACCACGGGCCAAAGTTGCCCAGCCGCCGACATGTCCGACGACTATAGGGTCGTCTCCACGACCCCGGGCCAAAGTTGGTCAGCCGCCGACATGTCCGACGACTATAGGCTCGTCCCCACGACCCCGGGACTAGATTGGCCCGCCACCGTCATGTCCGACGACTATAGGGTCGCCCCACGACCTCGGGACTAGGTTGGCCCGCCGCCGACTTGTCCGACGACTATAGGGTCGTCCCCACGACCCCGGGACTATGTCGGCCCGCCGCCGACTTGTCCGACGACTACAGGGTCGTCCCCACGACCCCGGGACTAGATTGGCCCGCCACCGACATGTCCGACGACTATAGGGTCGCCCCACGACCCAGGGACGAGGTTGGCCCGCCGCCGACTTGTCCGACGACTATAGGGTCGTCCCCACGACCCCGGGACTATGTTGGCCCGCCGCCGACTTGTCCGACGACTATAGAGTCGTCCCCACGACCCCGGGACTAGGTTGGCCCGCCACCATCATGACCGACGACTATAGGGTTGTCCCCACGACCCCGGGACTAGATTGCCCCGCCACCGTCATGTCCGACGACTATAGGGTCGTCTCCACGGCCCCGGGACTATGTTGGCCCGCCGCCGACTTGTCCGACGACTATAGGGTCGTCCCCACGACCCCGGGACTAGATTGGCCCGCCACCATCATGTCGGAGGTCTATAGGGTTGTCCCCACGACCACGGGCCAAAGTTGGCCAGCCGCCGACATGTCCGACGACTATAGGGTCGTCCCCACGACCACGGGCCAAAGTTGCCCAGCCGCCAACATGTCCAACGACTATAGGGTCGTCCCCAGGACCCCGGGACTAGATTGGCCCCCCACCATCATGTCCGACGGCTATAGGGTCGTCCCCACGACCCCGGGACTAGGGTGGCCCGCCGCCGACTTGTCCGACGATTATAGGGCCGTCCCCACGACCCCGGGACTAGGTTGGCCCGCCGCCGACTTGTCCGACGACTATAGGGTCGTCCCTACCACCCCGGGACTAGGTTGGCCAGCCGCCGACATGTTCGACGACTATGGGGTCGTCCCCACGACCCCGGGACTAGATTGGCCCGCCACCGTCATGTCCGACGACTATAGGGTCGTCCCCACGACCCCGGGGCTAGATTGGCCCGCCACCGTCATGTCCGACGACTATAGGGTCGTCCCCACGACCACGGGCCAAAGTGGGTCAGCCGCCGACATGTCCGACGACTATAGGGTCGTCTCCACGACCCCGGGACTAGGTTGGCCAGCCGCCGACTTGTCCGACGACTATAGGGACGACCCCACGACCCCCGGACTAGATTGCCCCGCCACCGTCATGTCCGACGACTATAGGGTCGTCTCCACGACCCCGGGACTAGGTTGGCCCGCCGCCGACTTGTCCGACGACTATAGAGGCGTGCCCACGATCCCGGGACTAGGTTGGCCAGCCGCCGACATGTCCGACGACTATAGGGTCGTCCCCACGGCCCCAGGAATAGATTGGCCCACCACCGTCATGTCCGACGACTACAGGATCGTCCCCACGACCCCCGGACTAGATTGCCCCGCCACCGTCATGTCCGACGACTATAGGGTCGTCTCCACGACCCCGGGACTAGGTTGGCCCGCCGCCGACTTGTCCGACGACTATAGAGACGTCCCCACGACCAAGGGACTAGGTTGGCCCGCCGCCGACTTGTCCGACGACTATATGGTCGTCCCCACGGCCCCAGGTATAGATTGGCCCACCACCGTCATGTCCGACGACTACAGGATCGTCCCCACGACCCCCGGACTAGATTGCCCCGCCACCGTCATGTCCGACGACTATGGGGTCGTCCCCACGACCCCGGGACTAGATTGGCCCGCCACCGTCATGTCCGACGACTATAGGGTCGTCCCCACGAGCCCGGGACTAGATTGGCCCGCCACCGTCATGTCCGACGACTATAGGGTCGTCCCCACGACCCCGGGGCTAGATTGGCCCGCCACCGTCATGTCTGACGACTATAGGGTCGTCCCCACGACCACGGGCCAAAGTTGGTCAGCCGCCGACATGTCCGACGACTATAGGGTCGTCTCCACGACCCCGGGACTAGGTTGGCCAGCCGCCGACTTGTCCGACGACTGTAGGGACGTCCCCACGACCCCCGGACTAGACTGCCCCGCCACCGTCATGTCCGACGACTATAGGGTCGTCTCCACGACCCCGGGACTAGGTTGGCCCGCCGCCGACTTGTCCGACGACTATACAGGCGTCCCCACGATCCCGGGACCAGGTTGGCCAGCCGCCGACATGTCCGACGACTATAGGGTCGTCCCCACGGCCCCAGGAACAGATTGGCCCACCACCGTCATGTCCGACGACTACAGGATCGTCCCCACGACCCCCGGACTAGATTGCCCCGCCACCGTCATGTCCGACGACTATAGGGTCGTCTCCACGACCCCGGGACTAGGTTGGCCCGCCGCCGACTTGTCCGACGACTATAGAGGCGTCCCCACGACCACGGGACTAGGTTGGCCCGCCGCCGACTTGTCCGACGACTATAGGGTCGTCCCCACGGCCCCAGGAATAGATTGGCCCACCACCGTCATGTCCGACGACTACAGGATCGTCCCCACGACCCCGGACTAGGTTGGCCCGCCGCCGACTTGTCCGACGACTATAGAGACGTCCCCACGACCACGGGCCAAAGTTGCCCAGCCGCCGAAATGTCCGACGACTATAGGGTCGTCCCCACGACCACGGGACTAGGTTGGCCCGCCGCCGACTTGTCCGACGACTATAGGGTCGTCCCCACGACCCCGGGAGTAGGTTGGCCCGCCGCCGACTTGTCCGACGACTATAGGGTCGTCCCCAAGACCACGGGCCAAAGTTGCCCAGCCGCCGACATGTCCGACGACTATGGGGTCGTCCCCACGACCCCGGGACTAGATTGGCCCGCCACCGTCATGTCCGCCGACTATAGGGTCGTCCCCACGACCCCGGGACTAGGTTGGCCCGCCGCCGACATGTCCGACGACTATAGGGTCGTCCCTACCACCCCGGGACTAGGTTGGCCAGCCGCCGACATGTTCGACGACTATGGGGTCGTCCCCACGACCCCGGGAATAGATTGGCCCGCCACCGTCATGTCCGACGACTATAGGGTCGTCCCCACGAGCCCGGGACTAGATTGGCCCGCCACCGTCATGTCCGACGACGATGGGTTCGTCCCTACGACCCTGGGCATACGTTGGCCCGCCGCCGACATGTCCGACGACTATAGGCTCGTCCCCACGGCCCCAGGAATAGATAGGCCCACCACCGTCATGTCCGACGACTACAGGATCGTCCCCACGACCCCCGGACTAGATTGCCCCGCCACCGTCATGTCCGACGACTATAGGGTCGTCTCCACGACCCCGGGATAAGGTTGGCCCGCCGCCGACTTTTCCGACGACTATAGAGACGTCCCCACGACCACGGGCCAAAGTTGCCCAGCCGCCGACATGTCCGACGACTATGGGGTCGTCCCCACGACCCCGGGACTAAGTTGGCCCGCCGCCGACTTGTCCGACGACTATAGGGTCGTCCCCACGACCCCGGGAGTAGGTAGGCCCGCCGCCGACTTCTCCGACGACTATAGGGTCGTCCCCACGACCCCGGGACTAGGTTGGCCAGCCGCCGACATGTCCGACGACTATACGGTCGTCCCCACGACCACGGGACTAGGTTGGCCCGCCGCCGAATTGTCCGACGACTATAGGGTCGCCCCTACCACCCCGGGACTAGGCTGGCCAGACGCCGACTTGTCCGACGACTATACGGTCTTCCCCACGACCACGGGACTAGGTTGGCCCGCCACCGTCATGTCCGACGACTATAGGGTCGTCTCCACGACCCCGGGAATAGGTTGGCCCGCCGCCGACTTGTCCGACGCCTATAGGGCCGTCCCCACGACCACTGGCCAAAGTTGCCCAGCCGCAGACATGTCCGACGTCTATAGGGTCGTCCCCACGACCCCGGGACTAGATTGGCCCGCCACCGTCATGTCCGACGACTATAGGGTCGTCTCCACGACCCCGGGACTAGGTTGGCCCGCCACCGTCATGTCCGACGACTATAGGGTCGTCCCCACGACCACTGGCCAAAGTTGCCCAGCCGCCGACATCTCCGACGACTATAGGGTCGTCCCCACGAACCCGGGACTAGGTTGGCCCGCCGCCGACTTGTCCGACGACTATAGAGGCGTCCCCACGATCCCGGGACTAGGTTGGCCAGCCGCCGACATGTCCGACGACTATAGGGTCGTCCCCACGGCCCCAGGAACAGATTGGCCCACCACCGTCATGTCCGACGACTACAGGATCGTCCCCACGACCCCCGGACTAGATTGCCCCGCCACCGTCATGTCCGACGACTATAGGGTCGTCTCCACGACCCCGGGACTAGGTTGGCCCGCCGCCGACTTGTCCGACGACTATAGAGACGTCCCCACGACCACGGGACTAGGTTGGCCCGCCGCCGACTTGTCCGACGACTATAGGGTCGTCCCCACGGCCCCAGGAATAGATTGGCCCACCACCGTCATGTCCGACGACTACAGGATCGTCCCCACGACCCCCGGACTAGGTTGGCCCGCCGCCGACTTGTCCGACGACTATAGAGACGTCCCCACGACCACGGGCCAAAGTTGCCCAGCCGCCGAAATGTCCGACGACTATAGGGTCGTCCCCACGGCCCCAGGAACAGATTGGCCCACCACCGTCATGTCCGACGACTACAGGATCGTCCCCACGACCCCCGGACTAGATTGCCCCGCCACCGTCATGTCCGACGACTATAGGGTCGTCTCCACGACCCCGGGACTAGGTTGGCCCGCCGCCGACTTGTCCGACGACTATAGAGACGTCCCCACGACCACGGGACTAGGTTGGCCCGCCGCCGACTTGTCCGACGACTAGAGGGTCGTCCCCACGGCCCCAGGAATAGATTGGCCCACCACCGTCATGTCCGACGACTACAGGATCGTCCCCACGACCCCCGGACTAGGTTGGCCCGCCGCCGACTTGTCCGACGACTATAGAGACGTCCCCACGACCACGGGCCAAAGTTGCCCAGCCGCCGAAATGTCCGACGACTATAGGGTCGTCCCCACGACCACGGGACTAGGTTGGCCCGCCGCCGACTTGTCCGACGACTATAGGGTCGTCCCCACGACCCCGGGACTAGATTGGCCCGCCACCATCATGTCGGAGGTCTATAGGGTTGTCCCCACGACCCCGGGACTAGGGTGGCCCGCCGCCGACTTGTCCGACGACTATAGGGTCGTCCCCACGACCCCGGGAATAGGTTGGCCCGCCACCGTCATGTCCGACGACTATAGGGTCGTCCCCACGAGCCCGGGACTAGATTGGCCCGCCACCGTCATGTCCGACGACTATAGGGTCGTCCCCACGACCCCGGGACTAGGTTGGCCCGCCGCCGAGTTGTCCGACGACTATAGGGTCGTCCCCACGACCACGGACCAAAGTTGCCCAGCCGCCGACATGTCCGACGACTATAGGGTCGTCTCCAGGACCCCGGGCCAAAGTTGGTCAGCCGCCGACATGTCCGACGACTATAGGCTCGTCCCCACGACCCCGGGACTAGATTGGCCCGCCACCGTCATGTCCGACGACTATAGGGTCGCCCCACGACCCCGGGACTAGGTTGGCCCGCCGCCGACTTGTCCGACGACTATAGGGTCGTCCCCACGACCACGGGCCAAAGTTGTCCAGCCGCCGACATGTCCGACCACTATAGGGTCGTCTCCACGACCCCGGGCCAAAGTTGGTCAGCCGCCGACATGTCCGACGACTATAGGGTCGCCCCACGACCCAGGGACTAGGTTGGCCCGCCGCCGACTTGTCCGACGACTACAGGGTCGTCCCCACGACCCCGGGACTAGATTGGCCCGCCACCGAAATGTCCGACGACTATAGGGTCGCCCCACGACCCAGGGACTAGGTTGGCCCGCCGCCGACTTGTCCGACGACTATAGGGTCGTCCCCACGACCCCGGGACTATGTTGGCCCGCCGCCGACTTGTCCGACGACTATAGAGTCGTCCCCACGACCCCGGGACTAGGTTGGCCCGCCACCATCATTTCCGACGACTATAGGGTTGTCCCCACGACCCCGGGACTAGGTTGGCCCGCCGCCGACTTGTCCGACTACTATGGGGTCGTCCCCATGACCCCAGGAGTAGATTGCCCCGCCTCCGTCATGTCCGACGACTATAGGGTCGTCTCCACGACCCCGGGCCAAAGTTGGTCAGCCGCCGACATGTCCGACGACTATAGGCTCGTCCCCACGACCCCGGGACCAGATTGCCCCGCCACCGTCATGTCCGACGACTATAGGGTCCTCTCCACGACCCCGGGACTATGTTGGCCCGCCGCCGACTTGTCCGACGACTATAGGGTCGTCCCCACGACCCCGGGACTAGATTGGCCCGCCACCATCATGTCGGAGGTCTATAGGGTTGTCCCCACGACCCCGGGACTAGGGTGGCCCGCCGCCGACTTGTCCGACGACTATAGGGTCGTCCCCACGACCCCGGGAATAGGTTGGCCCGCCACCGTCATGTCCGACGACTATAGGGTCGTCCCCACGAGCCCGGGACTAGATTGGCCCGCCACCGTCATGTCCGACGACTATAGGGTCGTCCCCACGACCCCGGGACTAGGTTGGCCCGCCGCCGGCTTGTCCGACGCCTATAGGGTCGTCCCCACGACCCCCGGAATAGATTGACCCGCCACCGTCATGTCCGACGACTATAGGGTTGTCCCCAAGACCCCGGGACTAGGTTGGCCCGCCGCCGACTTGTCCGACTACTATGGGGTCGTCCCCATGACCCCAGGAGTAGATTGCCCCGCCACCGTCATGTCCGACGACTATAGGGTCGTCTCCACGACCCCGGGACTAGGTTCGCCCGCCGCCGAGTTGTCCGACGACTATAGGGTCGTCCCCACGACCACGGGCCAAAGTTGCCCCGCCGCCGTCATGTCCGACGACTATAGGGTCGTCCCCACGACCCCGGGACTATGTCGGCCCGCCGCCGACTTGTCCGACGACTACAGGGTCGTCCCCACGACCCCGGGACTAGATTGGCACGCCACCGACATGTCCGACGACTATAGGGTCGCTCCACGACCCAGGGACTAGGTTGGCCCGCCGCCGACTTGTCCGACGACTATAGGGTCGTCCCCACGACCCCGGGACTATGTCGGCCCGCCGCCGACTTGTCCGACGACTACAGGGTCGTCCCCACGACCCCGGGACTAGATTGGCACGCCACCGACATGTCCGACGACTATAGGGTCGCTCCACGACCCAGGGACTAGGTTGGCCCGCCGCCGACTTGTCCGACGACTATAGGGTCGTCCCCACGACCCCGGGACTATGTTGGCCCGCCGCCGACTTGTCCGACGATTATAGGGTCGTCCCCACGACCCCGGGACTAGATTACCCCGCCACCGTCATGTCCGACGACTATAGGGTCGTCTCCACGGCCCCGGGACTATGTTGGTCAGCCGCCGACATGTCCGACGACTATAGGCTCGTCCCCACGACCCCGGGACCAGATTGCCCCGCCACCGTCATGTCCGACGACTATAGGGTCGTCTCCACGACCCGGGCCAAAGTTGGTCAGCCGCCGACATGTCCGACGACTATAGGCTCGTCCCCACGACCCCGGGACTAGATTGCCCCGCCACCGTCATGTCCGACGACTGTAGGGTCGTCTCCACGACCCCGGGACTAGGTTGGCCCGCCGCCGACTTGTCCGACGACTATAGGGTCGTCCCCACGACCCCGGGACTATGTCGGCCCGCCGCCGACTTGTCCGACGACTACAGGGTCGTCCCCACGACCCCGGGACTAGATTGGCACGCCACCGACATGTCCGACGACTATAGGGTCGCTCCACGACCCAGGGACTAGGTTGGCCCGCCGCCGACTTGTCCGACGACTATAGGGTCGTCCCCACGACCCCGGGACTATGTTGGCCCGCCGCCGACTTGTCCGACGATTATAGGGTCGTCCCCACGACCCCGGGACTAGATTGCCCCGCCACCGTCATGTCCGACGACTATAGGGTCGTCTCCACGGCCCCGGGACTATGTTGGCCCGCCGCCGACTTGTCCGACGACTATAGGGTCGTCCCCACGACCCCGGGACTAGATTGGCCCGCCACCATCATGTCGGAGGTCTATAGGGTTGTCCCCACGACCACGGGCCAAAGTTGGCCAGCCGCCGACATGTCCGACGACTATAGGGTCGTCCCCACGACCACGGGCCAAAGTTGCCCAGCCGCCGACTTGTCCCACGACTGTAGGGACGTCCCCACGACCCCCGGACTAGATTGCCCCGCCACCGTCATGTCCGACGACTATAGGGTCGTCTCCACGACCCCGGGACTAGGTTGGCCCGCCGCCGACTTGTCCGACGACTATAGAGGCGTCCCCACGACCCCGGGACTAGGTTGGCCCGCCGCCGACTTGTCCGACGACTATAGGGTCGTCCCCACGACCCCGGGACTAGATTGGCCCGCCACCATCATGTCGGAGGTCTATAGGGTTGTCCCCACGACCACGGGCCAAAGTTGGCCAGCCGCCGACATGTCCGACGACTATAGGGTCGTCCCCACGACCCCGGGACTAGGTTGGCCCGCCGCCGACTTGTCCGACGACTATAGAGGCGTCCCCACGACCACGGGCCAAAGTTGCCCAGCCGCCGACATGTCCGACGACTATAGGGTCGTCTCCACGACCCCGGGCCAAAGTTGGTCAGCCGCCGACATGTCCGACGACTATAGGCTCGTCCCCACGACCCCGGGACTAGATTGGCCCGCCACCGTCATGTCCGACGACTATAGGGTCGCCCCACGACCTCGGGACTAGGTTGGCCCGCCGCCGACTTGTCCGACGACTATAGGGTCGTCCCCACGACCCCGGGACTATGTCGGCCCGCCGCCGACTTGTCCGACGACTACAGGGTCGTCCCCACGACCCCGGGACTAGATTGGCCCGCCACCGACATGTCCGACGACTATAGGGTCGCCCCACGACCCAGGGACTAGGTTGGCCCGCCGCCGACTTGTCCGACGACTATAGGGTCGTCCCCACGACCCCGGGACTATGTTGGCCCGCCGCCGACTTGTCCGACGACTATAGAGTCGTCCCCACGACCCCGGGACTAGGTTGGCCCGCCACCATCATGACCGACGACTATAGGGTTGTCCCCACGACCCCGGGACTAGATTGCCCCGCCACCGTCATGTCCGACGACTATAGGGTCGTCTCCACGGCCCCGGGACTATGTTGGCCCGCCGCCGACTTGTCCGACGACTATAGGGTCGTCCCCACGACCCCGGGACTAGATTGGCCCGCCACCATCATGTCGGAGGTCTATAGGGTTGTCCCCACGACCACGGGCCAAAGTTGGCCAGCCGCCGACATGTCCGACGACTATAGGGTCGTCCCCACGACCACGGGCCAAAGTTGCCCAGCCGCCAACATGTCCAACGACTATAGGGTCGTCCCCAGGACCCCGGGACCAGATTGCCCCGCCACCGTCATGTCCGACGACTATAGGGTCGTCTCCACGACCCGGGCCAAAGTTGGTCAGCCGCCGACATGTCCGACGACTATAGGCTCGTCCCCACGACCCCGGGACTAGATTGCCCCGCCACCGTCATGTCCGACGACTGTAGGGTCGTCTCCACGACCCCGGGACTAGGTTGGCCTGCCGCCGACTTGTCCGACGACTATAGGGTCGTCCCCACGACCCCGGGACTATGTCGGCCCGCCGCCGACTTGTCCGACGACTACAGGGTCGTCCCCACGACCCCGGGACTAGATTGGCACGCCACCGACATGTCCGACGACTATAGGGTCGCTCCACGACCCAGGGACTAGGTTGGCCCGCCGCCGACTTGTCCGACGACTATAGGGTCGTCCCCACGACCCCGGGACTATGTTGGCCCGCCGCCGACTTGTCCGACGATTATAGGGTCGTCCCCACGACCCCGGGACTAGATTGCCCCGCCACCGTCATGTCCGACGACTATAGGGTCGTCTCCACGGCCCCGGGACTATGTTGGCCCGCCGCCGACTTGTCCGACGACTATAGGGTCGTCCCCACGACCCCGGGACTAGATTGGCCCGCCACCATCATGTCGGAGGTCTATAGGGTTGTCCCCACGACCACGGGCCAAAGTTGGCCAGCCGCCGACATGTCCGACGACTATAGGGTCGTCCCCACGACCACGGGCCAAAGTTGCCCAGCCGCCGACTTGTCCCACGACTGTAGGGACGTCCCCACGACCCCCGGACTAGATTGCCCCGCCACCGTCATGTCCGACGACTATAGGGTCGTCTCCACGACCCCGGGACTAGGTTGGCCCGCCGCCGACTTGTCCGACGACTATAGAGGCGTCCCCACGACCCCGGGACTAGGTTGGCCCGCCGCCGACTTGTCCGACGACTATAGGGTCGTCCCCACGACCCCGGGACTAGATTGGCCCGCCACCATCATGTCGGAGGTCTATAGGGTTGTCCCCACGACCACGGGCCAAAGTTGGCCAGCCGCCGACATGTCCGACGACTATAGGGTCGTCCCCACGACCCCGGGACTAGGTTGGCCCGCCGCCGACTTGTCCGACGACTATAGAGGCGTCCCCACGACCACGGGCCAAAGTTGCCCAGCCGCCGACATGTCCGACGACTATAGGGTCGTCTCCACGACCCCGGGCCAAAGTTGGTCAGCCGCCGACATGTCCGACGACTATAGGCTCGTCCCCACGACCCCGGGACTAGATTGGCCCGCCACCGTCATGTCCGACGACTATAGGGTCGCCCCACGACCTCGGGACTAGGTTGGCCCGCCGCCGACTTGTCCGACGACTATAGGGTCGTCCCCACGACCCCGGGACTATGTCGGCCCGCCGCCGACTTGTCCGACGACTACAGGGTCGTCCCCACGACCCCGGGACTAGATTGGCCCGCCACCGACATGTCCGACGACTATAGGGTCGCCCCACGACCCAGGGACGAGGTTGGCCCGCCGCCGACTTGTCCGACGACTATAGGGTCGTCCCCACGACCCCGGGACTATGTTGGCCCGCCGCCGACTTGTCCGACGACTATAGAGTCGTCCCCACGACCCCGGGACTAGGTTGGCCCGCCACCATCATGACCGACGACTATAGGGTTGTCCCCACGACCCCGGGACTAGATTGCCCCGCCACCGTCATGTCCGACGACTATAGGGTCGTCTCCACGGCCCCGGGACTATGTTGGCCCGCCGCCGACTTGTCCGACGACTATAGGGTCGTCCCCACGACCCCGGGACTAGATTGGCCCGCCACCATCATGTCGGAGGTCTATAGGGTTGTCCCCACGACCACGGGCCAAAGTTGGCCAGCCGCCGACATGTCCGACGACTATAGGGTCGTCCCCACGACCACGGGCCAAAGTTGCCCAGCCGCCAACATGTCCAACGACTATAGGGTCGTCCCCAGGACCCCGGGACTAGATTGGCCCCCCACCATCATGTCCGACGGCTATAGGGTCGTCCCCACGACCCCGGGACTAGGGTGGCCCGCCGCCGACTTGTCCGACGATTATAGGGCCGTCCCCACGACCCCGGGACTAGGTTGGCCCGCCGCCGACTTGTCCGACGACTATAGGGTCGTCCCTACCACCCCGGGACTAGGTTGGCCAGCCGCCGACATGTTCGACGACTATGGGGTCGTCCCCACGACCCCGGGACTAGATTGGCCCGCCACCGTCATGTCCGACGACTATAGGGTCGTCCCCACGACCCCGGGGCTAGATTGGCCCGCCACCGTCATGTCCGACGACTATAGGGTCGTCCCCACGACCACGGGCCAAAGTGGGTCAGCCGCCGACATGTCCGACGACTATAGGGTCGTCTCCACGACCCCGGGACTAGGTTGGCCAGCCGCCGACTTGTCCGACGACTATAGGGACGACCCCACGACCCCCGGACTAGATTGCCCCGCCACCGTCATGTCCGACGACTATAGGGTCGTCTCCACGACCCCGGGACTAGGTTGGCCCGCCGCCGACTTGTCCGACGACTATAGAGGCGTGCCCACGATCCCGGGACTAGGTTGGCCAGCCGCCGACATGTCCGACGACTATAGGGTCGTCCCCACGGCCCCAGGAATAGATTGGCCCACCACCGTCATGTCCGACGACTACAGGATCGTCCCCACGACCCCCGGACTAGATTGCCCCGCCACCGTCATGTCCGACGACTATAGGGTCGTCTCCACGACCCCGGGACTAGGTTGGCCCGCCGCCGACTTGTCCGACGACTATAGAGACGTCCCCACGACCAAGGGACTAGGTTGGCCCGCCGCCGACTTGTCCGACGACTATATGGTCGTCCCCACGGCCCCAGGTATAGATTGGCCCACCACCGTCATGTCCGACGACTACAGGATCGTCCCCACGACCCCCGGACTAGATTGCCCCGCCACCGTCATGTCCGACGACTATGGGGTCGTCCCCACGACCCCGGGACTAGATTGGCCCGCCACCGTCATGTCCGACGACTATAGGGTCGTCCCCACGAGCCCGGGACTAGATTGGCCCGCCACCGTCATGTCCGACGACTATAGGGTCGTCCCCACGACCCCGGGGCTAGATTGGCCCGCCACCGTCATGTCTGACGACTATAGGGTCGTCCCCACGACCACGGGCCAAAGTTGGTCAGCCGCCGACATGTCCGACGACTATAGGGTCGTCTCCACGACCCCGGGACTAGGTTGGCCAGCCGCCGACTTGTCCGACGACTGTAGGGACGTCCCCACGACCCCCGGACTAGACTGCCCCGCCACCGTCATGTCCGACGACTATAGGGTCGTCTCCACGACCCCGGGACTAGGTTGGCCCGCCGCCGACTTGTCCGACGACTATACAGGCGTCCCCACGATCCCGGGACCAGGTTGGCCAGCCGCCGACATGTCCGACGACTATAGGGTCGTCCCCACGGCCCCAGGAACAGATTGGCCCACCACCGTCATGTCCGACGACTACAGGATCGTCCCCACGACCCCCGGACTAGATTGCCCCGCCACCGTCATGTCCGACGACTATAGGGTCGTCTCCACGACCCCGGGACTAGGTTGGCCCGCCGCCGACTTGTCCGACGACTATAGAGGCGTCCCCACGACCACGGGACTAGGTTGGCCCGCCGCCGACTTGTCCGACGACTATAGGGTCGTCCCCACGGCCCCAGGAATAGATTGGCCCACCACCGTCATGTCCGACGACTACAGGATCGTCCCCACGACCCCGGACTAGGTTGGCCCGCCGCCGACTTGTCCGACGACTATAGAGACGTCCCCACGACCACGGGCCAAAGTTGCCCAGCCGCCGAAATGTCCGACGACTATAGGGTCGTCCCCACGACCACGGGACTAGGTTGGCCCGCCGCCGACTTGTCCGACGACTATAGGGTCGTCCCCACGACCCCGGGAGTAGGTTGGCCCGCCGCCGACTTGTCCGACGACTATAGGGTCGTCCCCAAGACCACGGGCCAAAGTTGCCCAGCCGCCGACATGTCCGACGACTATGGGGTCGTCCCCACGACCCCGGGACTAGATTGGCCCGCCACCGTCATGTCCGCCGACTATAGGGTCGTCCCCACGACCCCGGGACTAGGTTGGCCCGCCGCCGACATGTCCGACGACTATAGGGTCGTCCCTACCACCCCGGGACTAGGTTGGCCAGCCGCCGACATGTTCGACGACTATGGGGTCGTCCCCACGACCCCGGGAATAGATTGGCCCGCCACCGTCATGTCCGACGACTATAGGGTCGTCCCCACGAGCCCGGGACTAGATTGGCCCGCCACCGTCATGTCCGACGACGATGGGTTCGTCCCTACGACCCTGGGCATACGTTGGCCCGCCGCCGACATGTCCGACGACTATAGGCTCGTCCCCACGGCCCCAGGAATAGATAGGCCCACCACCGTCATGTCCGACGACTACAGGATCGTCCCCACGACCCCCGGACTAGATTGCCCCGCCACCGTCATGTCCGACGACTATAGGGTCGTCTCCACGACCCCGGGATAAGGTTGGCCCGCCGCCGACTTTTCCGACGACTATAGAGACGTCCCCACGACCACGGGCCAAAGTTGCCCAGCCGCCGACATGTCCGACGACTATGGGGTCGTCCCCACGACCCCGGGACTAAGTTGGCCCGCCGCCGACTTGTCCGACGACTATAGGGTCGTCCCCACGACCCCGGGAGTAGGTAGGCCCGCCGCCGACTTCTCCGACGACTATAGGGTCGTCCCCACGACCCCGGGACTAGGTTGGCCAGCCGCCGACATGTCCGACGACTATACGGTCGTCCCCACGACCACGGGACTAGGTTGGCCCGCCGCCGAATTGTCCGACGACTATAGGGTCGCCCCTACCACCCCGGGACTAGGCTGGCCAGACGCCGACTTGTCCGACGACTATACGGTCTTCCCCACGACCACGGGACTAGGTTGGCCCGCCACCGTCATGTCCGACGACTATAGGGTCGTCTCCACGACCCCGGGAATAGGTTGGCCCGCCGCCGACTTGTCCGACGCCTATAGGGCCGTCCCCACGACCACTGGCCAAAGTTGCCCAGCCGCAGACATGTCCGACGTCTATAGGGTCGTCCCCACGACCCCGGGACTAGATTGGCCCGCCACCGTCATGTCCGACGACTATAGGGTCGTCTCCACGACCCCGGGACTAGGTTGGCCCGCCACCGTCATGTCCGACGACTATAGGGTCGTCCCCACGACCACTGGCCAAAGTTGCCCAGCCGCCGACATCTCCGACGACTATAGGGTCGTCCCCACGAACCCGGGACTAGGTTGGCCCGCCGCCGACTTGTCCGACGACTATAGAGGCGTCCCCACGATCCCGGGACTAGGTTGGCCAGCCGCCGACATGTCCGACGACTATAGGGTCGTCCCCACGGCCCCAGGAACAGATTGGCCCACCACCGTCATGTCCGACGACTACAGGATCGTCCCCACGACCCCCGGACTAGATTGCCCCGCCACCGTCATGTCCGACGACTATAGGGTCGTCTCCACGACCCCGGGACTAGGTTGGCCCGCCGCCGACTTGTCCGACGACTATAGAGACGTCCCCACGACCACGGGACTAGGTTGGCCCGCCGCCGACTTGTCCGACGACTATAGGGTCGTCCCCACGGCCCCAGGAATAGATTGGCCCACCACCGTCATGTCCGACGACTACAGGATCGTCCCCACGACCCCCGGACTAGGTTGGCCCGCCGCCGACTTGTCCGACGACTATAGAGACGTCCCCACGACCACGGGCCAAAGTTGCCCAGCCGCCGAAATGTCCGACGACTATAGGGTCGTCCCCACGGCCCCAGGAACAGATTGGCCCACCACCGTCATGTCCGACGACTACAGGATCGTCCCCACGACCCCCGGACTAGATTGCCCCGCCACCGTCATGTCCGACGACTATAGGGTCGTCTCCACGACCCCGGGACTAGGTTGGCCCGCCGCCGACTTGTCCGACGACTATAGAGACGTCCCCACGACCACGGGACTAGGTTGGCCCGCCGCCGACTTGTCCGACGACTAGAGGGTCGTCCCCACGGCCCCAGGAATAGATTGGCCCACCACCGTCATGTCCGACGACTACAGGATCGTCCCCACGACCCCCGGACTAGGTTGGCCCGCCGCCGACTTGTCCGACGACTATAGAGACGTCCCCACGACCACGGGCCAAAGTTGCCCAGCCGCCGAAATGTCCGACGACTATAGGGTCGTCCCCACGACCACGGGACTAGGTTGGCCCGCCGCCGACTTGTCCGACGACTATAGGGTCGTCCCCACGACCCCGGGAGTAGGTTGGCCCGCCGCCGACTTGTCCGACGACTATAGGGTCGTCCCCAAGACCACGGGCCAAAGTTGCCCAGCCGCCGACATGTCCGACGACTATGGGGTCGTCCCCACGACCCCGGGACTAGATTGGCCCGCCACCGTCATGTCCGACGACTATAGGGTCGTCCCCACGACCCCGGGACTAGGTTGGCCCGCCGCCGACATGTCCGACGACTATAGGGTCGTCCCTACCACCCCGGGACTAGGTTGGCCAGCCGCCGACATGTTCGACGACTATGGGGTCGTCCCCACGACCCCGGGACTAGATTGGCCCGCCACCGTCATGTCCGACGACTATAGGGTCGTCCCCACGAGCCCGGGACTAGATTGGCCCGCCACCGTCATGTCCGACGACGATGGGTTCGTCCCTACGACCCTGGGCATACGTTGGCCCGCCGCCGACATGTCCGACGACTATAGGCTCGTCCCCACGGCCCCAGGAATAGATAGGCCCACCACCGTCATGTCCGACGACTACAGGATCGTCCCCACGACCCCCGGAATAGATTGCCCCGCCACCGTCATGTCCGACGACTATAGGGTCGTCTCCACGACCCCGGGATAAGGTTGGCCCGCCGCCGACTTTTCCGACGACAATAGAGACCTCCCCACGACCACGGGCCAAAGTTGCCCAGCCGCCGACATGTCCGACGACTATGGGGTCGTCCCCACGACCCCGGGACTAAGTTGGCCCGCCGCCGACTTGTCCGACGACTATAGGGTCGTCCCCACGACCCCGGGAGTAGGTAGGCCCGCCGCCGACTTCTCCGACGACTATAGGGTCGTCCCCACGACCCCGGGACTAGGTTGGCCAGCCGCCGACATGTCCGACGACTATACGGTCGTCCCCACGACCACGGGACTAGGTTGGCCCGCCGCCGAATTGTCCGACGACTATAGGGTCGCCCCTACCACCCCGGGACTAGGCTGGCCAGACGCCGACTTGTCCGACGACTATACGGTCTTCCCCACGACCACGGGACTAGGTTGGCCCGCCACCGTCATGTCCGACGACTATAGGGTCGTCTCCACGACCCCGGGAATAGGTTGGCCCGCCGCCGACTTGTCCGACGCCTATAGGGTCGTCCCCACGACCACTGGCCAAAGTTGCCCAGCCGCAGACATGTCCGACGACTATAGGGTCGTCCCCACGACCCCGGGACTAGATTGGCCCGCCACCGTCATGTCCGACGACTATAGGGTCGTCTCCACGACCCCGGGACTAGGTTGTCCCGCCACCGTCATGTCCGACGACTATAGGGTCGTCCCCACGACCACTGGCCAAAGTTGCCCAGCCGCCGACATCTCCGACGACTATAGGGTCGTCCCCACGAACCCGGGACTAGGTTGGCCCGCCGCCGACGTGTCCGACGTCTATAGGGTCGTCCCCACGACCCCGGGGCTAGATTGGCCCGCCACCGTCATGTCCGACGACTATAGGTTCGTCCCTACGACCCTGGGCATACGTTGGCCCGCCGCCGACATGTCCGCCGACTATAGGGTCGTCCCCACGATCCCGGGACTAGGTTGGCCAGCCGCCGACATGTCCGTCGACTATAGGGTCGTCCCCACGGCCCCAGGAATAGATTCGCCCACCACCGTCATGTCCGACGACTATAGGGTCGTCCCCACGACCACGGGCCTATGTTGCCCTACCGCCGACATGTCCGACGACTATAGGGTCGTCCCCACGACCCCGGGACTAGATTGGCCCGCCACCGTCATGTCCGACGACTATAGGGTCGTCCCCACGACCACGGGCCAAAGTTGGCCAGCCGCCGACATGTTCGACGACTATAGGGTCGTCCCCATGACCCCGGGACTAGATTGGCCCGCCACCGTCATGTCCGACGAGTATAGGGTCGTCTCCACGACCGCGGGACTAGGTTGGCCCGCCGCCGACTTGTCCGACGACTATAGGGTCGTCCCCACGACCACGGGCCAAAGTTGCCCAGCCGCCGTCATGTCCGACGACTATAGGGTCGTCCCCACGACAACTGGCCAAAGTTGCCCAGCCGCCGACATCTCCGACGACTATAGGGTCGTCCCCACGAACCCGGGACTAGGTTGGCCCGCCGCCGACATGTCCGACGTCTATATGGTCGTCCCCACGACCCCGGGACTAGATTGGCCCGCCACCGTCATGTCCGACGACTATAGGGTCGTCCCCACGACCCCGGGACTAGGTTGGCCCGCCGCCGACTTGTCCGACGACTATAGGGTCGTCCCCACGACCCCGGGACTAGGTTCGCCAGCCGCCGACATGTCCGACGACTATAGGGTCGTTCCCACGACCCCCGGACTAGGTTGGCCCGCCGCCGACTTGTCCGACGACTATAGGTTCGTCCCCACGACCCCGGGACTAGATTGACCCGCCACCGTCATGTCCGACGACTATAGGTTCGTCTCCACGACCGCGGGACTAGGTTGGCCCGCCGCCGACTTGTCCGACGACTATAGGGTCGTCCCCACGACCACGGGCCAAAGTTGCCCAGCCGCCGACATGTCCGACGACTATAGGGTCGTCCCCACGACCCCGGGACTAGATTGGCCTGCCACCGTCATGTCCGACGAGTATAGGGTCGTCTCCACGACCGCGGGACTAGGTTGGCCCGCCGCCGACTTGTCCGACGACTATAGGGTCGTCCCCACGACCACGGGCCAAAGTTGCCCAGCCGCCGTCATGTCCGACGACTATAGGGTCGGCCCCACGACCACGGGCCAAAGTTGGCCATCCGCCGACATGTTCGACGACTATAGGGTCGTCCCCATGACCCCGGGACTAGATTGGCCCGCCACCGTCATGTCCGACGAGTATAGGGTCGTACCCACGACGCGGGGACTAGATTGGCCCGCCGCCGACTTGCTCGACGACTATAGGGCCGTCCCCACGACTCCGGGACTAGGTTGGCGCGCCGCCGAAATGTCCGACGACTATATGGTCGTCCCCACGACCACGGGCCAAAGTTGGCCCGCCGCCGACATGTTCGACGACTATAGGGTCGTCCCCACGACCCCGGGACTCGATTGGCTCGCCACCGTCATGTCGGACTGGTATAGGGTCGTACCCACGACACCGGGACTAGATTGGCCCGTCACCGTCATGTCCGACGACTATAGGGTCGTCCCCACGACCACGGGACTAGATTGGCCCGCCACCGTCATGTCCGACGAGTATAGGGTCGTACCCACGACGCGGGGACTAGATTGGCCCGCCGCCGACTTGTCCGACGACTATAGGGTCGTCCCCACGACCACGGGACTAGGTTGGCCCGCCGCCGACTTGTCCGACGACTATAGGTTCGTCCCCACGGCCCCGAGACTAGATTGGCCCACGACCGTCATGTCCGTTGACTATAGGGTCGTCCCTACCACCCCGGTAATAGGTTGGCCAGCCGCCGACATGTCCGCCGTCTATAGGGTCGTCCCCACGACCCCGGGGCTAGATTGGCCCGCCACCGTCATGTCCGACGACTATAGGGTCGTCCCCACGACCACGGGACTAGGTTGGCCCGCCGCCGACATATCCGACAACTATACGGTCGTCCCCACGGCCCCGGGACTAGATTGGCCCGCCACCGTCATGTCCGACGACTACAGGGTCGTCCCCACGAATCCGGACCCAAGTTGCCCAGCCGCCGGCATGTCCGACGACTATAGGGTCGTCCCCACGTCCCCGGGACTAGGTTGGCCCGCCGCCGACTTGTCCAACGACTATAGGGTCGTCCCCACGGCCCTGGGACTAGATTGGCCCGCCAGCGTCATGTCCGACGACTACAGGGTCGTCCCCACGACCCCGGGACTAAGTTGCCGCGCCGCCGATATGTCCGAAGACTATAGGGTCGTCCCCACGACCCCGGGACTAGGTTGGCCAGCCGCCGGCATGTCCGACGACTATAGGGTCGTCCCCACGACCCCGGGACTAGATTGGCCCGCCACCGTCATGTCCGACGTGTATAGGGCCGTACCCTCGACGCCGGGACTAGATTGGCCCGTCACCGTCATGTCCGACGACTATAGGGTCGTCCCCACGACCCCGGGACTAGTTTGGCCCGCCGCCGACTTGTCCCACGACTATAGGGTCGTCCCCACGATCCCGGGACTAGATTGGCCCGCCACCAACATATCCGACGAGTATAGGGTCGTCTCCACGACCCCGGGACTAGGTTGGCCCGCCGCCGACTTGTCCGACGACTATAGGGTCGTGCCTACCACCCCGGGACTAGGTTGGCCCGCCGCCGAATTGTCCGACGACTATAGGGTCGTCCCCACGATCCCGGGACTAGGTTAACCCGCCGCCGACTTGTCCGACGACTGTAGGGTCGTCCCCACGACCACGGGCCAAAGTTGGCCCGTCACCGTCATGTCCGACGACTATAGGATTGTCCCCACGACCCCGGGACTAGGTTGACCCGCCGCCGACTTGTCCGACGACTATAGGATCGTCCCCACGACCCCGGGACTAGGTTGGCCAGCCGCCGACATGTCCGACAACTATACGGTCGTCCCCACGACCACGGGACTAGGTTGACCCGCCGCCAACTTGTCCGACGACTATAGGGTCGTCCCCACAATCCCGGGACTAGATTGGCCTGCCACCAACATATCCGACGAGTATAGGGTCGTCTCCACGACCCCGGGACTAGGTTGGCCCGCCGCCAACATGTCCGACGACAATAGGGTCGTCCCCACGACCCCAGGACTAGATTGGCCCGCCACCATCATATCCGACGACTATAGGGTCGTCCCCAGGACCCCGGGACTAGGTTGGCCAGCCCACGACTATAGGGTCGTCCCCACGATCCCGGGCCTTGATTGGCCCGCCACCGTCATGTCCGACGACAATAGGATCGTCCCCACGGCCCCGAGACTAGATTGGCCCACGACCGTCATGTCCGACTGCTACAGGGTCGTCCCCACGACCCCAGGACAAGATTGCCCCGCCACCGTCATGTCCGACGACTAGAGGGTCGTCCCCACGACCACGGGCCAAAGTTATCCAGCCGCCGACATGTTCGACGACTATAGGGTCGTCCCCACGACCCCGGGCCAAAGCTCGCCAGCCGCGGACATGTCCGACTTCTATAGGGTCGTCCCCACGACCCCGGGACTAGGTTGGCCAGCCGCCGACATGTTCGTCGACTATAGGGTCGTTCCCACGACCCCGGGACTAGATTGGCCCGCCGCCGACTTGTCGGATGACTATAGGGTCGTCCCCACGACCACGGGCCAAAGTTGCCCAGCCGCCGTCATGTCCGATGACTATAGGGTCGTCCCCACGACCACGGGACTAGGTTGGCCCGCCGCCGACATGTTCGACGACTATAGGGTTGTCCCCACGACCCCGGGGCTAGGTTGGCCCGCCGCCGACTTGTCCGACGACTATAGGGTCGACCCCACGACCCCGGGGCTAGGTTGGCCCGCCGCCGACTTGTCCGACGACTGTAGGGTCGTCCCCACGACCCCAGGAGTAGATTGCCCCGCCACCGTCATGTCCGACGACTATAGGGTCGTCCCCACGACCCCGGGACTAGGTTCGCCAGCCGCCGACATGTCCGACGACTATAGGGTCGTTCCCACGACCCCCGGACTAGGTTGGCCCGCCGCCGACTTGTCCGACGACTATAGGGTCGTCCCCACGACCCCGGGACTAGATTGACCCGCCACCGTCATGTCCGACGACTATAGGTTCGTCTCCACGACCGCGGGACTAGGTTGGCCCGCCGCCGACTTGTCCGACGACTATAGGGTCGTCCCCACGACCACGGGCCAAAGTTGCCCAGCCGCCGACATGTCCGACGACTATGGGGTCGTCCCCACGACCCCGGGACTAGATTGGCCTGCCACCGTCATGTCCGAGGACTATAGGGTCGTACCCACGACGCGGGGACTAGATTGGCCCGCCGCCGACTTGTCCGACGACTATAGGGTCGACCCCACGACCCCGGGGCTAGGTTGGCCCGCCGCCGACATGTCCGACGACTATAGGGTCGTCCCCACGACCCCCGGACTAGGTTGGCCGGCCGCCGACTTGTCCGACGACTATAGGGTCGTCCCCACAACCCCGGGACTAGATTGACCCGCCACCGTCATGTCCGACGACTATAGGTTCGTCTCCACGACCGCGGGACTAGGTTGGCCCGCCGCCGACTTGTCCGACGACTATAGGGTCGTCCCCACGACCACGGGCCAAAGTTATCCAGCCGCCGACATGTTCGACGACTATAGGGTCGTCCCCACGACCCCGGGCCAAAGCTCGCCAGCCGCGGACATGTCCGACTTCTATAGGGTCGTCCCCACGACCCCGGGACTAGGTTGGCCAGCCGCCGACATGTTCGTCGACTATAGGGTCGTTCCCACGACCCCGGGACTAGATTGGCCCGCCGCCGACTTGTCGGATGACTATAGGGTCGTCCCCACGACCACGGGCCAAAGTTGCCCAGCCGCCGTCATGTCCGATGACTATAGGGTCGTCCCCACGACCACGGGACTAGGTTGGCCCGCCGCCGACATGTTCGACGACTATAGGGTCGTCCCCACGACCCCGGGGCTAGGTTGGCCCGCCGCCGACTTGTCCGACGACTATAGGGTCGACCCCACGACCCCGGGGCTAGGTTGGCCCGCCGCCGACTTGTCCGACGACTGTAGGGTCGTCCCCACGACCCCAGGAGTAGATTGCCCCGCCACCGTCATGTCCGACGACTATAGGGTCGTCCCCACGACCCCGGGACTAGGTTCGCCAGCCGCCGACTTGTCCGACGACTATAGGGTCGTCCCCACGACCACGGGCCAAAGTTGCCCAGCCGCCGACATGTCCGACGACTATGGGGTCGTCCCCACGACCCCGGGACTAGATTGGCCTGCCACCGTCATGTCCGAGGACTATAGGGTCGTACCCACGACGCGGGGACTAGATTGGCCCGCCGCCGACTTGTCCGACGACTATAGGGTCGACCCCACGACCCCGGGGCTATGTTCGCCCGCCGCCGACATGTCCGACGACTATAGGTTCGTCTCCACGACCGCGGGACTAGGTTGGCCCGCCGCCGACTTGTCCGACGACTATAGGGTCGTCCCCACGACCACGGGCCAAAGTTATCCAGCCGCCGACATGTTCGACGACTATAGGGTCGTCCCCACGACCCCGGGCCAAAGCTCGCCAGCCGCGGACATGTCCGACTTCTATAGGGTCGTCCCCACGACCCCGGGACTAGGTTGGCCAGCCGCCGACATGTTCGTCGACTATAGGGTCGTTCCCACGACCCCGGGACTAGATTGGCCCGCCGCCGACTTGTCGGATGACTATAGGGTCGTCCCCACGACCACGGGCCAAAGTTGCCCAGCCGCCGTCATGTCCGATGACTATAGGGTCGTCCCCACGACCACGGGACTAGGTTGGCCCGCCGCCGACATGTTCGACGACTATAGGGTCGTCCCCACGACCCCGGGGCTAGGTTGGCCCGCCGCCGACTTGTCCGACGACTATAGGGTCGACCCCACGACCCCGGGGCTAGGTTGGCCCGCCGCCGACTTGTCCGACGACTGTAGGGTCGTCCCCACGACCCCAGGAGTAGATTGCCCCGCCACCGTCATGTCCGACGACTATAGGGTCGTCCCCACGACCCCGGGACTAGGTTCGCCAGCCGCCGACATGTCCGACGACTATAGGGTCGTTCCCACGACCCCCGGACTAGGTTGGCCCGCCGCCGACTTGTCCGACGACTATAGGGTCGTCCCCACGACCCCGGGACTAGGTTGACCCGCCACCGTCATGTCCGACGACTATAGGTTCGTCTCCACGACCGCGGGACTAGGTTGGCCCGCCGCCGACTTGTCCGACGACTATAGGGTCGTCCCCACGACCACGGGCCAAAGTTGCCCAGCCGCCGACATGTCCGACGACTATGGGGTCGTCCCCACGACCCCGGGACTAGATTGGCCTGCCACCGTCATGTCCGAGGACTATAGGGTCGTACCCAGGACGCGGGGACTAGATTGGCCCGCCGCCGACTTGTCCGACGACTATAGGGTCGACCCCACGACCCCGGGGCTAGGTTGGCCCGCCGCCGACATGTCCGACGACTATAGGGTCGTTCCCACGACCCCCGGACTAGGTTGGCCCGCCGCCGACTTGTCCGACGACTATAGGGTCGTCCCCACAACCCCGGGACTAGATTGACACGCCACCGTCATGTCCGACGACTATAGGTTCGTCTCCACGACCGCGGGACTAGGTTGGCCCGCCGCCGACTTGCTCGACGACTATAGGGCCGTCCCCACGACTCCGGGACTAGGTTGGCGCGCCGCCGAAATGTCCGACGACTATATGGTCGTCCCCACGACCACGGGCCAAAGTTGGCCCGCCGCCGACATGTTCGACGACTATAGGGTCGTCCCCACGACCCCGGGACTCGATTGGCTCGCCACCGTCATGTCGGACTGGTATAGGGTCGTACCCACGACGCCGGGACTAGATTGGCCCGTCACCGTCATGTCCGACGACTATACGGTCGTCCCCACGACCACGGGACTAGGTTGGCCCGCCGCCAACTTGTCCGACGACTATAGGGTCGTCCCCACGGTCCCGGGACTAGATTGGCCCGCCACCAACATATCCGACGAGTATAGGGTCGTCTCCACGACCCCGGGACTAGGTTGGCCAGCCGCCGACTTGTCCGACGACTATAGGGACGACCCCACGACCCCCGGACTAGATTGCCCCGCCACCGTCATGTCCGACGACTATAGGGTCGTCTCCACGACCACGGGCCAAAGTTGGCCAGCCGCCGACATGTCCGACGACTATAGGGTCGTCCCCACGACCACGGGCCAAAGTTGCCCAGCCGCCGACATGTCCGACGACTATAGGGTCGTCCCCACGACCCCGGGACTAGATTGGCCTGCCACCGTCATGTCCGACGATTATAGGGTCGTCTCCACGACCGCGGGACTAGGTTGGCCCGCCGCCGACTTGTCCGACGACTATAGGGTCGTCCCCACGACCACGGGCCAAAGTTGCCCAGCCGCCGTCATGTCCGACGACTATAGGGTCGGCCCCACGACCACGGGCCAAAGTTGGCCATCCGCCGACATGTTCGACGACTATAGAGTCGTCCCCATGACCCCGGGACTAGATTGGCCCGCCACCGTCATGTCCGACGAGTATAGGGTCGTACCCACGACGCGGGGACTAGATTGGCCCGCCGCCGACTTGCTCGACGACTATAGGGCCGTCCCCACGACTCCGGGACTAGGTTGGCGCGCCGCCGAAATGTCCGACGACTATATGGTCGTCCCCACGACCACGGGCCAAAGTTGGCCCGCCGCCGACATGTTCGACGACTATAGGGTCGTCCCCACGACCCCGGGACTCGATTGGCTCGCCACCGTCATGTCGGACTGGTATAGGCTCGTACCCACGACGCCGGGACTAGATTGGCCCGTCACCGTCATGTCCGACGACTATACGGTCGTCCCCACGACCACGGGACTAGGTTGGCCCGCCGCCAACTTGTCCGACGACTATAGGGTCGTCCCCACGGTCCCGGGACTAGATTGGCCCGCCACCAACATATCCGACGAGTATAGGGTCGTCTCCACGACCCCGGGACTAGGTTGGCCAGCCGCCGACTTGTCCGACGACTATAGGGACGACCCCACGACCCCCGGACTAGATTGCCCCGCCACCGTCATGTCCGACGACTATAGGGTCGTCTCCACGACCACGGGCCAAAGTTGGCCAGCCGCCGACATGTCCGACGACTATAGGGTCGTCCCCACGACCACGGGCCAAAGTTGCCCAGCCGCCAACATGTCCAACGACTATAGGGTCGTCCCCACGACCCCGGGACTAGATTGGCCCCCCACCATCATGTCCGACGGCTATAGGGTCGTCCCCACGACCCCGGGACTAGGGTGGCCCGCCGCCGACTTGTCCGACGATTATAGGGCCGTCCCCACGACCCCGGGACTAGGTTGGCCCGCCGCCGACTTGTCCGACGACTATAGGGTCGTCCCTACCACCCCGGGACTAGGTTGGCCAGCCGCCGACATGTTCGACGACTATGGGGTCGTCCCCACGACCCCGGGACTAGATTGGCCCGCCACCGTCATGTCCGACGACTATAGGGTCGTCCCCACGACCCCGGGGCTAGATTGGCCCGCCACCGTCATGTCCGACGACTATAGGGTCGTCCCCACGAGCCCGGGACTAGATTGGCCCGCCACCGTCATGTCCGACGACTATAGGGTCGTCCCCACGACCCCGGGGCTAGATTGGCCCGCCACCGTCATGTCTGACGACTATAGGGTCGTCCCCACGACCACGGGCCAAAGTTGGTCAGCCGCCGACATGTCCGACGACTATAGGGTCGTCTCCACGACCCCGGGACTAGGTTGGCCAGCCGCCGACTTGTCCGACGACTGTAGGGACGTCCCCACGACCCCCGGACTAGATTGCCCCGCCACCGTCATGTCCGACGACTATAGGGTCGTCTCCACGACCCCGGGACTAGGTTGGCCCGCCGCCGACTTGTCCGACGACTATAGAGGCGTCCCCACGATCCCGGGACTAGGTTGGCCAGCCGCCGACATGTCCGACGACTATAGGGTCGTCCCCACGGCCCCAGGAACAGATTGGCCCACCACCGTCATGTCCGACGACTACAGGATCGTCCCCACGACCCCCGGACTAGATTGCCCCGCCACCGTCATGTCCGACGACTATAGGGTCGTCTCCACGACCCCGGGACTAGGTTGGCCCGCCGCCGACTTGTCCGACGACTATAGAGACGTCCCCACGACCACGGGACTAGGTTGGCCCGCCGCCGACTTGTCCGACGACTATAGGGTCGTCCCCACGGCCCCAGGAATAGATTGGCCCACCACCGTCATGTCCGACGACTACAGGATCGTCCCCACGACCCCCGGACTAGGTTGGCCCGCCGCCGACTTGTCCGACGACTATAGAGACGTCCCCACGACCACGGGCCAAAGTTGCCCAGCCGCCGACATGTCCGACGACTATAGGGTCGTCCCCACGACCACGGGACTAGGTTGGCCCGCCGCCGACTTGTCCGACGACTATAGGGTCGTCCCCACGACCCCGGGAGTAGGTTGGCCCGCCGCCGACTTGTCCGACGACTATAGGGTCGTCCCCAAGACCACGGGCCAAAGTTGCCCAGCCGCCGACATGTCCGACGACTATGGGGTCGTCCCCACGACCCCGGGACTAGATTGGCCCGCCACCGTCATGTCCGACGACTATAGGGTCGTCCCCACGACCCCGGGACTAGGTTGGCCCGCCGCCGACATGTCCGACGACTATAGGGTCGTCCCTACCACCCCGGGACTAGGTTGGCCAGCCGCCGACATGTTCGACGACTATGGGGTCGTCCCCACGACCCCGGGACTAGATTGGCCCGCCACCGTCATGTCCGACGACTATAGGGTCGTCCCCACGAGCCCGGGACTAGATTGGCCCGCCACCGTCATGTCCGACGACGATGGGTTCGTCCCTACGACCCTGGGCATACGTTGGCCCGCCGCCGACATGTCCGACGACTATAGGGTCGTCCCCACGGCCCCAGGAATAGATAGGCCCACCACCGTCATGTCCGACGACTACAGGATCGTCCCCACGACCCCCGGACTAGATTGCCCCGCCGCCGTCATGTCCGACGACTATAGGGTCGTCTCCACGACCCCGGGATAAGGTTGGCCCGCCGCCGACTTTTCCGATGACTATAGAGACGTCCCCACGACCACGGGCCAAAGTTGCCCAGCCGCCGACATGTCCGACGACTATGGGGTCGTCCCCACGACCCCGGGACTAAGTTGGCCCGCCGCCGACTTGTCCGACGACTATAGGGTCGTCCCCACGACCCCGGGAGTAGGTAGGCCCGCCGCCGACTTCTCCGACGACTATAGGGTCGTCCCCACGACCCCGGGACTAGGTTGGCCAGCCGCCGACATGTCCGACGACTATACGGTCGTCCCCACGACCACGGGACTAGGTTGGCCCGCCGCCGAATTGTCCGACGACTATAGGGTCGCCCCTACCACCCCGGGACTAGGCTGGCCAGACGCCGACTTGTCCGACGACTATACGGTCTTCCCCACGACCACGGGACTAGGTTGGCCCGCCACCGTCATGTCCGACGACTATAGGGTCGTCTCCACGACCCCGGGAATAGGTTGGCCCGCCGCCGACTTGTCCGACGACTATAGGGTCGTCCCCACGACCACTGGCCAAAGTTGCCCAGCCGCAGACATGTCCGACGACTATAGGGTCGTCCCCACGACCCCGGGACTAGGTTGGCCCGCCACCGTCATGTCCGACGACTATAGGGTCGTCTCCACGACCCCGGGACTAGGTTGGCCCGCCACCGTCATGTCCGACGACTATAGGGTCGTCCCCACGACCACTGGCCAAAGTTGCCCAGCCGCCGACATCTCCGACGACTATAGGGTCGTCCCCACGAACCCGGGACTAGGTTGGCCCGCCGCCGACATGTCCGACGTCTATAGGGTCGTCCCCACGACCCCGGGGCTAGATTGGCCCGCCACCGTCATGTCCGACGACTATAGGTTCGTCCCTACGACCCTGGGCATACGTTGGCCCGCCGCCGACATGTCCGCCGACTATAGGGTCGTCCCCACGATCCCGGGACTAGGTTGGCCAGCCGCCGACATGTCCGACGACTATAGGGTCGTCCCCACGGCCCCAGGAATAGATTCGCCCACCACCGTCATGTCCGACGACTATAGGGTCGTCCCCACGACCACGGGCCTAAGTTGCCCTACCGCCGACATGTCCGAAGACTATAGGGTCGTCCCCACGACCCCGGGACTAGATTGGCCCGCCACCGTCATGTCCGACGACTATAGGGTCGTCCCCACGACCACGGGCCAAAGTTGGCCAGCCGCCGACATGTTCGACGACTATAGGTTCGTCCCCACGACCCCGGGACTAGATTGACCCGCCACCGTCATGTCCGACGACTATAGGTTCGTCTCCACGACCGCGGGACTAGGTTGGCCCGCCGCCGACTTGTCCGACGACTATAGGGTCGTCCCCACGACCACGGGCCAAAGTTGCCCAGCCGCCGACATGTCCGACGACTATGGGGTCGTCCCCACGACCCCGGGACTAGATTGGCCCGCCACCGTCATGTCCGACGACTATAGGGTCGTCCCCACGACCCCGGGACTAGGTTGGCCCGCCGCCGACATGTCCGACGACTATAGGGTCGTCCCTACCACCCCGGGACTAGATTGACCCGCCGCCGTCATGTCCGACGACTATAGGTTCGTCTCCACGACCGCGGGACTAGGTTGGCCCGCCGCCGACTTGTCCGACGACTATAGGGTCGTCCCCACGACCACGGGCCAAAGTTGGCCCGCCGCCGACATGTTCGACGACTATAGGGTCGTCCCCACGACCCCGGGACTCGATTGGCTCGCCACCGTCATGTCGGACTGGTATAGGGTCGTACCCACGACGCCGGGACTAGATTGGCCCGTCACCGTCATGTCCGACGACTATACGGTCGTCCCCACGACCACGGGACTAGGTTGGCCCGCCGCCAACTTGTCCGACGACTATAGGGTCGTCCCCACGATCCCGGGACTAGATTGGCCCGCCACCAACATATCCGACGAGTATAGGGTCGTCTCCACGACCCCGGGGCTAGATTGGCCCGCCACCGTCATGTCCGACGACTATAGGGTCGTCCCCACGACCACGGGACTAGATTGGCCCGCCACCGTCATGTCCGACGAGTATAGGGTCGTACCCACGACGCGGGGACTAGATTGGCCCGCCGCCGACTTGTCCGACGACTATAGGGTCGTCCCCACGACCACGGGACTAGGTTGGCCCGCCGCCGACTTTTCCGACGACTATAGGTTCGTCCCCACGGCCCCGAGACTAGATTGGCCCACGACCGTCATGTCCGTTGACTATAGGGTCGTCCCCACGACCACGGGACTAGGTTGGCCCGCCGCCGACATATCCGACAACTATACGGTCGTCCCCACGGCCCCGGGACTAGATTGGCCCGCCACCGTCATGTCCGACGACTACAGGGTCGTCCCCACGACTCCGGGACTAGGTTGGCCAGCCACCGTCATGTCCGACGACTATAGTGTCGTCCCAATCATTCCGGGACTAGGTTGGATAGCCGCCGACATGTCCGACGACTATAGGGTCGTCCCCACGACCCCGGACCCAAGTTGCCCAGCCGCCGGCATGTCCGACGACTATAGGGTCGTCCCCACGTCCCCGGGACTAGGTTGGCCCGCCGCCGACTTGTCCAACGACTATAGGGTCGTCCCCACGGCCCTGGGACTAGATTGGCCCGCCACCGTCATGCCCGACGACTACAGGGTCGTCCCCACGACCCCGGGACTAAGTTGCCGCGCCGCCGATATGTCCGAAGACTATAGGGTCGTCCCCACGACCCCGGGACTAGGTTGGCCAGCCGCCGGCATGTCCGACGACTATAGGGTCGTCCCCACGACCCCGGGACTAGATTGGCCCGCCACCGTCATGTCCGACGTGTATAGGGCCGTACCCTCGACGCCGGGACTAGATTGGCCCGTCACCGTCATGTCCGACGACTATAGGATTGTCCCCACGACCCCGGGACTAGGTTGACCCGCCGCCGACTTGTCCGACGACTATAGGATCGTCCCCACGACCCCGGGACTAGGTTGGCCAGCCGCCGACATGTCCGACAACTATACGGTCGTCCCCACGACCACGGGACTAGGTTGACCCGCCGCCAACTTGTCCGACGACTATAGGGTCGTCCCCACGACCCCGGGACTAGATTGACCCGCCACCGTCATGTCCGACGACTATAGGTTCGTCTCCACGACCGCGGGACTAGGTTGGCCCGCCGCCGACATGTCCGACGACTATAGGGTCGTCCCTACCACCCCGGGACTAGGTTGGCCAGCCGCCGACATGTTCGACGACTATGGGGTCGTCCCCACGACCACGGGCCAAAGTTGCCCAGCCGCCGACATGTCCGACGACTATAGGGTCGTCCCCACGACCCCGGGACTAGATTGACCCGCCACCGTCATGTCCGACGACTATAGGTTCGTCTCCACGACCGCGGGACTAGGTTGGCCCGCCGCCGACTTGTCCGACGACTATAGGGTCGTCCCCACGACCACGGGCCAAAGTTGCCCAGCCGCCGACATGTCCGACGACTATGGGGTCGTCCCCACGACCCCGGGACTAGATTGGCCCGCCACCGTCATGTCCGACGACTATAGGGTCGTCCCCACGACCCCGGGACTAGGTTGGCCCGCCGCCGACATGTCCGACGACTATAGGGTCGTCCCTACCACCCCGGGACTAGATTGACCCGCCGCCGTCATGTCCGACGACTATAGGTTCGTCTCCACGACCGCGGGACTAGGTTGGCCCGCCGCCGACTTGTCCGACGACTATAGGGTCGTCCCCACGACCACGGGCCAAAGTTGGCCCGCCGCCGACATGTTCGACGACTATAGGGTCGTCCCCACGACCCCGGGACTCGATTGGCTCGCCACCGTCATGTCGGACTGGTATAGGGTCGTACCCACGACGCCGGGACTAGATTGGCCCGTCACCGTCATGTCCGACGACTATACGGTCGTCCCCACGACCACGGGACTAGGTTGGCCCGCCGCCAACTTGTCCGACGACTATAGGGTCGTCCCCACGACCCCGGGACTAGGTTCGCCAGCCGCCGACATGTCCGACGACTATAGGGTCGTTCCCACGACCCCCGGACTAGGTTGGCCCGCCGCCGACTTGTCCGACGACTATAGGTTCGTCCCCACGACCCCGGGACTAGATTGACCCGCCACCGTCATGTCCGACGACTATAGGTTCGTCTCCACGACCGCGGGACTAGGTTGGCCCGCCGCCGACTTGTCCGACGACTATAGGGTCGTCCCCACGACCACGGGCCAAAGTTGCCCAGCCGCCGACATGTCCGACGACTATGGGGTCGTCCCCACGACCCCGGGACTAGATTGGCCCGCCACCGTCATGTCCGACGACTATAGGGTCGTCCCCACGACCCCGGGACTAGGTTGGCCCGCCGCCGACATGTCCGACGACTATAGGGTCGTCCCTACCACCCCGGGACTAGATTGACCCGCCGCCGTCATGTCCGACGACTATAGGTTCGTCTCCACGACCGCGGGACTAGGTTGGCCCGCCGCCGACTTGTCCGACGACTATAGGGTCGTCCCCACGACCACGGGCCAAAGTTGGCCCGCCGCCGACATGTTCGACGACTATAGGGTCGTCCCCACGACCCCGGGACTCGATTGGCTCGCCACCGTCATGTCGGACTGGTATAGGGTCGTACCCACGACGCCGGGACTAGATTGGCCCGTCACCGTCATGTCCGACGACTATACGGTCGTCCCCACGACCACGGGACTAGGTTGGCCCGCCGCCAACTTGTCCGACGACTATAGGGTCGTCCCCACGATCCCGGGACTAGATTGGCCCGCCACCAACATATCCGACGAGTATAGGGTCGTCTCCACGACCCCGGGGCTAGATTGGCCCGCCACCGTCATGTCCGACGACTATAGGGTCGTCCCCACGACCACGGGACTAGATTGGCCCGCCACCGTCATGTCCGACGAGTATAGGGTCGTACCCACGACGCGGGGACTAGATTGGCCCGCCGCCGACTTGTCCGACGACTATAGGGTCGTCCCCACGACCACGGGACTAGGTTGGCCCGCCGCCGACTTGTCCGACGACTATAGGTTCGTCCCCACGGCCCCGAGACTAGATTGGCCCACGACCGTCATGTCCGTTGACTATAGGGTCGTCCCTACCACCCCGGTAACAGGTTGGCCAGCCGCCGACATGTCCGCCGTCTATAGGGTCGTCCCCACGACCCCGGGGCTAGATTGGCCCGCCACCGTCATGTCCGACGACTATAGGGTCGTCCCCACGACCACGGGACTAGGTTGGCCCGCCGCCGACATATCCGACAACTATACGGTCGTCCCCACCGCCCCGGGACTAGATTGGCCCGCCACCGTCATGTCCGACGACTACAGGGTCGTCCCCACGACTCCGGGACTAGGTTGGCCAGCCACCGTCATGTCCGACGACTATAGGGTCGTCCCAATCATTCCGGGACTAGGTTGGATAGCCGCCGACATGTCCGACGACTATAGGGTCGTCCCCACGACCCCGGACCCAAGTTGCCCAGCCGCCGGCATGTCCGACGACTATAGGGTCGTCCCCACGTCCCCGGGACTAGGTTGGCCCGCCGCCGACTTGTCCAACGACTATAGGGTCGTCCCCACGGCCCTGGGACTAGATTGGCCCGCCACCGTCATGTCCGACGACTACAGGGTCGTCCCCACGACCCCGGGATTAAGTTGCCGCGCCGCCGATATGTCCGAAGACTATAGGGTCGTCCCCACGACCCCGGGACTAGGTTGGCCAGCCGCCGGCATGTCCGACGACTATAGGGTCGTCCCCACGACCCCGGGACTAGATTGGCCCGCCACCGTCATGTCCGACGTGTATAGGGCCGTACCCTCGACGCCGGGACTAGATTGGCCCGTCACCGTCATGTCCGACGACTATAGGTTCGTCCCCACGACCCCGGGACTAGTTTGGCCCGCCGCCGACTTGTCCCACGACTATAGGGTCGTCCCCACGATCCCGGGACTAGATTGGCCCGCCACCAACATATCCGACGAGTATAGGGTCGTCTCCACGACCCCGGGACTAGGTTGGCCCGCCGCCGACTTGTCCGACGACTATAGGGTCGTGCCTACCACCCCGGGACTAGGTTGGCCCGCCGCCGAATTGTCCGACGACTATAGGGTCGTCCCCACGATCCCGGGACTAGGTTAACCCGCCGCCGACTTGTCCGACGACTGTAGGATCGTCCCCACGACCACGGGCCAAAGTTGGCCCGTCACCGTCATGTCCGACGACTATAGGATTGTCCCCACGACCCCGGGACTAGGTTGACCCGCCGCCGACTTGTCCGACGACTATAGGATCGTCCCCACGACCCCGGGACTAGGTTGGCCAGCCGCCGACATGTCCGACAACTATACGGTCGTCCCCACGACCACGGGACTAGGTTGACCCGCCGCCAACTTGTCCGACGACTATAGGGTCGTCCCCACAATCCCGGGAATAGATTGGCCTGCCACCAACATATCCGACGAGTATAGGGTCGTCTCCACGACCCCGGGACTAGGTTGGCCCGCCGCCAACATGTCCGACGACAATAGGGTCGTCCCCACGACCCCAGGACTAGATTGGCCCGCCACCATCATATCCGACGACTATAGGGTCGTCCCCAGGACCCCGGGACTAGGTTGGCCAGCCGACGACTATAGGGTCGTCCCCACGATCCCGGGCCTTGATTGGCCCGCCACCGTCATGTCCGACGACAATAGGATCGTCCCCACGGCCCCGAGACTAGATTGGCCCACGACCGTCATGTCCGACTGCTACAGGGTCGTCTCCACGACCCCAGGACAAGATTGCCCCGCCACCGTCATGTCCGACGACTAGAGGGTCGTCTCCACGACCGCGGGACTAGGTTGGCCCGCCGCCGACTTGTCCGACGACTATAGGGTCGTCCCCACGACCACGGGCCAAAGTTGCCCAGCCGCCGACATGTCCGACGACTATGGGGTCGTCCCCACGACCCCGGGACTAGATTGGCCCGCCACCGTCATGTCCGACGACTATAGGGTCGTCCCCACGACCCCGGGACTAGGTTGGCCCGCCGCCGACATGTCCGACGACTATAGGGTCGTCCCTACCACCCCGGGACTAGATTGACCCGCCACCGTCATGTCCGACGACTATAGGTTCGTCTCCACGACCGCGGGACTAGGTTGGCCCGCCGCCGACTTGTCCGACGACTATAGAGTCGTCCCCACGACCACGGGCCAAAGTTGGCCCGCCGCCGACATGTTCGACGACTATAGGGTCGTCCCCACGACCCCGGGACTCGATTGGCTCGCCACCGTCATGTCGGACTGGTATAGGGTCGTACCCACGACGCCGGGACTAGATTGGCCCGTCACCGTCATGTCCGACGACTATACGGTCGTCCCCACGACCACGGGACTAGGTTGGCCCGCCGCCAACTTGTCCGACGACTATAGGGTCGTCCCCACGATCCCGGGACTAGATTGGCCCGCCACCAACATATCCGACGAGTATAGGGTCGTCTCCACGACCCCGGGGCTAGATTGGCCCGCCACCGTCATGTCCGACGACTATAGGGTCGTCCCCACGACCACGGGACTAGATTGGCCCGCCACCGTCATGTCCGACGAGTATAGGGTCGTACCCACGACGCGGGGACTAGATTGGCCCGCCGCCGACTTGTCCGACGACTATAGGGTCGTCCCCACGACCACGGGACTAGGTTGGCCCGCCGCCGACTTGTCCGACGACTATAGGTTCGTCCCCACGGCCCCGAGACTAGATTGGCCCACGACCGTCATGTCCGTTGACTATAGGGTCGTCCCTACCACCCCGGTAATAGGTTGGCCAGCCGCCGACATGTCCGCCGTCTATAGGGTCGTCCCCACGACCCCGGGGCTAGATTGGCCCGCCACCGTCATGTCCGACGACTATAGGGTCGTCCCCACGACCACGGGACTAGGTTGGCCCGCCGCCGACATATCCGACAACTATACGGTCGTCCCCACGGCCCCGGGACTAGATTGGCCCGCCACCGTCATGTCCGACGACTACAGGGTCGTCCCCACGACCCCGGGACTAGGTTGGCCAGCCACCGTCATGTCCGACGTGTATAGGGCCGTACCCTCGACGCCGGGACTAGATTGGCCCGTCACCGTCATGTCCGACGACTATAGGTTCGTCCCCACGACCCCGGGACTAGTTTGGCCCGCCGCCGACTTGTCCCACGACTATAGGGTCGTCCCCACGATCCCGGGACTAGATTGGCCCGCCACCAACATATCCGACGAGTATAGGGTCGTCTCCACGACCCCGGGACTAGGTTGATCCGCCGCCGACTTGTCCGACGACTATAGGGTCGTGCCTACCACCCCGGGACTAGGTTGGCCCGCCGCCGAATTGTCCGACGACTATAGGGTCGTCCCAATCATTCCGGGACTAGGTTGGATAGCCTCCGACATGTCCGACGACTATAGGGTCGTCCCCACGACCCCGGACCCAAGTTGCCCAGCCGCCGGCATGTCCGACGACTATAGGGTCGTCCCCACGTCCCCGGGACTAGGTTGGCCCGCCGCCGACTTGTCCAACGACTATAGGGTCGTCCCCACGGCCCTGGGACTAGATTGGCCCGCCACCGTCATGTCCGACGACTACAGGGTCGTCCCCACGACCCCGGGACTAAGTTGCCGCGCCGCCGATAAGTCCGAATACTATAGGGTCGTCCCCACGACCCCGGGACTAGGTTGGCCAGCCGCCGGCATGTCCGACGACTATAGGGTCGTCCCCACGACCCCGGGACTAGATTGGCCCGCCACCGTCATGTCCGACGTGTATAGGGCCGTACCCTCGACGCCGGGACTAGATTGGCCCGTCACCGTCATGTCCGACGACTATAGGTTCGTCCCCACGACCCCGGGACTAGTTTGGCCCGCCGCCGACTTGTCCCACGACTATAGGGTCGTCCCCACGATCCCGGGACTAGATTGGCCCGCCACCAACATATCCGACGAGTATAGGGTCGTCTCCACGACCCCGGGACTAGGTTGGCCCGCCGCCGACTTGTCCGACGACTATAGGGTCGTGCCTACCACCCCGGGACTAGGTTGACCCGCCGCCGACTTGTCCGACGACTATAGGATCGTCCCCACGACCCCGGGACTAGGTTGGCCAGCCGCCGACATGTCCGACAACTATACGGTCGTCCCCACGACCACGGGACTAGGTTGACCCGCCGCCAACTTGTCCGACGACTATAGGGTCGTCCCCACAATCCCGGGACTAGATTGGCCTGCCACCAACATATCCGACGAGTATAGGGTCGTCTCCACGACCCCGGGACTAGGTTGGCCCGCCGCCAACATGTCCGACGACAATAGGGTCGTCCCCACGACCCCAGGACTAGATTGGCCCGCCACCATCATATCCGACGACTATAGGGTCGTCCCCAGGACCCCGGGACTAGGTTGGCCAGCCGACGACTATAGGGTCGTCCCCACGATCCCGGGCCTTGATTGGCCCGCCACCGTCATGTCCGACGACAATAGGATCGTCCCCACGGCCCCGAGACTAGATTGGCCCACGACCGTCATGTCCGACTGCTACAGGGTCGTCCCCACGACCCCAGGACAAGATTGCCCCGCCACCGTCATGTCCGACGACTAGACGGTCGTCCCCACGACCACGGGCCAAAGTTATCCAGCCGCCGACATGTTCGACGACTATAGGGTCGTCCCCACGACCCCGGGCCAAAGCTCGCCAGCCGCCGACATGTCCGACTTCTATAGGGTGTCCCCACGACCCCGGGACTAGGTTGGCCAGCCGCCGACATGTTCGTCGACTATAGGGTCGTTCCCACGACCCCGGGACTAGATTGGCCCGCCGCCGACTTGTCCGATGACTATAGGGTCGTCCCCACGACCACGGGCCAAAGTTGCCCATCCGCCGTCATGTCCGATGACTATAGGGTCGTCCCCACGACCACGGGACTAGGTTGGCCCGCCGCCGACATGTTCGACGACTATAGGGTCGTCCCCACGACCCCGGGGCTAGGTTGGCCCGCCGCCGACTTGTCCGACGACTATAGGGTCGACCCCACGACCCCGGGGCTAGGTTGGCCCGCCGCCGACTTGTCCGACGACTGTAGGGTCGTCCCCACGACCCCAGGAGTAGATTGCCCCGCCATCGTCATGTCCGACGACTATAGGGTCGTCCCCACGACCCCGGGACTAGGTTCGCCAGCCGCCGACATGTCCGACGAATATAGGGTCGTTCCCACGACCCCCGGACTAGGTTGGCCCGCCGCCGACTTGTCCGACGACTATAGGGTCGTCCCCACGACCCCGGGACTAGATTGACCCGCCACCGTCATGTCCGACGACTATAGGTTCGTCTCCACGACCGCGGGACTAGGTTGGCCCGCCGCCGACTTGTCCGACGACTATAGGGTCGTCCCCACGGACACGGGCCAAAGTTGCCCAGCCGCCGACATGTCCGCCGTCTATAGGGTCGTCCCCACGACCCCGGGGCTAGATTGGCCCGCCACCGTCATGTCCGACGACTATAGGGTCGTCCCCACGGACACGGGCCAAAGTTGCCCAGCCGCCGACATGTCCGACGACTATAGGGTCGGCCCCACGACCACGGGCTAAAGTTGGCCATCCGCCGACATGTTCGACGACTATAGAGTCGTCCCCATGACCCCGGGACTAGATTGGCCCGCCACCGTCATGTCCGACGAGTATAGGGTCGTACCCACGACGCGGGGACTAGATTGGCCCGCCGCCGACTTGCTCGACGACTATAGGGCCGTCCCCACGACCACGGGCCAAAGTTGCCCAGCCGCCGTCATGTCCGACGACTATAGGGTCGGCCCCACGACCACGGGCTAAAGTTGGCCATCCGCCGACATGTTCGACGACTATAGAGTCGTCCCCATGACCCCGGGACTAGATTGGCCCGCCACCGTCATGTCCGACGAGTATAGGGTCGTACCCACGACGCGGGGACTAGATTGGCCCGCCGCCGACTTGCTCGACGACTATAGGGCCGTCCCCACGACTCCGGGACTAGGTTGGCCCGCCGCCAACTTGTCCGACGACTATAGGGTCGTCCCCACGATCCCGGGACTAGATTGGCCCGCCACCAACATATCCGACGAGTATAGGGTCGTCTCCACGACCCCGGGGCTAGATTGCCCGCCACCGTCATGTCCGACGACTATGGGGTCGTCCCCACGACCACGGGACTAGATTGGCCCGCCACCGTCATGTCCGACGAGTATAGGGTCGTACCCACGACGCGGGGACTAGATTGGCCCGCCGCCGACTTGTCCGACGACTATAGGGTCGTCCCCACGACCACGGGACTAGGTTGGCCCGCCGCCGACTTGTCCGACGACTATAGGTTCGTCCCCACGGCCCCGAGACTAGATTGGCCCACGACCGTCATGTCCGTTGACTATAGGGTCGTCCCTACCACCCCGGTAATAGGTTGGCCAGCCGCCGACATGTCCGCCGTCTATAGGGTCGTCCCCACGACCCCGGGGCTAGATTGGCCCGCCACCGTCATGTCCGACGACTATAGGGTCGTCCCCACGACCACGGGACTAGGTTGGCCCGCCGCCGACATATCTGACAACTATACGGTCGTCCCCACGGCCCCGGGACTAGATTGGCCCGCCACCGTCATGTCCGACGACTACAGGGTCGTCCCCACGACCCCGGGACTAGGTTGGCCAGCCGCCGACATGTCCGACGTCTATAGGGTCGTCCCCACGACCCCGGGGCTAGATTGGCCCGCCACCGTCATGTCCGACGACAATAGGATCGTCCCCACGACCCCGGGACTAGGTTGGCCCGCCTTCGACTTGTCCGACGACTTTAGAGTCGTCCCTATCATTCCGGGACTAGGTTGGATAGCCGCCGACATGTCCGACGACTATAGGGTCGTCCCCACGACCCCGGACCCAAGTTGCCCAGCCGCCGGCATGTCCGACGACTATAGGGTCGTCCCCACGTCCCCGGGACTAGGTTGGCCCGCCGCCGACTTGTCCAACGACTATAGGGTCGTCCCCACGGCCCTGGGATTAGATTGGCCCGCCACCGTCATGTCCGACGACTACAGGGTCGTCCCCACGACCCCGGGACTAAGTTGCCGCGCCGCCGATATGTCCGAAGACTATAGGGTCGTCCCCACGACCCCGGGACTAGGTTGGCCAGCCGCCGGCATGTCCGACGACTATAGGGTCGTCCCCACGACCCCGGGACTAGATTGGCCCGCCACCGTCATGTCCGACGTTTATAGGGCCGTACCCTCGACGCCGGGACTAGATTGGCCCGTCACCGTCATGTCCGACGACTATAGGGTCGTCCCCACGACCCCGGGACTAGTTTGGCCCGCCGCCGACTTGTCCCACGACTATAGGGTCGTCCCCACGATCCCGGGACTAGATTGGCCCGCCACCAACATATCCGACGAGTATAGGGTCGTCTCCACGACCCCGGGACTAGGTTGGCCCGCCGCCGACTTGTCCGACGACTATAGGGTCGTGCCTACCACCCCGGGACTAGGTTGGCCCGCCGCCGAATTGTCCGACGACTATAGGGTCGTCCCCACGACCCCGGGAGTAGGTTGGCGCGCCGCCGAAATGTCCGACGACTATATGGTCGTCCCCACGACCACGGGCCAAAGTTGGCCCGCCGCCGACATGTTCGACGACTATAGGGTCGTCCCCACGACCCCGGGACTAGATTGGCCCGTCACCGTCATATCCGACGACAATAGGATCGTCCCCACGACCCCGGGACTAGGTTAACCCGCCGCCGACTTGTCCGACGACTGTAGGGTCGTCCCCACGACCACGGGCCAAAGTTGGCCCGTCACCGTCATGTCCGACGACTATAGGATTGTCCCCACGACCCCGGGACTAGGTTGGCCCGCCGCCGACTTGTCCGACGACTATAGGGTCGTCCCCACGACCCCGGGACTAGGTTGGCCAGCCGCCGACATGTCCGCCGACTATAGTGTCGTACCCACGACCCCGGGAATAATTTGGCCCGCGGCCGGCATGTCCGACGACTATAGGGACGTCCCCACAACCCCGGGGCTAGATTGGCCCGCCACCGTCATGTCCGTCGACTATAGGGTCGTCCCCACGACCACGGGCCAAAGAAGGTCAGCCGCCGACATCTCCGACGACTATAGGGTCGTCCCCACGACCCCGGGACTAGATTGGCCCGCCACCGACATGTCCGGCGACTATAGGGTCGCCCCACGATCCCGGGACAAGGTTGGCCCGCCACCGACTTGTCCGACGACTATTGGGACGTCCCCACGACCCCGGGACTATGTTGGCCCGCCGCCGACTTGTCCGACGACTATAGGGTCGTCCCCACGACCCCGGGACTAGATTGGCCCGCCACCGACATGTCCGGCGACTATAGGGTCGCCCCACGATCCCGGGACTAGGTTGGCCCGCCGCCGACTTGTCCGACGACTATAGGGTCGTCCCCATGACCACGGGCCAAAGTTGCCCAGCCGCCGACATGTCCTACGACTATAGGGTCGTCCCCACGACCCCGGGACTAGATTGGCCCGCCACCGTCATGTCCGACGACTATAGGTTCGTCCCTACGACCCTGGGCATACGTTGGCCTGCCGCCGACATGTCCGACGACAATAGGGTCTTCCCCCCCCACCCCGGGTCTAGGTTGGCCAGCCGCCGACATGTCCGACGACTATAGGGTCGTCCGCACGACCCCGGGACTAGATTGACACGCCACCGTCATGTCCGACGACTATAGGTTCGTCCCTACGACCCTGGGCATACGTTGGCCTGCCGCCGACATGTCCGACGACTATAGGGTCGTCCCCCCCACCCCGGGTCTAGGTTGGCCAGCCGCCGACATGTCCGACGACTATAGGGTCGTCCCCACGACCCGGGCCAAAGTTGGCCAGCCGACGACATGTCCGACAACTATAGGGTCGTCCCCACGACCCCGGGACTAGGTTGGCCCGCCACCGTCATGTCCGACGGCTATAGGTTCGTCCCCACGACCCCGGGACTAGATTGGCCCGCCACCGTCATGTCCGACGGCTATAGGGTCGTCCCCACGACCCCGCGACTGGGTTGGCCCGCCGCCGACTTGTCCGACGCCTATAGGGTCGTCCCCACGACCCCCGGACTAGATTGACCCGCCACCGTCATGTCCGACGACTATAGGGTCGTCCCCACGACCCCGGGACTAGGATGGCCCGCCGCCGACTTGTCCGACGACTATAGGGTCGTCCCCATGACCACGGGCCAAAGTTGCCCAGCCGCCGACATGTCCTACGACTATAGGGTCGTCCCCACGACCCCGGGACTAGATTGGCTTGCCACCGTCATGTACGACGACTATAGGGTCGTCCCCACGACCCCGCGACTAGGTTGGCCCGCCGCCGACTTGTCCGACGCCTATAGGGTCGTGCCCACGACCCCGGGGCTAGATTGGCCCGCCACCGTCATGTCCGACGACTATAGGGTCGTGCCCACGACCACGGGCCAAAGTTGGTCAGCCGCCGACATGTCCGACGACTATAGGGTCGTCCCCACGACCCCGGGACTAGATTGGCCCGCCACCGTCATGTCAGACGACTATAGGGTTGTCCCCACGACCCCGGGACTAGGTTGGCCTGCCGCCGACTTGTCCGACGACTATAGGGTCGTCGCCACGACCCCGGGGCTAGATTGGCCCGCCACCGTCATGTCCGACGACTATAGGGTCGTCCCCACGACCACGGGCCAAAGTTGGTCAGCCGCCGACATGTCCGACGACTATAGGGTCGTCACCACGACCCCGGGACTAGGTTGGCCCGCCGCCGACGTGTCCGACGACTATAGGGTCGTCCCCACGACCACGGGCCAAAGTTGGTCAGCCGCCGACATGTCCGACGATTATAGGGTCGTCCCCACGACCCCGGGACTAGATTGGCCAGACGCCGGTATGTCCGACGACTATAGGGTCGTCCCCACAACCCCGGGACTAGGTTGGCCCGCCGCCGACTTGTCCGACGACTATAGGGTCGTCCCCACGACCCCGGGACTAGGTTGGCCAGCCGCCGACATGACCGCCGACTATAGGGTCGTACCCACGACCCCGGGAATAGTTTGGCCCGCCGCCGGCATGTCCGACGACTATAGGGTCGTCCCCACAACCCCGGGGCTAGATTGGCCCGCCACCGTCATGTCCGTCGACTATAGGGTCGTCCCTACGACCCTGGGCATACGTTGGCCTGCCGCCGACATGTCCGACGACTATAGGGTTGTCTCCACGACCCCGGGACTAGGTTGGCCCGCCGCCGACTTGTCCGACGACTATAGGGACGTCCCCACGACCACGGGGCAAAGTTGCCCAGCCGCCGACATGTCCGACGAATATAGGGTCGCCCCCACGACCCCGGGACTAGATTGGCCCGCCGCCGACGTGTCCGACGACTATAGGGTCGTCCCCACGACCCCGGGACTAGATTGGCCCGCCGCCGACGTGTCCGACGACTATAGGGTCGTCCCCACGACCACGGGCCAAAGTTGGTCAGCCGCCGACATGTCCGACGACTATAGGGTCGTCCCCACGACCCCGGGACTAGGTTGGCCCGCCGCCGACGTGTCCGACGACTATAGGTTCGTCACCACGACCCCAGGACTAGGTTGGCCCGCCACCGTCATGTGCGACGGCTATAGGTTCGTCCCCACGACCCCGGGACTCGGTTGGCCGGCCACCGTCATGTGCGACGGCTATAGGGTCGTCCCCACGACCCCGCGACTAGGTTGGCCCGCCGCCGACTTGTCCGGCGCCTATAGGGTCGTCCCCACGACCCCCGGACTAGATTGACCCGCCACCGTCATGTCCGACGACTATAGGGTTGTCTCCACGACCCCGGGACTAGGTTGGCCCGCCGCCGACTTGTCCGACGACTATAGGGACGTCCCCACGACCACGGGGCAAAGTTGCCCAGCCGCCGACATGTCCGACGAATATAGGGTCGTCCCCACGACCCCGGGACTAGATTGGCCGGCCACCGTCATGTCCGACGACTATAGGGTCGTCCCCACGACCCCGGGACTAGGATGGCCCGCCGCCGACTTGTCCGACGACTATAGGGTCGTCCCCATGTCCACGGGCCAAAGTTGCCCAGCCGCCGACATGTCCTACGACTATAGGGTCGTCCCCACGACCCCGGGACTAGATTGGCCCGCCGCCGACGTGTCCGACGACTATAGGGTCGTCCCCACGACCACGGGCCAAAGTTGGTCAGCCGCCGACATGTCCGTCGACTATAGGGTCGTCCCCACGACATCGGGACTAGGTTGGCCCGCCGCCGACGTGTCCGACGACTATAGGGTCGTCCCCACGACCCCGGGACTAGGTTGGCCCGCCACCGTCATGTCCGACGGCTATAGGTTCGTCCCCACGACCCCGGGACTCGATTGGCCCGCCACCGTCATGTCCGACGGCTATAGGGTCGTCCCCACGACCCCGCGACTAGGTTGGCCCGCCGCCGACTTGTTCGACGCCTATAGGGTCGTCCCCACGACCCCCGGACTAGATTGACCCGCCACCGTCATGTCCGACGACTATAGGGTCGTCCCCACGACCCCGGGACTAGGATGGCCCGCCGCCGACTTGTCCGACGACTATAGGGTCGTCCCCATGACCACGGGCCAAAGTTGCCCAGCCGCCGACATGTCCTACGACTATAGGGTCGTCCCCACGACCCCGGGACTAGATTGGCTTGCCACCGTCATGTACGACGACTATAGGGTCGTCCCCACGACCCCGCGACTAGGTTGGCCCGCCGCCGACTTGTCCGACGCCTATAGGGTCGTGCCCACGACCCCGGGGCTAGATTGGCCCGCCACCGTCATGTCCGACGACTATAGGGTCGTGCCCACGACCACGGGCCAAAGTTGGTCAGCCGCCGACATGTCCGACGACTATAGGGTCGTCCCCACGACCCCGGGACTAGATTGGCCCGCCACCGTCATGTCAGACGACTATAGGGTTGTCCCCACGACCCCGGGACTAGGTTGGCCTGCCGCCGACTTGTCCGACGACTATAGGGTCGTCCCCACGACCACGGGCCAAAGTTGGCCAGCCGCCGAAATGTTCGACGACTATAGGGTCGTCCCCACGACCCCGGGGCTCGATTGGCCCGCCACCGTCATGTCCGACGACTATAGGGTCGTGCCCACGACCACGGGCCAAAGTTGGTCAGCCGCCGACATGTCCGACGACTATAGGGTCGTCCCCACAACCCCGGGACTCGATTGGCCCGCCACCGTCATTTCCGACGACTATAGGGTTGTCCCCACGACCCCGGGACTAGGTTGGCCCGCCGCCGACGTGTCCGACGACTATAGGGTCGTCCTCACGACCCCGGGGCTAGATTGGCCCGCCACCGCCATATCCGACGACTATAGGGTCGTCCCCACGACCACGGGCCAAAGTTGGTCAGCCGCCGACATGTCCGACGACTATAGGGTCGTCCCCACGACCCCGGGACTAGGTTGGCCCGCCGCCGACTTGTCCGACGACTATAGGGTCGTCCCCACGACCCCGGGACTAGGTTGGCCAGCCGCCGACATGTCCGCCGACTATAGTGTCGTACCCACGACCCCGGGAATAATTTGGCCCGCGGCCGGCATGTCCGACGACTATAGGGACGTCCCCACAACCCCGGGGCTAGATTGGCCCGCCACCGTCATGTCCGTCGACTATAGGGTCGTCCCCACGACCACGGGCCAAAGAAGGTCAGCCGCCGACATCTCCGACGACTATAGGGTCGTCCCCACGACCCCGGGACTAGATTGGCCCGCCACCGACATGTCCGGCGACTATAGGGTCGCCCCACGATCCCGGGACAAGGTTGGCCCGCCACCGACTTGTCCGACGACTATTGGGACGTCCCCACGACCCCGGGACTATGTTGGCCCGCCGCCGACTTGTCCGACGACTATAGGGTCGTCCCCACGACCCCGGGACTAGATTGGCCCGCCACCGACATGTCCGGCGACTATAGGGTCGCCCCACGATCCCGGGACTAGGTTGGCCCGCCGCCGACTTGTCCGACGACTATAGGGTCGTCCCCATGACCACGGGCCAAAGTTGCCCAGCCGCCGACATGTCCTACGACAATAGGGTCGTCCCCACGACCCCGGGACTAGATTGGCCCGCCACCGTCATGTCCGACGACTATAGGTTCGTCCCTACGACCCTGGGCATACGTTGGCCTGCCGCCGACATGTCCGACGACAATAGGGTCTTCCCCCCCCACCCCGGGTCTAGGTTGGCCAGCCGCCGACATGTCCGACGACTATAGGGTCGTCCGCACGACCCCGGGACTAGATTGACACGCCACCGTCATGTCCGACGACTATAGGTTCGTCCCTACGACCCTGGGCATACGTTGGCCTGCCGCCGACATGTCCGACGACTATAGGGTCGTCCCCCCCACCCCGGGTCTAGGTTGGCCAGCCGCCGACATGTCCGACGACTATAGGGTCGTCCCCACGACCCGGGCCAAAGTTGGCCAGCCGACGACATGTCCGACAACTATAGGGTCGTCCCCACGACCCCGGGACTAGGTTGGCCCGCCACCGTCATGTCCGACGGCTATAGGTTCGTCCCCACGACCCCGGGACTAGATTGGCCCGCCACCGTCATGTCCGACGGCTATAGGGTCGTCCCCACGACCCCGCGACTGGGTTGGCCCGCCGCCGACTTGTCCGACGCCTATAGGGTCGTCCCCACGACCCCCGGACTAGATTGACCCGCCACCGTCATGTCCGACGACTATAGGGTCGTCCCCACGACCCCGGGACTAGGATGGCCCGCCGCCGACTTGTCCGACGACTATAGGGTCGTCCCCATGACCACGGGCCAAAGTTGCCCAGCCGCCGACATGTCCTACGACTATAGGGTCGTCCCCACGACCCCGGGACTAGATTGGCTTGCCACCGTCATGTACGACGACTATAGGGTCGTCCCCACGACCCCGCGACTAGGTTGGCCCGCCGCCGACTTGTCCGACGCCTATAGGGTCGTGCCCACGACCCCGGGGCTAGATTGGCCCGCCACCGTCATGTCCGACGACTATAGGGTCGTGCCCACGACCACGGGCCAAAGTTGGTCAGCCGCCGACATGTCCGACGACAATAGGGTCGTCCCCACGACCCCGGGACTAGATTGGCCCGCCACCGTCATGTCAGACGACTATAGGGTTGTCCCCACGACCCCGGGACTAGGTTGGCCTGCCGCCGACTTGTCCGACGACTATAGGGTCGTCGCCACGACCCCGGGGCTAGATTGGCCCGCCACCGTCATGTCCGACGACTATAGGGTCGTCCCCACGACCACGGGCCAAAGTTGGTCAGCCGCCGACATGTCCGACGACTATAGGGTCGTCACCACGACCCCGGGACTAGGTTGGCCCGCCGCCGACGTGTCCGACGACTATAGGGTCGTCCCCACGACCACGGGCCAAAGTTGGTCAGCCGCCGACATGTCCGACGATTATAGGGTCGTCCCCACGACCCCGGGACTAGATTGGCCAGACGCCGGTATGTCCGACGACTATAGGGTCGTCCCCACAACCCCGGGACTAGGTTGGCCCGCCGCCGACTTGTCCGACGACTATAGGGTCGTCCCCACGACCCCGGGACTAGGTTGGCCAGCCGCCGACATGACCGCCGACTATAGGGTCGTACCCACGACCCCGGGAATAGTTTGGCCCGCCGCCGGCATGTCCGACGACTATAGGGTCGTCCCCACAACCCCGGGGCTAGATTGGCCCGCCACCGTCATGTCCGTCGACTATAGGGTCGTCCCTACGACCCTGGGCATACGTTGGCCTGCCGCCGACATGTCCGACGACTATAGGGTTGTCTCCACGACCCCGGGACTAGGTTGGCCCGCCGCCGACTTGTCCGACGACTATAGGGACGTCCCCACGACCACGGGGCAAAGTTGCCCAGCCGCCGACATGTCCGACGAATATAGGGTCGCCCCCACGACCCCGGGACTAGATTGGCCCGCCGCCGACGTGTCCGACGACTATAGGGTCGTCCCCACGACCCCGGGACTAGATTGGCCCGCCGCCGACGTGTCCGACGACTATAGGGTCGTCCCCACGACCACGGGCCAAAGTTGGTCAGCCGCCGACATGTCCGACGACTATAGGGTCGTCCCCACGACCCCGGGACTAGGTTGGCCCGCCGCCGACGTGTCCGACGACTATAGGTTCGTCACCACGACCCCAGGACTAGGTTGGCCCGCCACCGTCATGTGCGACGGCTATAGGTTCGTCCCCACGACCCCGGGACTCGGTTGGCCGGCCACCGTCATGTGCGACGGCTATAGGGTCGTCCCCACGACCCCGCGACTAGGTTGGCCCGCCGCCGACTTGTCCGGCGCCTATAGGGTCGTCCCCACGACCCCCGGACTAGATTGACCCGCCACCGTCATGTCCGACGACTATAGGGTTGTCTCCACGACCCCGGGACTAGGTTGGCCCGCCGCCGACTTGTCCGACGACTATAGGGACGTCCCCACGACCACGGGGCAAAGTTGCCCAGCCGCCGACATGTCCGACGAATATAGGGTCGTCCCCACGACCCCGGGACTAGATTGGCCGGCCACCGTCATGTCCGACGACTATAGGGTCGTCCCCACGACCCCGGGACTAGGATGGCCCGCCGCCGACTTGTCCGACGACTATAGGGTCGTCCCCATGTCCACGGGCCAAAGTTGCCCAGCCGCCGACATGTCCTACGACTATAGGGTCGTCCCCACGACCCCGGGACTAGATTGGCCCGCCGCCGACGTGTCCGACGACTATAGGGTCGTCCCCACGACCACGGGCCAAAGTTGGTCAGCCGCCGACATGTCCGTCGACTATAGGGTCGTCCCCACGACATCGGGACTAGGTTGGCCCGCCGCCGACGTGTCCGACGACTATAGGGTCGTCCCCACGACCCCGGGACTAGGTTGGCCCGCCACCGTCATGTCCGACGGCTATAGGTTCGTCCCCACGACCCCGGGACTCGATTGGCCCGCCACCGTCATGTCCGACGGCTATAGGGTCGTCCCCACGACCCCGCGACTAGGTTGGCCCGCCGCCGACTTGTTCGACGCCTATAGGGTCGTCCCCACGACCCCCGGACTAGATTGACCCGCCACCGTCATGTCCGACGACTATAGGGTCGTCCCCACGACCCCGGGACTAGGATGGCCCGCCGCCGACTTGTCCGACGACTATAGGGTCGTCCCCATGACCACGGGCCAAAGTTGCCCAGCCGCCGACATGTCCTACGACTATAGGGTCGTCCCCACGACCCCGGGACTAGATTGGCTTGCCACCGTCATGTACGACGACTATAGGGTCGTCCCCACGACCCCGCGACTAGGTTGGCCCGCCGCCGACTTGTCCGACGCCTATAGGGTCGTGCCCACGACCCCGGGGCTAGATTGGCCCGCCACCGTCATGTCCGACGACTATAGGGTCGTGCCCACGACCACGGGCCAAAGTTGGTCAGCCGCCGACATGTCCGACGACTATAGGGTCGTCCCCACGACCCCGGGACTAGATTGGCCCGCCACCGTCATGTCAGACGACTATAGGGTTGTCCCCACGACCCCGGGACTAGGTTGGCCTGCCGCCGACTTGTCCGACGACTATAGGGTCGTCGCCACGACCCCCGGGGCTAGATTGGCCCGCCACCGTCATGTCCGACGACTATAGGGTCGTCCCCACGACCACGGGCCAAAGTTGGTCAGCCGCCGACATGTCCGACGACTATAGGGTCGTCACCACGACCCCGGGACTAGGTTGGCCCGCCGCCGACGTGTCCGACGACTATAGGGTCGTCCCCACGACCACGGGCCAAAGTTGGTCAGCCGCCGACATGTCCGACGATTATAGGGTCGTCCCCACGACCCCGGGACTAGATTGGCCAGACGCCGGTATGTCCGACGACTATAGGGTCGTCCCCACGACGCCGGGACTAGGTTGGCCCGCCGCCGACTTGTCCGACGACTATAGGGTCGTCCCCACGACCCCGGGACTAGGTTGGCCAGCCGCCGACATGTCCGCCGACTATAGGGTCGTACCCACGACCCCGGGAATAGTTTGGCCCGCCGCCGGCATGTCCGACGACTATAGGGTCGTCCCCACAACCCCGGGGCTAGATTGGCCCGCCACCGTCATGTCCGTCGACTATAGGGTCGTCCCTACGACCCTGGGCATACGTTGGCCTGCCGCCGAAATGTCCGACGACTATAGGGTTGTCTCCATGACCCCGGGACTAGGTTGGCCCGCCGCCGACTTGTCCGACGACTATAGGGACGTCCCCACGACCACGGGGCAAAGTTGCCCAGCCGCCGACATGTCCGACGAATATAGGGTCGTCCCCACGACCCCGGGACTAGATTGGCCCGCCGCCGTCATGTCCGACGACTATAGGGTCGTCCCCACGACCCCGGGACTAGGATGGCCCGCCGCCGACTTGTCCGACGACTATAGGGTCGTCCCCATGGCCACGGGCCAAAGTTGCCCAGCCGCCGACATGTCCTACGACTATAGGGTCGTCCCCACGACCCCGGGACTAGATTGGCCCGCCGCCGACGTGTCCGACGACTATAGGGTCGTCCCCACGACCACGGGCCAAAGTTGGTCAGCCGCCGACATGTCCGACGACTATAGGGTCGTCCCCACGACATCGGGACTAGGTTGGCCCGCCGCCGACGTGTCCGACGACTATAGGGTCGTCCCCACGACCCCGGGACTAGGTTGGCCCGCCACCGTCATGTCCGACGGCTATAGGTTCGTCCCCACGACCCCGGGACTCGATTGGCCCGCCACCGTCATGTCCGACGGCTATAGGGTCGTCCCCACGACCCCGCGACTAGGTTGGCCCGCCGCCGACTTGTTCGACGCCTATAGGGTCGTCCCCACGACCCCCGGACTAGATTGACCCGCCACCGTCATGTCCGACGACTATAGGGTTGTCTCCACGACCCCGGGACTAGGTTGGCCCGCCGCCGACTTGTCCGACGACTATAGGGACGTCCCCACGACCACGGGGCAAAGTTGCCCAGCCGCCGACATGTCCGACGAATATAGGGTCGTCCCCACGACCCCGGGACTAGATTGGCCCGCCACCGACTTGTCCGACGACTATGGGGTCATCCTCACGACCCCGGGACTAGATTGGCCCGCCACCGACTTGTCCGACGACTATAGGGTCGTCCCCACGACCCCGGGACTAGGTTGGCCCGCCGCCGAATTGTCCGACGACCATAGGGTCGTCCCCACGGCCCCGGGACTAGGTTCGCCAGCCGCCGAAATGTCCGACGACTATAGGGTCGTCCCCACGGCCCCGGGAATAGATTGGCCCACCACCGTCATGTCCGACGACTACAGGGTCGTCCCCACGACCCCCGGACTAGATTGCCCCGCCGCCGACTTGTCCGACGACTATAGGGTCGTCCCTACGACCCCGGGACTAGGTTGGCCAGCCGCCGATTTTTCCGACGACTATAGGGTGGTCCCCACGACCCCGGGACTAGGTTGGCCAGCCTCCGACATATCCGACGACAATACGGTCGTCCCCACGACCACGGGCCAAAGTTGCCCAGCCGCCGACATGTCCGACGACTATAGGGTTGTCTCCACGACCCCGGGACTAGGTTGGCCCGCCGCCGACTTGTCCGACGACTATAGGGACGTCCCCACGACCACGGGGCAAAGTTGCCCAGCCGCCGACATGTCCGACGACAATAGGGTCGTCCCCACGACCCCGGGACTAGATTGGCCCGCCACCATCATTTCCGACGACTACAGGGTCGTCCCCACGAGCCCGGGACTAGGTTGGCGTGCCGCCGAAATGTCCGACGACTATAGGGTCGTCCCTACCACCCCGGTACTAGGTTGGCCGGCCGCCGACATATCCGACGTCTATAGGGTCGTCCCCACGACCCCGGGGCTAGATTGGCCGCCACCGTCATGTCCGACGACTATAGGGTCGTCCCCACGACCCCGGGACTAGATTGGCCCGCCACCATCATGTCCGACGACTATAGGGTCGTCCCCACGACCCCGGGACTAGGTTGGCCAGCCGCCGACATGTCCGACGATATAGGGTCGTCCCTACCGCCCCGGGACTAGGTTGGCCAGCCTCCGACATATCCGACGACAATACGGTCGTCCCCACGACCACGGGCCAAAGTTGCCCAGCCTCCGACATGTCCGACGGCTATAGGTTCGTCCCCACGACCACGGGCCAAAGTTGGCCAGCCGCCGACATGTCCGACGACTATAGGGTCGTCCCCACGACCCCGGGACTAGATTGGCCCGCCACCATCATGTCCGACGACTATTGGGTCGTCCCCACGACCCCGGGTCCAGGTTGGCCAGCCGCCGACATGTCCGACGATATAGGGTCGTCCCTACCACCCCGGGACTAGGTTGGCTAGCCTCCGACATATCCGACGACAATACGGTCGTCCCCACGACCACGGGCCAAAGTTGCCCAGCCGCCGACATGTCCGACGACTATAGGTTCGTCCCCACGACCCCGGGACTAGGATGGCCCGCCGCCGACATGTCCGACGACTATAGGGTCGTCCCCACGACCCCGGGACTAGGTTGGCCAGCCGCCGACATGTCCGACGATATAGGGTCGTCCCTACCACCCCGGGACTAGGTTGGCCAGCCTCCGACATATCCGACGACAATACGGTCGTCCCCACGACCACGGGCCAAAGTTGCCCAGCCGCCGACATGTCCGACGACTATAGGGTCGTCCCCACGACCCCAGGACTAGATTGGCCCGCCACCGTCATGTCCGACGACAATACGGTCGTCCCCACGACCACGGGCCAAAGTTGGCCAGCCGCCGACATGTCCGACGACTATAGGGTCGTCCCCACGACCCCGGGACTAGATTGGCCCGCCACCATCATTTCCGAAGACTACAGGGTCGTCCCCACGAGCCCGAGACTAGGTTGGCGTTCCGCCGAAATGTCCGACGACTATAGGGTCGTCCCTATCACCCCGGTACTAGGTTGGCCAGCCGCCGACATATCCGACGTCTATAGGGTCGTCCCCACGACCCCGGGGCTAGGATGGCCCGCCGCCGACATGTCCGACGACTATAGGGTCGTCCCCACGAACCCGGGACTAGGTTGGCCCACCACCGTCATGTCCGACGACTATACGGTCGTCCCCACGGCCCCGGGACTAGATTGGCCCGCCACCATCATGTCCGACGACTATATGGTCGTCCCCACGACCCCGGGACCAGGTTGGCCAGCCGCCGACATGTCCGACGACTATACGGTCGTCCCCACGGCCCCGGGATTAGATTGGCCCGCCACCATCATGTCCGACGACTATAGGGTCGTCCCCACGACCGCGGGACTAGGTTGGCCAGCCGCCGACATGTCCGACTGGTATAGGGTCGTACCCACGACGCCGGGACTAGATTGGCCCGTCACCGTCATATCCGACGACAATAGGATCGTCCCCACGACCCCGGGACTAGGTTAACCCGCCGCCGACTTGTCCGACGACTGTAGGGTCGTCCCCACGACCACGGGCCAAAGTTGGCCCGTCACCGTCATGTCCGACGACTATAGGATTGTCCCCACGACCCCGGGACTAGGTTGACCCGCCGCCGACTTGTCCGACGACTATAGGATCGTCCCCACGACCCCGGGACTAGGTTGGCCAGCCGCCGACATGTCCGACGACTATACGGTCGTCCCCACGACCACGGGACTAGGTTGACCCGCCGCCAACTTGTCCGACGACTATAGGGTCGTCCCCACAATCCCGGGACTAGATTGGCCTGCCACCAACATATCCGACGAGTATAGGGTCGTCTCCCCGACTCCGGGACTAGGTTGGCCCGCCGCCAACATGTCCGACGACAATAGGGTCGTCCCCACGACCCCAGGACTAGATTGGCCCGCCACCATCATATCCGACGACTATAGGGTCGTCCCCAGGACCCCGGGACTAGGTTGGCCAGCCGACGACTATAGGGTCGTCCCCACGATCCCGGGCCTTGATTGGCCCGCCACCGTCATGTCCGACGACAATAGGATCGTCCCCACGGCCCCGAGACTAGATTGGCCCACGACCGTCATGTCCGACTGCTACAGGGTCGTCCCCACGACCCCAGGACAAGATTGCCCCGCCACCGTCATGTCCGACGACTAGAGGGTCGTCCCCACGACCACGGGCCAAAGTTATCCAGCCGCCGACATGTTCGACGACTATAGGGTCGTCCCCACGACACCGGGACTAGATTGGCCCGCCACTGTCAAGTCCGAATAGTATAGGGCGTACCCACGACGCGGGGACTAGATTGGCCCGCCACCATCATTTCCGACGACTACAGGGTCGTCCCCACGACCCCGGGACTAGGATGGCGTGCCGCCGAAATGTCCGACGACTATAGGGTCGTCCCTACCACCCCGGTACTAGGTTGGCCAGCCGCCGACATATCCGACGTCTATAGGGTCGTCCCCACGACCCAGGGACTAGGTTGGCCCGCCGCCGACTTGTCCGACGACTATAGGGTCGTCCCCACGACCCCGGGACCAGGTTGGCCAGCCGCCGACATGTCCGACGACTATAGGGTCGTCCCCACGACCCAGGGACTAGATTGGCCCGCCACCGTCATGTCCGACGACTATAGCGTCGTCCCCACGACCCCGGGACTAGGTTGGCCCGCGGCCGACTTGTCCTACGACTATAGGTTCGTGCCTACCACCCCGGGACTAGGTTGGCCAGCCTCCGACATATCCGACGACTATAGGGTCGTCCCCACGACCACGGGCCAAAGTTGGCCAGCCGCCGACATGTCCGACGACTATAGGGTCGTCCCCACGACCCCGGGACTAGATTGGCCCGCCACCGTCATGTCCGACGACAATACGGTCGTCCCCACGACCACGGGCCAAAGTTGGCCAGCCGCCGACATGTCCGACGACAATAGGGTCGTCCCCACGACCCCGGGACTAGATTGGCCCGCCACCATCATTTCCGACGACTACAGGGTCGTCCCCACGAGCCCGGGACTAGGTTGGCGTGCCGCCGAAATGTCCGACGACTATAGGGTCGTCCCTACCACCCCGGTACTAGGTTGGCCGGCCGCCGACATATCCGACGTCTATAGGGTCGTCCCCACGACCCCGGGGCTAGATTGGCCGCCACCGTCATGTCCGACGACTATAGGGTCGTCCCCACGACCCCGGGACTAGATTGGCCCGCCACCATCATGTCCGACGACTATAGGGTCGTCCCCACGACCCCGGGACTAGGTTGGCCAGCCGCCGACATGTCCGACGATATAGGGTCGTCCCTACCGCCCCGGGACTAGGTTGGCCAGCCTCCGACATATCCGACGACAATACGGTCGTCCCCACGACCACGGGCCAAAGTTGCCCAGCCTCCGACATGTCCGACGGCTATAGGTTCGTCCCCACGACCACGGGCCAAAGTTGGCCAGCCGCCGACATGTCCGACGACTATAGGGTCGTCCCCACGACCCCGGGACTAGATTGGCCCGCCACCATCATGTCCGACGACTATTGGGTCGTCCCCACGACCCCGGGTCCAGGTTGGCCAGCCGCCGACATGTCCGACGATATAGGGTCGTCCCTACCACCCCGGGACTAGGTTGGCTAGCCTCCGACATATCCGACGACAATACGGTCGTCCCCACGACCACGGGCCAAAGTTGCCCAGCCGCCGACATGTCCGACGACTATAGGTTCGTCCCCACGACCCCGGGACTAGGATGGCCCGCCGCCGACATGTCCGACGACTATAGGGTCGTCCCCACGACCCCGGGACTAGGTTGGCCAGCCGCCGACATGTCCGACGATATAGGGTCGTCCCTACCACCCCGGGACTAGGTTGGCCAGCCTCCGACATATCCGACGACAATACGGTCGTCCCCACGACCACGGGCCAAAGTTGCCCAGCCGCCGACATGTCCGACGACTATAGGGTCGTCCCCACGACCCCAGGACTAGATTGGCCCGCCACCGTCATGTCCGACGACAATACGGTCGTCCCCACGACCACGGGCCAAAGTTGGCCAGCCGCCGACATGTCCGACGACTATAGGGTCGTCCCCACGACGCCGGGACTAGGTTGGCCCGCCGCCGACTTGTCCGACGACTATAGGGTCGTCCCCACGACCCCGGGACTAGGTTGGCCAGCCGCCGACATGTCCGCCGACTATAGGGTCGTACCCACGACCCCGGGAATAGTTTGGCCCGCCGCCGGCATGTCCGACGACTATAGGGTCGTCCCCACAACCCCGGGGCTAGATTGGCCCGCCACCGTCATGTCCGTCGACTATAGGGTCGTCCCTACGACCCTGGGCATACGTTGGCCTGCCGCCGAAATGTCCGACGACTATAGGGTTGTCTCCATGACCCCGGGACTAGGTTGGCCCGCCGCCGACTTGTCCGACGACTATAGGGACGTCCCCACGACCACGGGGCAAAGTTGCCCAGCCGCCGACATGTCCGACGAATATAGGGTCGTCCCCACGACCCCGGGACTAGATTGGCCCGCCGCCGTCATGTCCGACGACTATAGGGTCGTCCCCACGACCCCGGGACTAGGATGGCCCGCCGCCGACTTGTCCGACGACTATAGGGTCGTCCCCATGGCCACGGGCCAAAGTTGCCCAGCCGCCGACATGTCCTACGACTATAGGGTCGTCCCCACGACCCCGGGACTAGATTGGCCCGCCGCCGACGTGTCCGACGACTATAGGGTCGTCCCCACGACCACGGGCCAAAGTTGGTCAGCCGCCGACATGTCCGACGACTATAGGGTCGTCCCCACGACATCGGGACTAGGTTGGCCCGCCGCCGACGTGTCCGACGACTATAGGGTCGTCCCCACGACCCCGGGACTAGGTTGGCCCGCCACCGTCATGTCCGACGGCTATAGGTTCGTCCCCACGACCCCGGGACTCGATTGGCCCGCCACCGTCATGTCCGACGGCTATAGGGTCGTCCCCACGACCCCGCGACTAGGTTGGCCCGCCGCCGACTTGTTCGACGCCTATAGGGTCGTCCCCACGACCCCCGGACTAGATTGACCCGCCACCGTCATGTCCGACGACTATAGGGTTGTCTCCACGACCCCGGGACTAGGTTGGCCCGCCGCCGACTTGTCCGACGACTATAGGGACGTCCCCACGACCACGGGGCAAAGTTGCCCAGCCGCCGACATGTCCGACGAATATAGGGTCGTCCCCACGACCCCGGGACTAGATTGGCCCGCCACCGACTTGTCCGACGACTATGGGGTCATCCTCACGACCCCGGGACTAGATTGGCCCGCCACCGACTTGTCCGACGACTATAGGGTCGTCCCCACGACCCCGGGACTAGGTTGGCCCGCCGCCGAATTGTCCGACGACCATAGGGTCGTCCCCACGGCCCCGGGACTAGGTTCGCCAGCCGCCGAAATGTCCGACGACTATAGGGTCGTCCCCACGGCCCCGGGAATAGATTGGCCCACCACCGTCATGTCCGACGACTACAGGGTCGTCCCCACGACCCCCGGACTAGATTGCCCCGCCGCCGACTTGTCCGACGACTATAGGGTCGTCCCTACGACCCCGGGACTAGGTTGGCCAGCCGCCGATTTTTCCGACGACTATAGGGTGGTCCCCACGACCCCGGGACTAGGTTGGCCAGCCTCCGACATATCCGACGACAATACGGTCGTCCCCACGACCACGGGCCAAAGTTGCCCAGCCGCCGACATGTCCGACGACTATAGGGTTGTCTCCACGACCCCGGGACTAGGTTGGCCCGCCGCCGACTTGTCCGACGACTATAGGGACGTCCCCACGACCACGGGGCAAAGTTGCCCAGCCGCCGACATGTCCGACGACAATAGGGTCGTCCCCACGACCCCGGGACTAGATTGGCCCGCCACCATCATTTCCGACGACTACAGGGTCGTCCCCACGAGCCCGGGACTAGGTTGGCGTGCCGCCGAAATGTCCGACGACTATAGGGTCGTCCCTACCACCCCGGTACTAGGTTGGCCGGCCGCCGACATATCCGACGTCTATAGGGTCGTCCCCACGACCCCGGGGCTAGATTGGCCGCCACCGTCATGTCCGACGACTATAGGGTCGTCCCCACGACCCCGGGACTAGATTGGCCCGCCACCATCATGTCCGACGACTATAGGGTCGTCCCCACGACCCCGGGACTAGGTTGGCCAGCCGCCGACATGTCCGACGATATAGGGTCGTCCCTACCGCCCCGGGACTAGGTTGGCCAGCCTCCGACATATCCGACGACAATACGGTCGTCCCCACGACCACGGGCCAAAGTTGCCCAGCCTCCGACATGTCCGACGGCTATAGGTTCGTCCCCACGACCACGGGCCAAAGTTGGCCAGCCGCCGACATGTCCGACGACTATAGGGTCGTCCCCACGACCCCGGGACTAGATTGGCCCGCCACCATCATGTCCGACGACTATTGGGTCGTCCCCACGACCCCGGGTCCAGGTTGGCCAGCCGCCGACATGTCCGACGATATAGGGTCGTCCCTACCACCCCGGGACTAGGTTGGCTAGCCTCCGACATATCCGACGACAATACGGTCGTCCCCACGACCACGGGCCAAAGTTGCCCAGCCGCCGACATGTCCGACGACTATAGGTTCGTCCCCACGACCCCGGGACTAGGATGGCCCGCCGCCGACATGTCCGACGACTATAGGGTCGTCCCCACGACCCCGGGACTAGGTTGGCCAGCCGCCGACATGTCCGACGATATAGGGTCGTCCCTACCACCCCGGGACTAGGTTGGCCAGCCTCCGACATATCCGACGACAATACGGTCGTCCCCACGACCACGGGCCAAAGTTGCCCAGCCGCCGACATGTCCGACGACTATAGGGTCGTCCCCACGACCCCAGGACTAGATTGGCCCGCCACCGTCATGTCCGACGACAATACGGTCGTCCCCACGACCACGGGCCAAAGTTGGCCAGCCGCCGACATGTCCGACGACTATAGGGTCGTCCCCACGACCCCGGGACTAGATTGGCCCGCCACCATCATTTCCGAAGACTACAGGGTCGTCCCCACGAGCCCGGGACTAGGTTGGCGTTCCGCCGAAATGTCCGACGACTATAGGGTCGTCCCTACCACCCCGGTACTAGGTTGGCCAGCCGCCGACATATCCGACGTCTATAGGGTCGTCCCCACGACCCCGGGGCTAGGATGGCCCGCCGCCGACATGTCCGACGACTATAGGGTCGTCCCCACGAACCCGGGACTAGGTTGGCCCACCACCGTCATGTCCGACGACTATACGGTCGTCCCCACGGCCCCGGGACTAGATTGGCCCGCCACCATCATGTCCGACGACTATATGGTCGTCCCCACGACCCCGGGACCAGGTTGGCCAGCCGCCGACATGTCCGACGACTATACGGTCGTCCCCACGGCCCCGGGATTAGATTGGCCCGCCACCATCATGTCCGACGACTATAGGGTCGTCCCCACGACCCCGGGACTAGGTTGGCCAGCCGCCGACATGTCCGACTGGTATAGGGTCGTACCCACGACGCCGGGACTAGATTGGCCCGTCACCGTCATATCCGACGACAATAGGATCGTCCCCACGACCCCGGGACTAGGTTAACCCGCCGCCGACTTGTCCGACGACTGTAGGGTCGTCCCCACGACCACGGGCCAAAGTTGGCCCGTCACCGTCATGTCCGACGACTATAGGATTGTCCCCACGACCCCGGGACTAGGTTGACCCGCCGCCGACTTGTCCGACGACTATAGGATCGTCCCCACGACCCCGGGACTAGGTTGGCCAGCCGCCGACATGTCCGACGACTATACGGTCGTCCCCACGACCACGGGACTAGGTTGACCCGCCGCCAACTTGTCCGACGACTATAGGGTCGTCCCCACAATCCCGGGACTAGATTGGCCTGCCACCAACATATCCGACGAGTATAGGGTCGTCTCCCCGACTCCGGGACTAGGTTGGCCCGCCGCCAACATGTCCGACGACAATAGGGTCGTCCCCACGACCCCAGGACTAGATTGGCCCGCCACCATCATATCCGACGACTATAGGGTCGTCCCCAGGACCCCGGGACTAGGTTGGCCAGCCGACGACTATAGGGTCGTCCCCACGATCCCGGGCCTTGATTGGCCCGCCACCGTCATGTCCGACGACAATAGGATCGTCCCCACGGCCCCGAGACTAGATTGGCCCACGACCGTCATGTCCGACTGCTACAGGGTCGTCCCCACGACCCCAGGACAAGATTGCCCCGCCACCGTCATGTCCGACGACTAGAGGGTCGTCCCCACGACCACGGGCCAAAGTTATCCAGCCGCCGACATGTTCGACGACTATAGGGTCGTCCCCACGACACCGGGACTAGATTGGCCCGCCACTGTCAAGTCCGAATAGTATAGGGCGTACCCACGACGCGGGGACTAGATTGGCCCGCCACCATCATTTCCGACGACTACAGGGTCGTCCCCACGACCCCGGGACTAGGATGGCGTGCCGCCGAAATGTCCGACGACTATAGGGTCGTCCCTACCACCCCGGTACTAGGTTGGCCAGCCGCCGACATATCCGACGTCTATAGGGTCGTCCCCACGACCCAGGGACTAGGTTGGCCCGCCGCCGACTTGTCCGACGACTATAGGGTCGTCCCCACGACCCCGGGACCAGGTTGGCCAGCCGCCGACATGTCCGACGACTATAGGGTCGTCCCCACGACCCAGGGACTAGATTGGCCCGCCACCGTCATGTCCGACGACTATAGCGTCGTCCCCACGACCCCGGGACTAGGTTGGCCCGCGGCCGACTTGTCCTACGACTATAGGTTCGTGCCTACCACCCCGGGACTAGGTTGGCCAGCCTCCGACATATCCGACGACTATAGGGTCGTCCCCACGACCACGGGCCAAAGTTGGCCAGCCGCCGACATGTCCGACGACTATAGGGTCGTCCCCACGACCCCGGGACTAGATTGGCCCGCCACCGTCATGTCCGACGACAATACGGTCGTCCCCACGACCACGGGCCAAAGTTGGCCAGCCGCCGACATGTCCGACGACAATAGGGTCGTCCCCACGACCCCGGGACTAGATTGGCCCGCCACCATCATTTCCGACGACTACAGGGTCGTCCCCACGAGCCCGGGACTAGGTTGGCGTGCCGCCGAAATGTCCGACGACTATAGGGTCGTCCCTACCACCCCGGTACTAGGTTGGCCGGCCGCCGACATATCCGACGTCTATAGGGTCGTCCCCACGACCCCGGGGCTAGATTGGCCGCCACCGTCATGTCCGACGACTATAGGGTCGTCCCCACGACCCCGGGACTAGATTGGCCCGCCACCATCATGTCCGACGACTATAGGGTCGTCCCCACGACCCCGGGACTAGGTTGGCCAGCCGCCGACATGTCCGACGATATAGGGTCGTCCCTACCACCCCGGGACTAGGTTGGCTAGCCTCCGACATATCCGACGACAATACGGTCGTCCCCACGACCACGGGCCAAAGTTGCCCAGCCGCCGACATGTCCGACGACTATAGGTTCGTCCCCACGACCCCGGGACTAGGATGGCCCGCCGCCGACATGTCCGACGACTATAGGGTCGTCCCCACGACCCCGGGACTAGGTTGGCCAGCCGCCGACATGTCCGACGATATAGGGTCGTCCCTACCACCCCGGGACTAGGTTGGCCAGCCGACGACTATAGGGTCGTCCCCACGATCCCGGGCCTTGATTGGCCCGCCACCGTCATGTCCGACGACAATAGGATCGTCCCCACGGCCCCGAGACTAGATTGGCCCACGACCGTCATGTCCGACTGCTACAGGGTCGTCCCCACGACCCCAGGACAAGATTGCCCCGCCACCGTCATGTCCGACGACTAGAGGGTCGTCCCCACGACCACGGGCCAAAGTTATCCAGCCGCCGACATGTTCGACGACTATAGGGTCGTCCCCACGACACCGGGACTAGATTGGCCCGCCACTGTCAAGTCCGAATAGTATAGGGCGTACCCACGACGCGGGGACTAGATTGGCCCGCCGCCGACTTGTCCGACGACTATAGGGTCTTCCCCACGACCACGGGACTAGGTTGGCCCGCCGCCGACTTGTCCGACGACTATAGGGTCGTCCCCACGACCACGGGCCAAAGTTGGTCAGCCGCCGACATGTCCGACGACTATAGGGTCGTCCCCACAACCCCGGGACTCGATTGGCCCGCCACCGTCATTTCCGACGACTATAGGGTTGTCCCCACGACCCCGGGACTAGGTTGGCCCGCCGCCGACGTGTCCGACGACTATAGGGTCGTCCTCACGACCCCGGGGCTAGATTGGCCCGCCACCGCCATATCCGACGACTATAGGGTCGTCCCCACGACCACGGGCCAAAGTTGGTCAGCCGCCGACATGTCCGACGACTATAGGGTCGTCCCCACGACCCCGGGACTAGGTTGGCCCGCCGCCGACTTGTCCGACGACTATAGGGTCGTCCCCACGACCCCGGGACTAGGTTGGCCAGCCGCCGACATGTCCGCCGACTATAGTGTCGTACCCACGACCCCGGGAATAATTTGGCCCGCGGCCGGCATGTCCGACGACTATAGGGACGTCCCCACAACCCCGGGGCTAGATTGGCCCGCCACCGTCATGTCCGTCGACTATAGGGTCGTCCCCACGACCACGGGCCAAAGAAGGTCAGCCGCCGACATCTCCGACGACTATAGGGTCGTCCCCACGACCCCGGGACTAGATTGGCCCGCCACCGACATGTCCGGCGACTATAGGGTCGCCCCACGATCCCGGGACAAGGTTGGCCCGCCACCGACTTGTCCGACGACTATTGGGACGTCCCCACGACCCCGGGACTATGTTGGCCCGCCGCCGACTTGTCCGACGACTATAGGGTCGTCCCCACGACCCCGGGACTAGATTGGCCCGCCACCGACATGTCCGGCGACTATAGGGTCGCCCCACGATCCCGGGACTAGGTTGGCCCGCCGCCGACTTGTCCGACGACTATAGGGTCGTCCCCATGACCACGGGCCAAAGTTGCCCAGCCGCCGACATGTCCTACGACTATAGGGTCGTCCCCACGACCCCGGGACTAGATTGGCCCGCCACCGTCATGTCCGACGACTATAGGTTCGTCCCTACGACCCTGGGCATACGTTGGCCTGCCGCCGACATGTCCGACGACAATAGGGTCTTCCCCCCCCCACCCCGGGTCTAGGTTGGCCAGCCGCCGACATGTCCGACGACTATAGGGTCGTCCGCACGACCCCGGGACTAGATTGACACGCCACCGTCATGTCCGACGACTATAGGTTCGTCCCTACGACCCTGGGCATACGTTGGCCTGCCGCCGACATGTCCGACGACTATAGGGTCGTCCCCCCCACCCCGGGTCTAGGTTGGCCAGCCGCCGACATGTCCGACGACTATAGGGTCGTCCCCACGACCCGGGCCAAAGTTGGCCAGCCGACGACATGTCCGACAACTATAGGGTCGTCCCCACGACCCCGGGACTAGGTTGGCCCGCCACCGTCATGTCCGACGGCTATAGGTTCGTCCCCACGACCCCGGGACTAGATTGGCCCGCCACCGTCATGTCCGACGGCTATAGGGTCGTCCCCACGACCCCGCGACTGGGTTGGCCCGCCGCCGACTTGTCCGACGCCTATAGGGTCGTCCCCACGACCCCCGGACTAGATTTACCCGCCACCGTCATGTCCGACGACTATAGGGTCGTCCCCACGACCCCGGGACTAGGATGGCCCGCCGCCGACTTGTCCGACGACTATAGGGTCGTCCCCATGACCACGGGCCAAAGTTGCCCAGCCGCCGACATGTCCTACGACTATAGGGTCGTCCCCACGACCCCGGGACTAGATTGGCTTGCCACCGTCATGTACGACGACTATAGGGTCGTCCCCACGACCCCGCGACTAGGTTGGCCCGCCGCCGACTTGTCCGACGCCTATAGGGTCGTGCCCACGACCCCGGGGCTAGATTGGCCCGCCACCGTCATGTCCGACGACTATAGGGTCGTGCCCACGACCACGGGCCAAAGTTGGTCAGCCGCCGACATGTCCGACGACTATAGGGTCGTCCCCACGACCCCGGGACTAGATTGGCCCGCCACCGTCATGTCAGACGACTATAGGGTTGTCCCCACGACCCCGGGACTAGGTTGGCCTGCCGCCGACTTGTCCGACGACTATAGGGTCGTCGCCACGACCCCGGGGCTAGATTGGCCCGCCACCGTCATGTCCGACGACTATAGGGTCGTCCCCACGACCACGGGCCAAAGTTGGTCAGCCGCCGACATGTCCGACGACTATAGGGTCGTCACCACGACCCCGGGACTAGGTTGGCCCGCCGCCGACTTGTCCGACGACTATAGGGTCGTCCCCACGACCCCGGGACTAGGTTGGCCAGCCGCCGACATGTCCGCCGACTATAGGGTCGTACCCACGACCCCGGGAATAGTTTGGCCCGCCGCCGGCATGTCCGACGACTATAGGGTCGTCCCCACAACCCCGGGGCTAGATTGGCCCGCCACCGTCATGTCCGTCGACTATAGGGTCGTCCCTACGACCCTGGGCATACGTTGGCCTGCCGCCGACATGTCCGACGACTATAGGGTTGTCTCCACGACCCCGGGACTAGGTTGGCCCGCCGCCGACTTGTCCGACGACTATAGGGACGTCCCCACGACCACGGGGCAAAGTTGCCCAGCCGCCGACATGTCCGACGAATATAGGGTCGCCCCCACGACCCCGGGACTAGATTGGCCCGCCGCCGACGTGTCCGACGACTATAGGGTCGTCCCCACGACCCCGGGACTAGATTGGCCCGCCGCCGACGTGTCCGACGACTATAGGGTCGTCCCCACGACCACGGGCCAAAGTTGGTCAGCCGCCGACATGTCCGACGACTATAGGGTCGTCCCCACGACCCCGGGACTAGGTTGGCCCGCCGCCGACGTGTCCGACGACTATAGGGTCGTCACCACGACCCCGGGACTAGGTTGGCCCGCCACCGTCATGTGCGACGGCTATAGGTTCGTCCCCACGACCCCGGGACTCGGTTGGCCGGCCACCGTCATGTGCGACGGCTATAGGGTCGTCCCCACGACCCCGCGACTAGGTTGGCCCGCCGCCGACTTGTCCGGCGCCTATAGGGTCGTCCCCACGACCCCCGGACTAGATTGACCCGCCACCGTCATGTCCGACGACTATAGGGTTGTCTCCACGACCCCGGGACTAGGTTGGCCCGCCGCCGACTTGTCCGACGACTATAGGGACGTCCCCACGACCACGGGGCAAAGTTGCCCAGCCGCCGACATGTCCGACGAATATAGGGTCGTCCCCACGACCCCGGGACTAGATTGGCCGGCCACCGTCATGTCCGACGACTATAGGGTCGTCCCCACGACCCCGGGACTAGGATGGCCCGCCGCCGACTTGTCCGACGACTATAGGGTCGTCCCCATGTCCACGGGCCAAAGTTGCCCAGCCGCCGACATGTCCTACGACTATAGGGTCGTCCCCACGACCCCGGGACTAGATTGGCCCGCCGCCGACGTGTCCGACGACTATAGGGTCGTCCCCACGACCACGGGCCAAAGTTGGTCAGCCGCCGACATGTCCGACGACTATAGGGTCGTCCCCACGACATCGGGACTAGGTTGGCCCGCCGCCGACGTGTCCGACGACTATAGGGTCGTCCCCACGACCCCGGGACTAGGTTGGCCCGCCACCGTCATGTCCGACGGCTATAGGTTCGTCCCCACGACCCCGGGACTCGATTGGCCCGCCACCGTCATGTCCGACGGCTATAGGGTCGTCCCCACGACCCCGCGACTAGGTTGGCCCGCCGCCGACTTGTTCGACGCCTATAGGGTCGTCCCCACGACCCCCGGACTAGATTGACCCGCCACCGTCATGTCCGACGACTATAGGGTCGTCCCCACGACCCCGGGACTAGGATGGCCCGCCGCCGACTTGTCCGACGACTATAGGGTCGTCCCCATGACCACGGGCCAAAGTTGCCCAGCCGCCGACATGTCCTACGACTATAGGGTCGTCCCCACGACCCCGGGACTAGATTGGCTTGCCACCGTCATGTACGACGACTATAGGGTCGTCCCCACGACCCCGCGACTAGGTTGGCCCGCCGCCGACTTGTCCGACGCCTATAGGGTCGTGCCCACGACCCCGGGGCTAGATTGGCCCGCCACCGTCATGTCCGACGACTATAGGGTCGTGCCCACGACCACGGGCCAAAGTTGGTCAGCCGCCGACATGTCCGACGACTATAGGGTCGTCCCCACGACCCCGGGACTAGATTGGCCCGCCACCGTCATGTCAGACGACTATAGGGTTGTCCCCACGACCCCGGGACTAGGTTGGCCTGCCGCCGACTTGTCCGACGACTATAGGGTCGTCGCCACGACCCCGGGGCTAGATTGGCCCGCCACCGTCATGTCCGACGACTATAGGGTCGTCCCCACGAACACGGGCCAAAGTTGGTCAGCCGCCGACATGTCCGACGACTATAGGGTCGTCACCACGACCCCGGGACTAGGTTGGCCCGCCGCCGACGTGTCCGACGACTATAGGGTCGTCCCCACGACCACGGGCCAAAGTTGGTCAGCCGCCGACATGTCCGACGATTATAGGGTCGTCCCCACGACCCCGGGACTAGATTGGCCAGACGCCGGTATGTCCGACGACTATAGGGTCGTCCCCACGACCCCGGGACTAGGTTGGCCCGCCGCCGACTTGTCCGACGACTATAGGGTCGTCCCCACGACCCCGGGACTAGGTTGGCCAGCCGCCGACATGTCCGCCGACTATAGGGTCGTACCCACGACCCCGGGAATAGTTTGGCCCGCCGCCGGCATGTCCGACGACTATAGGGTCGTCCCCACAACCCCGGGGCTAGATTGGCCCGCCACCGTCATGTCCGTCGACTATAGGGTCGTCCCTACGACCCTGGGCATACGTTGGCCTGCCGCCGAAATGTCCGACGACTATAGGGTTGTCTCCACGACCCCGGGACTAGGTTGGCCCGCCGCCGACTTGTCCGACGACTATAGGGACGTCCCCACGACCACGGGGCAAAGTTGCCCAGCCGCCGACATGTCCGACGAATATAGGGTCGTCCCCACGACCCCGGGACTAGATTGGCCCGCCGCCGTCATGTCCGACGACTATAGGGTCGTCTCCACGACCCCGGGACTAGGATGGCCCGCCGCCGACTTGTCCGACGACTATAGGGTCGTCCCCATGGCCACGGGCCAAAGTTGCCCAGCCGCCGACATGTCCTACGACTATAGGGTCGTCCCCACGACCCCGGGACTAGATTGGCCCGCCGCCGACGTGTCCGACGACTATAGGGTCGTCCCCACGACCACGGGCCAAAGTTGGTCAGCCGCCGACATGTCCGACGACTATAGGGTCGTCCCCACGACATCGGGACTAGGTTGGCCCGCCGCCGACGTGTCCGACGACTATAGGGTCGTCCCCACGACCCCGGGACTAGGTTGGCCCGCCACCGTCATGTCCGACGGCTATAGGTTCGTCCCCACGACCCCGGGACTCGATTGGCCCGCCACCGTCATGTCCGACGGCTATAGGGTCGTCCCCACGACCCCGCGACTAGGTTGGCCCGCCGCCGACTTGTTCGACGCCTATAGGGTCGTCCCCACGACCCCCGGACTAGATTGACCCGCCACCGTCATGTCCGACGACTATAGGGTTGTCTCCACGACCCCGGGACTAGGTTGGCCCGCCGCCGACTTGTCCGACGACTATAGGGACGTCCCCACGACCACGGGGCAAAGTTGCCCAGCCGCCGACATGTCCGACGAATATAGGGTCGTCCCCACGACCCCGGGACTAGATTGGCCCGCCACCGACTTGTCCGACGACTATGGGGTCATCCTCACGACCCCGGGACTAGATTGGCCCGCCACCGACTTGTCCGACGACTATAGGGTCGTCCCCACGACCCCGGGACTAGGTTGGCCCGCCGCCGAATTGTCCGACGACCATAGGGTCGTCCCCACGGCCCCGGGACTAGGTTCGCCAGCCGCCGAAATGTCCGACGACTATAGGGTCGTCCCCACGGCCCCGGGAATAGATTGGCCCACCACCGTCATGTCCGACGACTACAGGGTCGTCCCCACGACCCCCGGACTGGATTGCCCCGCCGCCGACTTGTCCGACGACTATAGGGTCGTCCCTACGACCCCGGGACTAGGTTGGCCAGCCGCCGATTTTTCCGACGACTATAGGGTGGTCCCCACGACCCCGGGACTAGGTTGGCCAGCCTCCGACATATCCGACGACAATACGGTCGTCCCCACGACCACGGGCCAAAGTTGCCCAGCCGCCGACATGTCCGACGACTATAGGGTCGTCCCCACGACCCCGGGACTAGATTGGCCCGCCACCGTCATGTCCGACGACAATACGGTCGTCCCCACGACCACGGGCCAAAGTTGGCCAGCCGCCGACATGTCCGACGACTATAGGGTCGTCCCCACGACCCCGGGACTAGATTGGCCCGCCACCATCATTTCCGACGACTACAGGGTCGTCCCCACGACCCCGGGACTAGGATGGCGTGCCGCCGAAATGTCCGACGACTATAGGGTCGTCCCTACCACCCCGGTACTAGGTTGGCCAGCCGCCGACATATCCGACGTCTATAGGGTCGTCCCCACGACCCAGGGACTAGGTTGGCCCGCCGCCGACTTGTCCGACGACTATAGGGTCGTCCCCACGACCCCGGGACCAGGTTGGCCAGCCGCCGACATGTCCGACGACTATAGGGTCGTCCCCACGACCCCGGGACTAGGTTGGCCAGCCGCCGACATGTCCGACGATATAGGGTCGTCCCTACCGCCCCGGGACTAGGTTGGCCAGCCTCCGACATATCCGACGACAATACGGTCGTCCCCACGACCACGGGCCAAAGTTGCCCAGCCTCCGACATGTCCGACGGCTATAGGTTCGTCCCCACGACCACGGGCCAAAGTTGGCCAGCCGCCGACATGTCCGACGACTATAGGGTCGTCCCCACGACCCCGGGACTAGATTGGCCCGCCACCATCATGTCCGACGACTATTGGGTCGTCCCCACGACCCCGGGTCCAGGTTGGCCAGCCGCCGACATGTCCGACGATATAGGGTCGTCCCTACCACCCCGGGACTAGGTTGGCTAGCCTCCGACATATCCGACGACAATACGGTCGTCCCCACGACCACGGGCCAAAGTTGCCCAGCCGCCGACATGTCCGACGACTATAGGTTCGTCCCCACGACCCCGGGACTAGGATGGCCCGCCGCCGACATGTCCGACGACTATAGGGTCGTCCCCACGACCCCGGGACTAGGTTGGCCAGCCGCCGACATGTCCGACGATATAGGGTCGTCCCTACCACCCCGGGACTAGGTTGGCCAGCCTCCGACATATCCGACGACAATACGGTCGTCCCCACGACCACGGGCCAAAGTTGCCCAGCCGCCGACATGTCCGACGACTATAGGGTCGTCCCCACGACCCCAGGACTAGATTGGCCCGCCACCGTCATGTCCGACGACAATACGGTCGTCCCCACGACCACGGGCCAAAGTTGGCCAGCCGCCGACATGTCCGACGACTATAGGGTCGTCCCCACGACCCCGGGACTAGATTGGCCCGCCACCATCATTTCCGAAGACTACAGGGTCGTCCCCACGAGCCCGGGACTAGGTTGGCGTTCCGCCGACATGTCCGACGATATAGGGTCGTCCCTACCACCCCGGGACTAGGTTGGCCAGCCTCCGACATATCCGACGACAATACGGTCGTCCCCACGACCACGGGCCAAAGTTGCCCAGCCGCCGACATGTCCGACGACTATAGGGTCGTCCCCACGACCCCAGGACTAGATTGGCCCGCCACCGTCATGTCCGACGACAATACGGTCGTCCCCACGACCACGGGCCAAAGTTGGCCAGCCGCCGACATGTCCGACGACTATAGGGTCGTCCCTACCACCCCGGTACTAGGTTGGCCAGCCGCCGACATATCCGACGTCTATAGGGTCGTCCCCACGACCCCGGGGCTAGGATGGCCCGCCGCCGACATGTCCGACGACTATAGGGTCGTCCCCACGAACCCGGGACTAGGTTGGCCCACCACCGTCATGTCCGACGACTATACGGTCGTCCCCACGGCCCCGGGACTAGATTGGCCCGCCACCATCATGTCCGACGACTATATGGTCGTCCCCACGACCCCGGGACCAGGTTGGCCAGCCGCCGACATGTCCGACGACTATACGGTCGTCCCCACGGCCCCGGGATTAGATTGGCCCGCCACCATCATGTCCGACGACTATAGGGTCGTCCCCACGACCCCGGGACTAGGTTGGCCAGCCGCCGACATGTCCGACTGGTATAGGGTCGTACCCACGACGCCGGGACTAGATTGGCCCGTCACCGTCATATCCGACGACAATAGGATCGTCCCCACGACCCCGGGACTAGGTTAACCCGCCGCCGACTTATCCGACGACTGTAGGGTCGTCCCCACGACCACGGGCCAAAGTTGGCCCGTCACCGTCATGTCCGACGACTATAGGATTGTCCCCACGACCCCGGGACTAGGTTGACCCGCCGCCGACTTGTCCGACGACTATAGGATCGTCCCCACGACCCCGGGACTAGGTTGGCCAGCCGCCGACATGTCCGACGACTATACGGTCGTCCCCACGACCACGGGACTAGGTTGACCCGCCGCCAACTTGTCCGACGACTATAGGGTCGTCCCCACAATCCCGGGACTAGATTGGCCTGCCACCAACATATCCGACGAGTATAGGGTCGTCTCCCCGACTCCGGGACTAGGTTGGCCCGCCGCCAACATGTCCGACGACAATAGGGTCGTCCCCACGACCCCAGGACTAGATTGGCCCGCCACCATCATATCCGACGACTATAGGGTCGTCCCCAGGACCCCGGGACTAGGTTGGCCAGCCGACGACTATAGGGTCGTCCCCACGATCCCGGGCCTTGATTGGCCCGCCACCGTCATGTCCGACGACAATAGGATCGTCCCCACGGCCCCGAGACTAGATTGGCCCACGACCGTCATGTCCGACTGCTACAGGGTCGTCCCCACGACCCCAGGACAAGATTGCCCCGCCACCGTCATGTCCGACGACTAGAGGGTCGTCCCCACGACCACGGGCCAAAGTTATCCAGCCGCCGACATGTTCGACGACTATAGGGTCGTCCCCACGACACCGGGACTAGATTGGCCCGCCACTGTCAAGTCCGAATAGTATAGGGCGTACCCACGACGCGGGGACTAGATTGGCCCGCCGCCGACTTGTCCGACGACTATAGGGTCTTCCCCACGACCACGGGACTAGGTTGGCCCGCCGCCGACTTGTCCGACGACTATAGGGTCGTCCCCACGACCACGGGCCAAAGTTGGTCAGCCGCCGACATGTCCGACGACTATAGGGTCGTCCCCACAACCCCGGGACTCGATTGGCCCGCCACCGTCATTTCCGACGACTATAGGGTTGTCCCCACGACCCCGGGACTAGGTTGGCCCGCCGCCGACGTGTCCGACGACTATAGGGTCGTCCTCACGACCCCGGGGCTAGATTGGCCCGCCACCGTCATGTCCGTCGACTATAGGGTCGTCCCCACGACCACGGGCCAAAGAAGGTCAGCCGCCGACATCTCCGACGACTATAGGGTCGTCCCCACGACCCCGGGACTAGGTTGGCCCGCCGCCGACTTGTCCGACGACTATAGGGTCGTCCCCACGACCCCGGGACTAGGTTGGCCAGCCGCCGACATGTCCGCCGACTATAGTGTCGTACCCACGACCCCGGGAATAATTTGGCCCGCGGCCGGCATGTCCGACGACTATAGGGACGTCCCCACAACCCCGGGGCTAGATTGGCCCGCCACCGTCATGTCCGTCGACTATAGGGTCGTCCCCACGACCACGGGCCAAAGAAGGTCAGCCGCCGACATCTCCGACGACTATAGGGTCGTCCCCACGACCCCGGGACTAGATTGGCCCGCCACCGACATGTCCGGCGACTATAGGGTCGCCCCACGATCCCGGGACAAGGTTGGCCCGCCACCGACTTGTCCGACGACTATTGGGACGTCCCCACGACCCCGGGACTATGTTGGCCCGCCGCCGACTTGTCCGACGACTATAGGGTCGTCCCCACGACCCCGGGACTAGATTGGCCCGCCACCGACATGTCCGGCGACTATAGGGTCGCCCCACGATCCCGGGACTAGGTTGGCCCGCCGCCGACTTGTCCGACGACTATAGGGTCGTCCCCATGACCACGGGCCAAAGTTGCCCAGCCGCCGACATGTCCTACGACTATAGGGTCGTCCCCACGACCCCGGGACTAGATTGGCCCGCCACCGTCATGTCCGACGACTATAGGTTCGTCCCTACGACCCTGGGCATACGTTGGCCTGCCGCCGACATGTCCGACGACTATAGGGTCGTCCCCCCCACCCCGGGTCTAGGTTGGCCAGCCGCCGACATGTCCGACGACTATAGGGTCGTCCCCACGACCCGGGCCAAAGTTGGCCAGCCGACGACATGTCCGACAACTATAGGGTCGTCCCCACGACCCCGGGACTAGGTTGGCCCGCCACCGTCATGTCCGACGACTATAGGGTCGTGCCCACGACCACGGGCCAAAGTTGGTCAGCCGCCGACATGTCCGACGACTATAGGGTCGTCCCCACGACCCCGGGACTAGATTGGCCCGCCACCGTCATGTCAGACGACTATAGGGTTGTCCCCACGACCCCGGGCATACGTTGGCCTGCCGCCGACATGTCCGACGACTATAGGGTCGTCCCCCCCACCCCGGGTCTAGGTTGGCCAGCCGCCGACATGTCCGACGACTATAGGGTCGTCCCCACGACCCGGGCCAAAGTTGGCCAGCCGACGACATGTCCGACAACTATAGGGTCGTCCCCACGACCCCGGGACTAGGTTGGCCCGCCACCGTCATGTCCGACGGCTATAGGTTCGTCCCCACGACCCCGGGACTAGATTGGCCCGCCACCGTCATGTCCGACGGCTATAGGGTCGTCCCCACGACCCCGCGACTGGGTTGGCCCGCCGCCGACTTGTCCGACGCATATAGGGTCGTCCCCACGACCCCCGGACTAGATTGACCCGCCACCGTCATGTCCGACGACTATAGGGTCGTCCCCACGACCCCGGGACTAGGATGGCCCGCCGCCGACTTGTCCGACGACTATAGGGTCGTCCCCATGACCACGGGCCAAAGTTGCCCAGCCGCCGACATGTCCTACGACTATAGGGTCGTCCCCACGACCCCGGGACTAGATTGGCTTGCCACCGTCATGTACGACGACTATAGGGTCGTCCCCACGACCCCGCGACTAGGTTGGCCCGCCGCCGACTTGTCCGACGCCTATAGGGTCGTGCCCACGACCCCGGGGCTAGATTGGCCCGCCACCGTCATGTCCGACGACTATAGGGTCGTGCCCACGACCACGGGCCAAAGTTGGTCAGCCGCCGACATGTCCGACGACTATAGGGTCGTCCCCACGACCCCGGGACTAGATTGGCCCGCCACCGTCATGTCAGACGACTATAGGGTTGTCCCCACGACCCCGGGACTAGGTTGGCCTGCCGCCGACTTGTCCGACGACTATAGGGTCGTCGCCACGACCCCGGGGCTAGATTGGCCCGCCACCGTCATGTCCGACGACTATAGGGTCGTCCCCACGACCACGGGCCAAAGTTGGTCAGCCGCCGACATGTCCGACGACTATAGGGTCGTCACCACGACCCCGGGACTAGGTTGGCCCGCCGCCGACTTGTCCGACGACTATAGGGTCGTCCCCACGACCCCGGGACTAGGTTGGCCAGCCGCCGACATGTCCGCCGACTATAGGGTCGTACCCACGACCCCGGGAATAGTTTGGCCCGCCGCCGGCATGTCCGACGACTATAGGGTCGTCCCCACAACCCCGGGGCTAGATTGGCCCGCCACCGTCATGTCCGTCGACTATAGGGTCGTCCCTACGACCCTGGGCATACGTTGGCCTGCCGCCGACATGTCCGACGACTATAGGGTTGTCTCCACGACCCCGGGATTGGTTGGCCCGCCGCCGACTTGTCCGACGACTATAGGGACGTCCCCACGACCACGGGGCAAAGTTGCCCAGCCGCCGACATGTCCGACGAATATAGGGTCGCCCCCACGACCCCGGGACTAGATTGGCCCGCCGCCGACGTGTCCGACGACTATAGGGTCGTCCCCACGACCCCGGGACTAGATTGGCCCGCCGCCGACGTGTCCGACGACTATAGGGTCGTCCCCACGACCACGGGCCAAAGTTGGTCAGCCGCCGACATGTCCGACGACTATAGGGTCGTCCCCACGACCCCGGGACTAGGTTGGCCCGCCGCCGACGTGTCCGACGACTATAGGGTCGTCACCACGACCCCGGGACTAGGTTGGCCCGCCACCGTCATGTGCGACGGCTATAGGTTCGTCCCCACGACCCCGGGACTCGGTTGGCCGGCCACCGTCATGTGCGACGGCTATAGGGTCGTCCCCACGACCCCGCGACTAGGTTGGCCCGCCGCCGACTTGTCCGGCGCCTATAGGGTCGTCCCCACGACCCCCGGACTAGATTGACCCGCCACCGTCATGTCCGACGACTATAGGGTTGTCTCCACGACCCCGGGACTAGGTTGGCCCGCCGCCGACTTGTCCGACGACTATAGGGACGTCCCCACGACCACGGGGCAAAGTTGCCCAGCCGCCGACATGTCCGACGAATATAGGGTCGTCCCCACGACCCCGGGACTAGATTGGCCGGCCACCGTCATGTCCGACGACTATAGGGTCGTCCCCACGACCCCGGGACTAGGATGGCCCGCCGCCGACTTGTCCGACGACTATAGGGTCGTCCCCATGTCCACGGGCCAAAGTTGCCCAGCCGCCGACATGTCCTACGACTATAGGGTCGTCCCCACGACCCCGGGACTAGATTGGCCCGCCGCCGACGTGTCCGACGACTATAGGGTCGTCCCCACGACCACGGGCCAAAGTTGGTCAGCCGCCGACATGTCCGACGACTATAGGGTCGTCCCCACGACATCGGGACTAGGTTGGCCCGCCGCCGACGTGTCCGACGACTATAGGGTCGTCCCCACGACCCCGGGACTAGGTTGGCCCGCCACCGTCATGTCCGACGGCTATAGGTTCGTCCCCACGACCCCGGGACTCGATTGGCCCGCCACCGTCATGTCCGACGGCTATAGGGTCGTCCCCACGACCCCGCGACTAGGTTGGCCCGCCGCCGACTTGTTCGACGCCTATAGGGTCGTCCCCACGACCCCCGGACTAGATTGACCCGCCACCGTCATGTCCGACGACTATAGGGTCGTCCCCACGACCCCGGGACTAGGATGGCCCGCCGCCGACTTGTCCGACGACTATAGGGTCGTCCCCATGACCACGGGCCAAAGTTGCCCAGCCGCCGACATGTCCTACGACTATAGGGTCGTCCCCACGACCCCGGGACTAGATTGGCTTGCCACCGTCATGTACGACGACTATAGGGTCGTCCCCACGACCCCGCGACTAGGTTGGCCCGCCGCCGACTTGTCCGACGCCTATAGGGTCGTGCCCACGACCCCGGGGCTAGATTGGCCCGCCACCGTCATGTCCGACGACTATAGGGTCGTGCCCACGACCACGGGCCAAAGTTGGTCAGCCGCCGACATGTCCGACGACTATAGGGTCGTCCCCACGACCCCGGGACTAGATTGGCCCGCCACCGTCATGTCAGACGACTATAGGGTTGTCCCCACGACCCCGGGACTAGGTTGGCCTGCCGCCGACTTGTCCGACGACTATAGGGTCGTCGCCACGACCCCGGGGCTAGATTGGCCCGCCACCGTCATGTCCGACGACTATAGGGTCGTCCCCACGAACACGGGCCAAAGTTGGTCAGCCGCCGACATGTCCGACGACTATAGGGTCGTCACCACGACCCCGGGACTAGGTTGGCCCGCCGCCGACGTGTCCGACGACTATAGGGTCGTCCCCACGACCACGGGCCAAAGTTGGTCAGCCGCCGACATGTCCGACGATTATAGGGTCGTCCCCACGACCCCGGGACTAGATTGGCCAGACGCCGGTATGTCCGACGACTATAGGGTCGTCCCCACGACCCCGGGACTAGGTTGGCCCGCCGCCGACTTGTCCGACGACTATAGGGTCGTCCCCACGACCCCGGGACTAGGTTGGCCAGCCGCCGACATGTCCGCCGACTATAGGGTCGTACCCACGACCCCGGGAATAGTTTGGCCCGCCGCCGGCATGTCCGACGACTATAGGGTCGTCCCCACAACCCCGGGGCTAGATTGGCCCGCCACCGTCATGTCCGTCGACTATAGGGTCGTCCCTACGACCCTGGGCATACGTTGGCCTGCCGCCGAAATGTCCGACGACTATAGGGTTGTCTCCACGACCCCGGGACTAGGTTGGCCCGCCGCCGACTTGTCCGACGACTATAGGGACGTCCCCACGACCACGGGGCAAAGTTGCCCAGCCGCCGACATGTCCGACGAATATAGGGTCGTCCCCACGACCCCGGGACTAGATTGGCCCGCCACCGACTTGTCCGACGACTATGGGGTCATCCTCACGACCCCGGGACTAGATTGGCCCGCCACCGACTTGTCCGACGACTATAGGGTCGTCCCCACGACCCCGGGACTAGGTTGGCCCGCCGCCGAATTGTCCGACGACCATAGGGTCGTCCCCACGGCCCCGGGACTAGGTTCGCCAGCCGCCGAAATGTCCGACGACTATAGGGTCGTCCCCACGGCCCCGGGAATAGATTGGCCCACCACCGTCATGTCCGACGACTACAGGGTCGTCCCCACGACCCCCGGACTGGATTGCCCCGCCGCCGACTTGTCCGACGACTATAGGGTCGTCCCTACGACCCCGGGACTAGGTTGGCCAGCCGCCGATTTTTCCGACGACTATAGGGTGGTCCCCACGACCCCGGGACTAGGTTGGCCAGCCTCCGACATATCCGACGACAATACGGTCGTCCCCACGACCACGGGCCAAAGTTGCCCAGCCGCCGACATGTCCGACGACTATAGGGTCGTCCCCACGACCCCGGGACTAGATTGGCCCGCCACCGTCATGTCCGACGACAATACGGTCGTCCCCACGACCACGGGCCAAAGTTGGCCAGCCGCCGACATGTCCGACGACTATAGGGTCGTCCCCACGACCCCGGGACTAGATTGGCCCGCCACCATCATTTCCGACGACTACAGGGTCGTCCCCACGACCCCGGGACTAGGATGGCGTGCCGCCGAAATGTCCGACGACTATAGGGTCGTCCCTACCACCCCGGTACTAGGTTGGCCAGCCGCCGACATATCCGACGTCTATAGGGTCGTCCCCACGACCCAGGGACTAGGTTGGCCCGCCGCCGACTTGTCCGACGACTATAGGGTCGTCCCCACGACCCCGGGACCAGGTTGGCCAGTCGCCGACATGTCCGACGACTATAGGGTCGTCCCCACGACCCAGGGACTAGATTGGCCCGCCACCGTCATGTCCGACGACTATAGCGTCGTCCCCACGACCCCGGGACTAGGTTGGCCCGCGGCCGACTTGTCCTACGACTATAGGTTCGTGCCTACCACCCCGGGACTAGGTTGGCCAGCCTCCGACATATCCGACGACTATAGGGTCGTCCCCACGACCACGGGCCAAAGTTGGCCAGCCGCCGACATGTCCGACGACTATAGGGTCGTCCCCACGACCCCGGGACTAGATTGGCCCGCCACCGTCATGTCCGACGACAATACGGTCGTCCCCACGACCACGGGCCAAAGTTGGCCAGCCGCCGACATGTCCGACGACAATAGGGTCGTCCCCACGACCCCGGGACTAGATTGGCCCGCCACCATCATTTCCGACGACTACAGGGTCGTCCCCACGAGCCCGGGACTAGGTTGGCGTGCCGCCGAAATGTCCGACGACTATAGGGTCGTCCCTACCACCCCGGTACTAGGTTGGCCGGCCGCCGACATATCCGACGTCTATAGGGTCGTCCCCACGACCCCGGGGCTAGATTGGCCGCCACCGTCATGTCCGACGACTATAGGGTCGTCCCCACGACCCCGGGACTAGATTGGCCCGCCACCATCATGTCCGACGACTATAGGGTCGTCCCCACGACCCCGGGACTAGGTTGGCCAGCCGCCGACATGTCCGACGATATAGGGTCGTCCCTACCGCCCCGGGACTAGGTTGGCCAGCCTCCGACATATCCGACGACAATACGGTCGTCCCCACGACCACGGGCCAAAGTTGCCCAGCCTCCGACATGTCCGACGGCTATAGGTTCGTCCCCACGACCACGGGCCAAAGTTGGCCAGCCGCCGACATGTCCGACGACTATAGGGTCGTCCCCACGACCCCGGGACTAGATTGGCCCGCCACCATCATGTCCGACGACTATTGGGTCGTCCCCACGACCCCGCGTCCAGGTTGGCCAGCCGCCGACATGTCCGACGATATAGGGTCGTCCCTACCACCCCGGGACTAGGTTGGCTAGCCTCCGACATATCCGACGACAATACGGTCGTCCCCACGACCACGGGCCAAAGTTGCCCAGCCGCCGACATGTCCGACGACTATAGGTTCGTCCCCACGACCCCGGGACTAGGATGGCCCGCCGCCGACATGTCCGACGACTATAGGGTCGTCCCCACGACCCCGGGACTAGGTTGGCCAGCCGCCGACATGTCCGACGATATAGGGTCGTCCCTACCACCCCGGGACTAGGTTGGCCAGCCTCCGACATATCCGACGACAATACGGTCGTCCCCACGACCACGGGCCAAAGTTGCCCAGCCGCCGACATGTCCGACGACTATAGGGTCGTCCCCACGACCCCGGGACTAGATTGGCCCGCCACCGTCATGTCCGACGACAATACGGTCGTCCCCACGACCACGGGCCAAAGTTGGCCAGCCGCCGACATGTCCGACGACTATAGGGTCGTCCCCACGACCCCGGGACTAGATTGGCCCGCCACCATCATTTCCGAAGACTACAGGGTCGTCCCCACGAGCCCGGGACTAGGTTGGCGTTCCGCCGAAATGTCCGACGACTATAGGGTCGTCCCTATCACCCCGGTACTAGGTTGGCCAGCCGCCGACATATCCGACGTCTATAGGGTCGTCCCCACGACCCCGGGGCTAGGATGGCCCGCCGCCGACATGTCCGACGACTATAGGGTCGTCCCCACGAACCCGGGACTAGGTTGGCCCACCACCGTCATGTCCGACGACTATACGGTCGTCCCCACGGCCCCGGGACTAGATTGGCCCGCCACCATCATGTCCGACGACTATATGGTCGTCCCCACGACCCCGGGACCAGGTTGGCCAGCCGCCGACATGTCCGACGACTATACGGTCGTCCCCACGGCCCCGGGATTAGATTGGCCCGCCACCATCATGTCCGACGACTATAGGGTCGTCCCCACGACCCCGGGACTAGGTTGGCCAGCCGCCGACATGTCCGACTGGTATAGGGTCGTACCCACGACGCCGGGACTAGATTGGCCCGTCACCGTCATATCCGACGACAATAGGATCGTCCCCACGACCCCGGGACTAGGTTAACCCGCCGCCGACTTATCCGACGACTGTAGGGTCGTCCCCACGACCACGGGCCAAAGTTGGCCCGTCACCGTCATGTCCGACGACTATAGGATTGTCCCCACGACCCCGGGACTAGGTTGACCCGCCGCCGACTTGTCCGACGACTATAGGATCGTCCCCACGACCCCGGGACTAGGTTGGCCAGCCGCCGACATGTCCGACGACTATACGGTCGTCCCCACGACCACGGGACTAGGTTGACCCGCCGCCAACTTGTCCGACGACTATAGGGTCGTCCCCACAATCCCGGGACTAGATTGGCCTGCCACCAACATATCCGACGAGTATAGGGTCGTCTCCCCGACTCCGGGACTAGGTTGGCCCGCCGCCAACATGTCCGACGACAATAGGGTCGTCCCCACGACCCCAGGACTAGATTGGCCCGCCACCATCATATCCGACGACTATAGGGTCGTCCCCAGGACCCCGGGACTAGGTTGGCCAGCCGACGACTATAGGGTCGTCCCCACGATCCCGGGCCTTGATTGGCCCGCCACCGTCATGTCCGACGACAATAGGATCGTCCCCACGGCCCCGAGACTAGATTGGCCCACGACCGTCATGTCCGACTGCTACAGGGTCGTCCCCACGACCCCAGGACAAGATTGCCCCGCCACCGTCATGTCCGACGACTAGAGGGTCGTCCCCACGACCACGGGCCAAAGTTATCCAGCCGCCGACATGTTCGACGACTATAGGGTCGTCCCCACGACACCGGGACTAGATTGGCCCGCCACTGTCAAGTCCGAATAGTATAGGGCGTACCCACGACGCGGGGACTAGATTGGCCCGCCGCCGACTTGTCCGACGACTATAGGGTCTTCCCCACGACCACGGGACTAGGTTGGCCCGCCGCCGACTTGTCCGACGACTATAGGGTCGTCCCCACGACCACGGGCCAAAGTTGGTCAGCCGCCGACATGTCCGACGACTATAGGGTCGTCCCCACAACCCCGGGACTCGATTGGCCCGCCACCGTCATTTCCGACGACTATAGGGTTGTCCCCACGACCCCGGGACTAGGTTGGCCCGCCGCCGACGTGTCCGACGACTATAGGGTCGTCCTCACGACCCCGGGGCTAGATTGGCCCGCCACCGTCATGTCCGTCGACTATAGGGTCGTCCCCACGACCACGGGCCAAAGAAGGTCAGCCGCCGACATCTCCGACGACTATAGGGTCGTCCCCACGACCCCGGGACTAGGTTGGCCCGCCGCCGACTTGTCCGACGACTATAGGGTCGTCCCCACGACCCCGGGACTAGGTTGGCCAGCCGCCGACATGTCCGCCGACTATAGTGTCGTACCCACGACCCCGGGAATAATTTGGCCCGCGGCCGGCATGTCCGACGACTATAGGGACGTCCCCACAACCCCGGGGCTAGATTGGCCCGCCACCGTCATGTCCGTCGACTATAGGGTCGTCCCCACGACCACGGGCCAAAGAAGGTCAGCCGCCGACATCTCCGACGACTATAGGGTCGTCCCCACGACCCCGGGACTAGATTGGCCCGCCACCGACATGTCCGGCGACTATAGGGTCGCCCCACGATCCCGGGACAAGGTTGGCCCGCCACCGACTTGTCCGACGACTATTGGGACGTCCCCACGACCCCGGGACTATGTTGGCCCGCCGCCGACTTGTCCGACGACTATAGGGTCGTCCCCACGACCCCGGGACTAGATTGGCCCGCCACCGACATGTCCGGCGACTATAGGGTCGCCCCACGATCCCGGGACTAGGTTGGCCCGCCGCCGACTTGTCCGACGACTATAGGGTCGTCCCCATGACCACGGGCCAAAGTTGCCCAGCCGCCGACATGTCCTACGACTATAGGGTCGTCCCCACGACCCCGGGACTAGATTGGCCCGCCACCGTCATGTCCGACGACTATAGGTTCGTCCCTACGACCCTGGGCATACGTTGGCCTGCCGCCGACATGTCCGACGACTATAGGGTCGTCCCCCCCACCCCGGGTCTAGGTTGGCCAGCCGCCGACATGTCCGACGACTATAGGGTCGTCCCCACGACCCGGGCCAAAGTTGGCCAGCCGACGACATGTCCGACAACTATAGGGTCGTCCCCACGACCCCGGGACTAGGTTGGCCCGCCACCGTCATGTCCGACGACTATAGGGTCGTGCCCACGACCACGGGCCAAAGTTGGTCAGCCGCCGACATGTCCGACGACTATAGGGTCGTCCCCACGACCCCGGGACTAGATTGGCCCGCCACCGTCATGTCAGACGACTATAGGGTTGTCCCCACGACCCCGGGCATACGTTGGCCTGCCGCCGACATGTCCGACGACTATAGGGTCGTCCCCCCCACCCCGGGTCTAGGTTGGCCAGCCGCCGACATGTCCGACGACTATAGGGTCGTCCCCACGACCCGGGCCAAAGTTGGCCAGCCGACGACATGTCCGACAACTATAGGGTCGTCCCCACGACCCCGGGACTAGGTTGGCCCGCCACCGTCATGTCCGACGGCTATAGGTTCGTCCCCACGACCCCGGGACTAGATTGGCCCGCCACCGTCATGTCCGACGGCTATAGGGTCGTCCCCACGACCCCGCGACTGGGTTGGCCCGCCGCCGACTTGTCCGACGCATATAGGGTCGTCCCCACGACCCCCGGACTAGATTGACCCGCCACCGTCATGTCCGACGACTATAGGGTCGTCCCCACGACCCCGGGACTAGGATGGCCCGCCGCCGACTTGTCCGACGACTATAGGGTCGTCCCCATGACCACGGGCCAAAGTTGCCCAGCCGCCGACATGTCCTACGACTATAGGGTCGTCCCCACGACCCCGGGACTAGATTGGCTTGCCACCGTCATGTACGACGACTATAGGGTCGTCCCCACGACCCCGCGACTAGGTTGGCCCGCCGCCGACTTGTCCGACGCCTATAGGGTCGTGCCCACGACCCCGGGGCTAGATTGGCCCGCCACCGTCATGTCCGACGACTATAGGGTCGTGCCCACGACCACGGGCCAAAGTTGGTCAGCCGCCGACATGTCCGACGACTATAGGGTCGTCCCCACGACCCCGGGACTAGATTGGCCCGCCACCGTCATGTCAGACGACTATAGGGTTGTCCCCACGACCCCGGGACTAGGTTGGCCTGCCGCCGACTTGTCCGACGACTATAGGGTCGTCGCCACGACCCCGGGGCTAGATTGGCCCGCCACCGTCATGTCCGACGACTATAGGGTCGTCCCCACGACCACGGGCCAAAGTTGGTCAGCCGCCGACATGTCCGACGACTATAGGGTCGTCACCACGACCCCGGGACTAGGTTGGCCCGCCGCCGACTTGTCCGACGACTATAGGGTCGTCCCCACGACCCCGGGACTAGGTTGGCCAGCCGCCGACATGTCCGCCGACTATAGGGTCGTACCCACGACCCCGGGAATAGTTTGGCCCGCCGCCGGCATGTCCGACGACTATAGGGTCGTCCCCACAACCCCGGGGCTAGATTGGCCCGCCACCGTCATGTCCGTCGACTATAGGGTCGTCCCTACGACCCTGGGCATACGTTGGCCTGCCGCCGACATGTCCGACGACTATAGGGTTGTCTCCACGACCCCGGGATTGGTTGGCCCGCCGCCGACTTGTCCGACGACTATAGGGACGTCCCCACGACCACGGGGCAAAGTTGCCCAGCCGCCGACATGTCCGACGAATATAGGGTCGCCCCCACGACCCCGGGACTAGATTGGCCCGCCGCCGACGTGTCCGACGACTATAGGGTCGTCCCCACGACCCCGGGACTAGATTGGCCCGCCGCCGACGTGTCCGACGACTATAGGGTCGTCCCCACGACCACGGGCCAAAGTTGGTCAGCCGCCGACATGTCCGACGACTATAGGGTCGTCCCCACGACCCCGGGACTAGGTTGGCCCGCCGCCGACGTGTCCGACGACTATAGGGTCGTCACCACGACCCCGGGACTAGGTTGGCCCGCCACCGTCATGTGCGACGGCTATAGGTTCGTCCCCACGACCCCGGGACTCGGTTGGCCGGCCACCGTCATGTGCGACGGCTATAGGGTCGTCCCCACGACCCCGCGACTAGGTTGGCCCGCCGCCGACTTGTCCGGCGCCTATAGGGTCGTCCCCACGACCCCCGGACTAGATTGACCCGCCACCGTCATGTCCGACGACTATAGGGTTGTCTCCACGACCCCGGGACTAGGTTGGCCCGCCGCCGACTTGTCCGACGACTATAGGGACGTCCCCACGACCACGGGGCAAAGTTGCCCAGCCGCCGACATGTCCGACGAATATAGGGTCGTCCCCACGACCCCGGGACTAGATTGGCCGGCCACCGTCATGTCCGACGACTATAGGGTCGTCCCCACGACCCCGGGACTAGGATGGCCCGCCGCCGACTTGTCCGACGACTATAGGGTCGTCCCCATGTCCACGGGCCAAAGTTGCCCAGCCGCCGACATGTCCTACGACTATAGGGTCGTCCCCACGACCCCGGGACTAGATTGGCCCGCCGCCGACGTGTCCGACGACTATAGGGTCGTCCCCACGACCACGGGCCAAAGTTGGTCAGCCGCCGACATGTCCGACGACTATAGGGTCGTCCCCACGACATCGGGACTAGGTTGGCCCGCCGCCGACGTGTCCGACGACTATAGGGTCGTCCCCACGACCCCGGGACTAGGTTGGCCCGCCACCGTCATGTCCGACGGCTATAGGTTCGTCCCCACGACCCCGGGACTCGATTGGCCCGCCACCGTCATGTCCGACGGCTATAGGGTCGTCCCCACGACCCCGCGACTAGGTTGGCCCGCCGCCGACTTGTTCGACGCCTATAGGGTCGTCCCCACGACCCCCGGACTAGATTGACCCGCCACCGTCATGTCCGACGACTATAGGGTCGTCCCCACGACCCCGGGACTAGGATGGCCCGCCGCCGACTTGTCCGACGACTATAGGGTCGTCCCCATGACCACGGGCCAAAGTTGCCCAGCCGCCGACATGTCCTACGACTATAGGGTCGTCCCCACGACCCCGGGACTAGATTGGCTTGCCACCGTCATGTACGACGACTATAGGGTCGTCCCCACGACCCCGCGACTAGGTTGGCCCGCCGCCGACTTGTCCGACGCCTATAGGGTCGTGCCCACGACCCCGGGGCTAGATTGGCCCGCCACCGTCATGTCCGACGACTATAGGGTCGTGCCCACGACCACGGGCCAAAGTTGGTCAGCCGCCGACATGTCCGACGACTATAGGGTCGTCCCCACGACCCCGGGACTAGATTGGCCCGCCACCGTCATGTCAGACGACTATAGGGTTGTCCCCACGACCCCGGGACTAGGTTGGCCTGCCGCCGACTTGTCCGACGACTATAGGGTCGTCGCCACGACCCCGGGGCTAGATTGGCCCGCCACCGTCATGTCCGACGACTATAGGGTCGTCCCCACGAACACGGGCCAAAGTTGGTCAGCCGCCGACATGTCCGACGACTATAGGGTCGTCACCACGACCCCGGGACTAGGTTGGCCCGCCGCCGACGTGTCCGACGACTATAGGGTCGTCCCCACGACCACGGGCCAAAGTTGGTCAGCCGCCGACATGTCCGACGATTATAGGGTCGTCCCCACGACCCCGGGACTAGATTGGCCAGACGCCGGTATGTCCGACGACTATAGGGTCGTCCCCACGACCCCGGGACTAGGTTGGCCCGCCGCCGACTTGTCCGACGACTATAGGGTCGTCCCCACGACCCCGGGACTAGGTTGGCCAGCCGCCGACATGTCCGCCGACTATAGGGTCGTACCCACGACCCCGGGAATAGTTTGGCCCGCCGCCGGCATGTCCGACGACTATAGGGTCGTCCCCACAACCCCGGGGCTAGATTGGCCCGCCACCGTCATGTCCGTCGACTATAGGGTCGTCCCTACGACCCTGGGCATACGTTGGCCTGCCGCCGAAATGTCCGACGACTATAGGGTTGTCTCCACGACCCCGGGACTAGGTTGGCCCGCCGCCGACTTGTCCGACGACTATAGGGACGTCCCCACGACCACGGGGCAAAGTTGCCCAGCCGCCGACATGTCCGACGAATATAGGGTCGTCCCCACGACCCCGGGACTAGATTGGCCCGCCACCGACTTGTCCGACGACTATGGGGTCATCCTCACGACCCCGGGACTAGATTGGCCCGCCACCGACTTGTCCGACGACTATAGGGTCGTCCCCACGACCCCGGGACTAGGTTGGCCCGCCGCCGAATTGTCCGACGACCATAGGGTCGTCCCCACGGCCCCGGGACTAGGTTCGCCAGCCGCCGAAATGTCCGACGACTATAGGGTCGTCCCCACGGCCCCGGGAATAGATTGGCCCACCACCGTCATGTCCGACGACTACAGGGTCGTCCCCACGACCCCCGGACTGGATTGCCCCGCCGCCGACTTGTCCGACGACTATAGGGTCGTCCCTACGACCCCGGGACTAGGTTGGCCAGCCGCCGATTTTTCCGACGACTATAGGGTGGTCCCCACGACCCCGGGACTAGGTTGGCCAGCCTCCGACATATCCGACGACAATACGGTCGTCCCCACGACCACGGGCCAAAGTTGCCCAGCCGCCGACATGTCCGACGACAATACGGTCGTCCCCACGACCACGGGCCAAAGTTGGCCAGCCGCCGACATGTCCGACGACAATAGGGTCGTCCCCACGACCCCGGGACTAGATTGGCCCGCCACCATCATTTCCGACGACTACAGGGTCGTCCCCACGAGCCCGGGACTAGGTTGGCGTGCCGCCGAAATGTCCGACGACTATAGGGTCGTCCCTACCACCCCGGTACTAGGTTGGCCGGCCGCCGACATATCCGACGTCTATAGGGTCGTCCCCACGACCCCGGGGCTAGATTGGCCGCCACCGTCATGTCCGACGACTATAGGGTCGTCCCCACGACCCCGGGACTAGATTGGCCCGCCACCATCATGTCCGACGACTATAGGGTCGTCCCCACGACCCCGGGACTAGGTTGGCCAGCCGCCGACATGTCCGACGATATAGGGTCGTCCCTACCGCCCCGGGACTAGGTTGGCCAGCCTCCGACATATCCGACGACAATACGGTCGTCCCCACGACCACGGGCCAAAGTTGCCCAGCCTCCGACATGTCCGACGGCTATAGGTTCGTCCCCACGACCACGGGCCAAAGTTGGCCAGCCGCCGACATGTCCGACGACTATAGGGTCGTCCCCACGACCCCGGGACTAGATTGGCCCGCCACCATCATGTCCGACGACTATTGGGTCGTCCCCACGACCCCGCGTCCAGGTTGGCCAGCCGCCGACATGTCCGACGATATAGGGTCGTCCCTACCACCCCGGGACTAGGTTGGCTAGCCTCCGACATATCCGACGACAATACGGTCGTCCCCACGACCACGGGCCAAAGTTGCCCAGCCGCCGACATGTCCGACGACTATAGGTTCGTCCCCACGACCCCGGGACTAGGATGGCCCGCCGCCGACATGTCCGACGACTATAGGGTCGTCCCCACGACCCCGGGACTAGGTTGGCCAGCCGCCGACATGTCCGACGATATAGGGTCGTCCCTACCACCCCGGGACTAGGTTGGCCAGCCTCCGACATATCCGACGACAATACGGTCGTCCCCACGACCACGGGCCAAAGTTGCCCAGCCGCCGACATGTCCGACGACTATAGGGTCGTCCCCACGACCCCGGGACTAGATTGGCCCGCCACCGTCATGTCCGACGACAATACGGTCGTCCCCACGACCACGGGCCAAAGTTGGCCAGCCGCCGACATGTCCGACGACTATAGGGTCGTCCCCACGACCCCGGGACTAGATTGGCCCGCCACCATCATTTCCGAAGACTACAGGGTCGTCCCCACGAGCCCGGGACTAGGTTGGCGTTCCGCCGAAATGTCCGACGACTATAGGGTCGTCCCTATCACCCCGGTACTAGGTTGGCCAGCCGCCGACATATCCGACGTCTATAGGGTCGTCCCCACGACCCCGGGGCTAGGATGGCCCGCCGCCGACATGTCCGACGACTATAGGGTCGTCCCCACGAACCCGGGACTAGGTTGGCCCACCACCGTCATGTCCGACGACTATACGGTCGTCCCCACGGCCCCGGGACTAGATTGGCCCGCCACCATCATGTCCGACGACTATATGGTCGTCCCCACGACCCCGGGACCAGGTTGGCCAGCCGCCGACATGTCCGACGACTATACGGTCGTCCCCACGGCCCCGGGATTAGATTGGCCCGCCACCATCATGTCCGACGACTATAGGGTCGTCCCCACGACCCCGGGACTAGGTTGGCCAGCCGCCGACATGTCCGACGATATAGGGTCGTCCCTACCACCCCGGGACTAGGTTGGCCAGCCTACGACATATCCGACGACAATACGGTCGTCCCCACGACCACGGGCCAATGTTGCCCAGCCTCCGACATGTCCGACGACTATAGGTTCGTCCCCACGACCCCGGGATTAGGATGGCCCGCCGCCGACATGTCCGACGACTATAGGGTCGTCCCCACGACCCCGGGACTAGGTTGGCCAGCCGCCGACATGTCCGACGATATAGGGTCGTCCCTACCACCCCGGGACTAGGTTGGCCAGCCTCCGACATATCCGACGACAATACGGTCGTCCCCACGACCACGGGCCAAAGTTGCCCAGCCGCCGACATGTCCGACGATTATAGGGTCGTCCCCACGACCCCGGGACTAGGTTGGCCCGCCGCCGACTTGTCCGACGACTATAGGTTCGTCCCCACGACCCCGGGACTAGGATGGCCCGCTGCCGACATGTCCGACGACTATAGGGTCGTCCCCACGAACCCGGGACTAGGTTGGCCCACCACCGTCATGTCCGACGACTATACGGTCGTCCCCACGGCCCCGGGACTAGATTGGCCCGCCACCATCATGTCCGACGACTATATGGTCGTCCCCACGACCCCGGGACCAGGTTGGCCAGCCGCCGACATGTCCGACGACTATACGGTCGTCCCCACGGCCCCGGGGCTAGATTGGCCCGCCACCGTCATGTCCGACTATAGGGTCGTCCCCACGACCCCGGGACCAGGTTGGCCAGCCGCCGACATGTCCGACGACTATACGGTCGTCCCCACGGCCCCGGGACTAGATTGGCCCGCCACCATCATGTCCGACGACTATAGGGTCGTCCCCACGACCCCGGGACAAGGTTGGCCCGCCGCCGACTTGTGCGACGACTATAGGGTCGGCCCCACCACCCCGGGGATAGATTGGCCCGCCACCGTCATGTCCGACGACTATAGGGTCGTCCCCACGACCCCGGGACCAGGTTGGCCAGCCGCCGTCATGTCCGACGATATAGGGTCGTCCCTACCTCCCCGGGACTAGGTTGGCCAGCCTCCGACATATCCGACGACAATACGGTCGTCCCCACGACCACGGGCCAAAGTTGCCCAGCCGCCGACATGTCCGACGACTATAGGTTCGTCCCCACGACCCCGGGACTAGGATGGCCCGCCGCCGACATGTCCGACGACTATAGGGTCGTCCCCACGAACCCGGGACTAGGTTGGCCCACCACCGTCATGTCCGACGACTATAGGGTCGTCCCTACCACCCCGGGACTAGATTGACTCGCCACCGTCATGTCCGACGACTATAGGGTCGTCCCCACCAACCCGGGACTAGGTTGGCCCACCACCGTCATGTCCGACGACTATACGGTCGTCCCCACGGCCCCGGGACTAGATTGGCCCGCCACCATCATGTCCGGCGACTATACGGTCGTCCCCACGGCCCCGGGGCTAGATTGGCCCGCCACCGTCATGTCCAACGACTATAGGGTCGTCCCCACGACCCCGGGACCAGGTTGGCCAGTCGCCGACATGTCCGACGACTATACGGTCGTCCCCACGGCCCCGGGACTAGATTGGCCCGCCACCATCATGTCCGACGACTATAGGGTCATCCCCACGACCACGGGCCAAAGTTGGCCACCCGCCGACATGTTCGACGACTATAGGATCGTCCCCACTACCCCGGGACTAGGTTGGCCCGCCGCCAACTTGTCCGACGACTATAGGGTCGTCCCCACGGTCCCGGGACTAGATTGGCCCGCCACCAACATATCCGACGAGTATAGGGTCGTCTCCACGACCCCGGGACTAGGTTGGCCAGCCGCCGACTTGTCCGACGACTATAGGGACGACCCCACGACCCCCGGACTAGATTGCTCCGCCACCGTCATGTCCGACGACTATAGGGTCGTCTCCACGACCACGGGCCAAAGTTGGCCAGCCGCCGACATGTCCGACGACTATAGGGTCGTCCCCACGACCACGGGCCAAAGTTGCCCAGCCGCCGACATGTCCGACGACTATAGGGTCGTCCCCACGACCCCGGGACTAGATTGGCCTGCCACCGTCATGTCCGACGATTATAGGGTCGTCTCCACGACCGCGGGACTAGGTTGGCCCGCCGCCGACTTGTCCGACGACTATAGGGTCGTCCCCACGACCACGGGCCAAAGTTGCCCAGCCGCCGTCATGTCCGACGACTATAGGGTCGGCCCCACGACCACGGGCCAAAGTTGGCCATCCGCCGACATGTTCGACGACTATAGAGTCGTCCCCATGACCCCGGGACTAGATTGGCCCGCCACCGTCATGTCCGACGAGTATAGGGTCGTACCCACGACGCGGGGACTAGATTGGCCCGCCGCCGACTTGCTCGACGACTATAGGGCCGTCCCCACGACTCCGGGACTAGGTTGGCGCGCCGCCGAAATGTCCGACGACTATATGGTCGTCCCCACGACCACGGGCCAAAGTTGGCCCGCCGCCGACATGTTCGACGACTATAGGGTCGTCCCCACGACCCCGGGACTCGATTGGCTCGCCACCGTCATGTCGGACTGGTATAGGGTCGTACCCACGACGCCGGGACTAGATTGGCCCGTCACCGTCATGTCCGACGACTATACGGTCGTCCCCACGACCACGGGACTAGGTTGGCCCGCCGCCAACTTGTCCGACGACTATAGGGTCGTCCCCACGGTCCCGGGACTAGATTGGCCCGCCACCAACATATCCGACGAGTATAGGGTCGTCTCCACGACCCCGGGACTAGGTTGGCCAGCCGCCGACTTGTCCGACGACTATAGGGACGACCCCACGACCCCCGGACTAGATTGCCCCGCCACCGTCATGTCCGACGACTATAGGGTCGTCTCCACGACCACGGGCCAAAGTTGGCCAGCCGCCGACATGTCCGACGACTATAGGGTCGTCCCCACGACCACGGGCCAAAGTTGCCCAGCCGCCAACATGTCCAACGACTATAGGGTCGTCCCCACGACCCCGGGACTAGATTGGCCCCCCACCATCATGTCCGACGGCTATAGGGTCGTCCCCACGACCCCGGGACTAGGGTGGCCCGCCGCCGACTTGTCCGACGATTATAGGGCCGTCCCCACGACCCCGGGACTAGGTTGGCCCGCCGCCGACTTGTCCGACGACTATAGGGTCGTCCCTACCACCCCGGGACTAGGTTGGCCAGCCGCCGACATGTTCGACGACTATGGGGTCGTCCCCACGACCCCGGGACTAGATTGGCCCGCCACCGTCATGTCCGACGACTATAGGGTCGTCCCCACGACCCCGGGGCTAGATTGGCCCGCCACCGTCATGTCCGACGACTATAGGGTCGTCCCCACGACCACGGGCCAAAGTGGGTCAGCCGCCGACATGTCCGACGACTATAGGGTCGTCTCCACGACCCCGGGACTAGGTTGGCCAGCCGCCGACTTGTCCGACGACTATAGGGACGACCCCACGACCCCCGGACTAGATTGCCCCGCCACCGTCATGTCCGACGACTATAGGGTCGTCTCCACGACCCCGGGACTAGGTTGGCCCGCCGCCGACTTGTCCGACGACTATAGAGGCGTGCCCACGATCCCGGGACTAGGTTGGCCAGCCGCCGACATGTCCGACGACTATAGGGTCGTCCCCACGTCCCCAGGAATAGATTGGCCCACCACCGTCATGTCCGACGACTACAGGATCGTCCCCACGACCCCCGGACTAGATTGCCCCGCCACCGTCATGTCCGACGACTATAGGGTCGTCTCCACGACCCCGGGACTAGGTTGGCCCGCCGCCGACTTGTCCGACGACTATAGAGACGTCCCCACGACCAAGGGACTAGGTTGGCCCGCCGCCGACTTGTCCGACGACTATATGGTCGTCCCCACGGCCCCAGGTATAGATTGGCCCACCACCGTCATGTCCGACGACTACAGGATCGTCCCCACGACCCCCGGACTAGATTGCCCCGCCACCGTCATGTCCGACGACTATAGGGTCGTCTCCACGACCCCGGGACTAGGTTGGCCCGCCGCCGACTTGTCCGACGACTATAGAGACGTCCCCACGACCACGGGCCAAAGTTGCCCAGCCGCCGACATGTCCGACGACTATAGGGTCGTCCCCACGACCACGGGACTAGGTTGGCCCGCCGCCGACTTGTCCGACGACTATAGGGTCGTCCCCACGACCCCGGGAGTAGGTTGGCCCGCCGCCGATTTGTCCGACGACCATAGGGTCGTCACCAAGACCACGGGCCATAGTTGCCCAGCCGCCGACATGTTCGACGACTATGGGGTCGTCCCCACGACCCCGGGACTAGATTGGCCCGCCACCGTCATGTCCGACGACTATAGGGTCGTCCCTACGAGCCCGGGACTAGATTGGCCCGCCACCGTCATGTCCGACGACTATAGGGTCGTCCCCACGACCCCGGGGCTAGATTGGCCCGCCACCGTCATGTCTGACGACTATAGGGTCGTCCCCACGACCACGGGCCAAAGTTGGTCAGCCGCCGACATGTCCGACGACTATAGGGTCGTCTCCACGACCCCGGGACTAGGTTGGCCAGCCGCCGACTTGTCCGACGACTGTAGGGACGTCCCCACGACCCCCGGACTAGATTGCCCCGCCACCGTCATGTCTGACGACTATAGGGTCGTCTCCACGACCCCGGGACTAGGTTGGCCCGCCGCCGACTTGTCCGACGACTATAGAGGCGTCCCCACGATCCCGGGACTAGGTTGGCCAGCCGCCGACATGTCCGACGACTATAGGGTTGTCCCCACGGCCCCAGGAACAGATTGGCCCACCACCGTCATGTCCGACGACTACAGGATCGTCCCCACGACCCCCGGACTAGATTGCCCCGCCACCGTCATGTCCGACGACTATAGGGTCGTCTCCACGACCCCGGGACTAGGTTGGCCCGCCGCCGACTTGTCCGACGACTATAGAGACGTCCCCACGACCACGGGACTAGGTTGGCCCGCCGCCGACTTGTCCGACGACTATAGGGTCGTCCCCACGGCCCCAGGAATAGATTGGCCCACCACCGTCATGTCCGACGACTACAGGATCGTCCCCACGACCCCCGGACTAGGTTGGCCCGCCGCCGACTTGTCCGACGACTATAGAGACGTCCCCACGACCACGGGCCAAAGTTGCCCAGCCGCCGACATGTCCGACGACTATAGGGTCGTCCCCACGACCACGGGACTAGGTTGGCCCGCCGCCGACTTGTCCGACGACTATAGGGTCGTCCCCACGACCCCGGGAGTAGGTTGGCCCGCCGCCGACTTGTCCGACGACTATAGGGTCGTCCCCAAGACCACGGGCCAAAGTTGCCCAGCCGCCGACATGTCCGACGACTATGGGGTCGTCCCCACGACCCCGGGACTAGATTGGCCCGCCACCGTCATGTCCGACGACTATAGGGTCGTCCCCACGACCCCGGGACTAGGTTGGCCCGCCGCCGACATGTCCGACGACTATAGGGTCGTCCCTACCACCCCGGGACTAGGTTGGCCAGCCGCCGACATGTTCGACGACTATGGGGTCGTCCCCACGACCCCGGGACTAGATTGGCCCGCCACCGTCATGTCCGACGACTATAGGGTCGTCCCCACGAGCCCGGGACTAGATTGGCCCGCCACCGTCATGTCCGACGACGATGGGTTCGTCCCTACGACCCTGGGCATACGTTGGCCCGCCGCCGACATGTCCGACGACTATAGGGTCGTCCCCACGGCCCCAGGAATAGATAGGCCCACCACCGTCATGTCCGACGACTACAGGATCGTCCCCACGACCCCCGGACTAGATTGCCCCGCCACCGTCATGTCCGACGACTATAGGGTCGTCTCCACGACCCCGGGATAAGGTTGGCCCGCCGCCGACTTTTCCGATGACTATAGAGACGTCCCCACGACCACGGGCCAAAGTTGCCCAGCCGCCGACATGTCCGACGACTATGGGGTCGTCCCCACGACCCCGGGACTAAGTTGGCCCGCCGCCGACTTGTCCGACGACTATAGGGTCGTCCCCACGACCCCGGGAGTAGGTAGGCCCGCCGCCGACTTCTCCGACGACTATAGGGTCGTCCCCACGACCCCGGGACTAGGTTGGCCAGCCGCCGACATGTCCGACGACTATACGGTCGTCCCCACGACCACGGGACTAGGTTGGCCCGCCGCCGAATTGTCCGACGACTATAGGGTCGCCCCTACCACCCCGGGACTAGGCTGGCCAGACGCCGACTTGTCCGACGACTATACGGTCTTCCCCACGACCACGGGACTAGGTTGGCCCGCCACCGTCATGTCCGACGACTATAGGGTCGTCTCCACGACCCCGGGAATGGGTTGGCCCGCCGCCGACTTGTCCGACGACTATAGGGTCGTCCCCACGACCACTGGCCAAAGTTGCCCAGCCGCAGACATGTCCGACGACTATAGGGTCGTCCCCACGACCCCGGGACTAGGTTGGCCCGCCACCGTCATGTCCGACGACTATAGGGTCGTCTCCACGACCCCGGGACTAGGTTGGCCCGCCACCGTCATGTCCGACGACTATAGGGTCGTCCCCACGACCACTGGCCAAAGTTGCCCAGCCGCCGACATCTCCGACGACTATAGGGTCGTCCCCACGAACCCGGGACTAGGTTGGCCCGCCGCCGACATGTCCGACGTCTATAGGGTCGTCCCCACGACCCCGGGGCTAGATTCGCCCGCCACCGTCATGTCCGACGACTATAGGTTCGTCCCTACGACCCTGGGCATACGTTGGCCCGCCGCCGACATGTCCGCCGACTATAGGGTCGTCCCCACGATCCCGGGACTAGGTTGGCCAGCCGCCGACATGTCCGACGACTATAGGGTCGTCCCCACGGCCCCAGGAATAGATTCGCCCACCACCGTCATGTCCGACGACTATAGGGTCGTCCCCACGACCACGGGCCTAAGTTGCCCTACCGCCGACATGTCCGACGACTATAGGGTCGTCCCCACGACCCCGGGACTAGATTGGCCCGCCACCGTCATGTCCGACGACTATAGGGTCGTCCCCACGACCACGGGCCAAAGTTGGCCAGCCGCCGACATGTTCGACGACTATAGGGTCGTCCCCATGACCCCGGGACTAGATTGGCCCGCCACCGTCATGTCCGACGAGTATAGGGTCGTCTCCACGACCGCGGGACTAGGTTGGCCCGCCGCCGACTTGTCCGACGACTATAGGGTCGTCCCTACGACCACGGGCCAAAGTTGCCCAGCCGCCGTCATGTCCGACGACTATAGGGTCGTCCCCACGACCACTGGCCAAAGTTGCCCAGCCGCCGACATCTCCGACGACTATAGGGTCGTCCCCACGAACCCGGGACTAGGTTGGCCCGCCGCCGACATGTCCGACGTCTATATGGTCGTCCCCACGACCCCGGGACTAGGTTGGCCCGCCGCCGACATGTCCGACGACTATAGGGTCGTCCCTACCACCCCGGGACTAGATTGACCCGCCGCCGTCATGTCCGACGACTATAGGTTCGTCTCCACGACCGCGGGACTAGGTTGGCCCGCCGCCGACTTGTCCGACGACTATAGGGTCGTCCCCACGGCCCCAGGTATAGATTGGCCCGCCACCGTCATGTCCGACGACTATAGGGTCGTCTCCACGACCCCGGGACTAGGTTGGCCCGCCACCGTCATGTCCGACGACTATAGGGTCGTCCCCACGACCACTGGCCAAAGTTGCCCAGCCGCCGACATCTCCGACGACTATAGGGTCGTCCCCACGAACCCGGGACTAGGTTGGCCCGCCGCCGACATGTCCGACGTCTATAGGGTCGTCCCCACGACCCCGGGGCTAGATTCGCCCGCCACCGTCATGTCCGACGACTATAGGTTCGTCCCTACGACCCTGGGCATACGTTGGCCCGCCGCCGACATGTCCGCCGACTATAGGGTCGTCCCCACGATCCCGGGACTAGGTTGGCCAGCCGCCGACATGTCCGACGACTATAGGGTCGTCCCCACGGCCCCAGGAATAGATTCGCCCACCACCGTCATGTCCGACGACTATAGGGTCGTCCCCACGACCACGGGCCTAAGTTGCCCTACCGCCGACATGTCCGACGACTATAGGGTCGTCCCCACGACCCCGGGACTAGATTGGCCCGCCACCGTCATGTCCGACGACTATAGGGTCGTCCCCACGACCACGGGCCAAAGTTGGCCAGCCGCCGACATGTTCGACGACTATAGGGTCGTCCCCATGACCCCGGGACTAGATTGGCCCGCCACCGTCATGTCCGACGAGTATAGGGTCGTCTCCACGACCGCGGGACTAGGTTGGCCCGCCGCCGACTTGTCCGACGACTATAGGGTCGTCCCTACGACCACGGGCCAAAGTTGCCCAGCCGCCGTCATGTCCGACGACTATAGGGTCGTCCCCACGACCACTGGCCAAAGTTGCCCAGCCGCCGACATCTCCGACGACTATAGGGTCGTCCCCACGAACCCGGGACTAGGTTGGCCCGCCGCCGACATGTCCGACGTCTATATGGTCGTCCCCACGACCCCGGGACTAGGTTGGCCCGCCGCCGACATGTCCGACGACTATAGGGTCGTCCCTACCACCCCGGGACTAGATTGACCCGCCGCCGTCATGTCCGACGACTATAGGTTCGTCTCCACGACCGCGGGACTAGGTTGGCCCGCCGCCGACTTGTCCGACGACTATAGGGTCGTCCCCACGGCCCCAGGTATAGATTGGCCCACCACCGTCATGTCCGACGACTACAGGATCGTCCCCACGACCCCCGGACTAGATTGCCCCGCCACCGTCATGTCCGACGACTATAGGGTCGTCTCCACGACCCCGGGACTAGGTTGGCCCGCCGCCGACTTGTCCGACGACTATAGAGACGTCCCCACGACCACGGGCCAAAGTTGCCCAGCCGCCGACATGTCCGACGACTATAGGGTCGTCCCCACGACCACGGGACTAGGTTGGCCCGCCGCCGACTTGTCCGACGACTATAGGGTCGTCCCCACGACCCCGGGAGTAGGTTGGCCCGCCGCCGACTTGTCCGACGACTATAGGGTCGTCACCAAGACCACGGGCCATAGTTGCCCAGCCGCCGACATGTTCGACGACTATGGGGTCGTCCCCACGACCCCGGGACTAGATTGGCCCGCCACCGTCATGTCCGACGACTATAGGGTCGTCCCCACGAGCCCGGGACTAGATTGGCCCGCCACCGTCATGTCCGACGACTATAGGGTCGTCCCCACGACCCCGGGGCTAGATTGGCCCGCCACCGTCATGTCTGACGACTATAGGGTCGTCCCCACGACCACGGGCCAAAGTTGGTCAGCCGCCGACATGTCCGACGACTATAGGGTCGTCTCCACGACCCCGGGACTAGGTTGGCCAGCCGCCGACTTGTCCGACGACTGTAGGGACGTCCCCACGACCCCCGGACTAGATTGCCCCGCCACCGTCATGTCCGACGACTATAGGGTCGTCTCCACGACCCCGGGACTAGGTTGGCCCGCCGCCGACTTGTCCGACGACTATAGAGGCGTCCCCACGATCCCGGGACTAGGTTGGCCAGCCGCCGACATGTCCGACGACTATAGGGTTGTCCCCACGGCCCCAGGAACAGATTGGCCCACCACCGTCATGTCCGACGACTACAGGATCGTCCCCACGACCCCCGGACTAGATTGCCCCGCCACCGTCATGTCCGACGACTATAGGGTCGTCTCCACGACCCCGGGACTAGGTTGGCCCGCCGCCGACTTGTCCGACGACTATAGAGACGTCCCCACGACCACGGGACTAGGTTGGCCCGCCGCCGACTTGTCCGACGACTATAGGGTCGTCCCCACGGCCCCAGGAATAGATTGGCCCACCACCGTCATGTCCGACGACTACAGGATCGTCCCCACGACCCCCGGACTAGGTTGGCCCGCCGCCGACTTGTCCGACGACTATAGAGACGTCCCCACGACCACGTGCCAAAGTTGCCCAGCCGCCGACATGTCCGACGACTATAGGGTCGTCCCCACGACCACGGGACTAGGTTGGCCCGCCGCCGACTTGTCCGACGACTATAGGGTCGTCCCCACGACCCCGGGAGTAGGTTGGCCCGCCGCCGACTTGTCCGACGACTATAGGGTCGTCCCCAAGAGCACGGGCCAAAGTTGCCCAGCCGCCGACATGTCCGACGACTATGGGGTCGTCCCCACGACCCCGGGACTAGATTGGCCCGCCACCGTCATGTCCGACGACTATAGGGTCGTCCCCACGACCCCGGGACTAGGTTGGCCCGCCGCCGACATGTCCGACGACTATAGGGTCGTCCCTACCACCCCGGGACTAGGTTGGCCAGCCGCCGACATGTTCGACGACTATGGGGTCGTCCCCACGACCCCGGGACTAGATTGGCCCGCCACCGTCATGTCCGACGACTATAGGGTCGTCCCCACGAGCCCGGGACTAGATTGGCCCGCCACCGTCATGTCCGACGACGATGGGTTCGTCCCTACGACCCTGGGCATACGTTGGCCCGCCGCCGACATGTCCGAAGACTATAGGGTCGTCCCCACGGCCCCAGGAATAGATAGGCCCACCACCGTCATGTCCGACGACTACAGGATCGTCCCCACGACCCCCGGACTAGATTGCCCCGCCACCGTCATGTCCGACGACTATAGGGTCGTCTCCACGACCCCGGGATAAGGTTGGCCCGCCGCCGACTTTTCCGATGACTATAGAGACGTCCCCACGACCACGGGCCAAAGTTGCCCAGCCGCCGACATGTCCGACGACTATGGGGTCGTCCCCACGACCCCGGGACTAAGTTGGCCCGCCGCCGACTTGTCCGACGACTATAGGGTCGTCCCCACGACCCCGGGAGTAGGTAGGCCCGCCGCCGACTTCTCCGACGACTATAGGGTCGTCCCCACGACCCCGGGACTAGGTTGGCCAGCCGCCGACATGTCCGACGACTATACGGTCGTCCCCACGACCACGGGACTAGGTTGGCCCGCCGCCGAATTGTCCGACGACTATAGGGTCGCCCCTACCACCCCGGGACTAGGCTGGCCAGACGCCGACTTGTCCGACGACTATACGGTCTTCCCCACGACCACGGGACTAGGTTGGCCCGCCACCGTCATGTCCGACGACTATAGGGTCGTCTCCACGACCCCGGGAATAGGTTGGCCCGCCGCCGACTTGTCCGACGACTATAGGGTCGTCCCCACGACCACTGGCCAAAGTTGCCCAGCCGCAGACATGTCCGACGACTATAGGGTCGTCCCCACGACCCCGGGACTAGGTTGGCCCGCCACCGTCATGTCCGACGACTATAGGGTCGTCTCCACGACCCCGGGACTAGGTTGGCCCGCCACCGTCATGTCCGACGACTATAGGGTCGTCCCCACGACCACTGGCCAAAGTTGCCCAGCCGCCGACATCTCCGACGACTATAGGGTCGTCCCCACGAACCCGGGACTAGGTTGGCCCGCCGCCGACATGTCCGACGTCTATAGGGTCGTCCCCACGACCCCGGGGCTAGATTGGCCCGCCACCGTCATGTCCGACGACTATAGGTTCGTCCCTACGACCCTGGGCATACGTTGGCCCGCCGCCGACATGTCCGCCGACTATAGGGTCGTCCCCACGATCCCGGGACTAGGTTGGCCAGCCGCCGACATGTCCGACGACTATAGGGTCGTCCCCACGGCCCCAGGAATAGATTCGCCCACCACCGTCATGTCCGACGACTATAGGGTCGTCCCCACGACCACGGGCCTAAGTTGCCCTACCGCCGACATGTCCGACGACTATAGGGTCGTCCCCACGACCCCGGGACTAGATTGGCCCGCCACCGTCATGTCCGACGACTATAGGGTCGTCCCCACGACCACGGGCCAAAGTTGGCCAGCCGCCGACATGTTCGACGACTATAGGGTCGTCCCCATGACCCCGGGACTAGATTGGCCCGCCACCGTCATGTCCGACGAGTATAGGGTCGTCTCCACGACCGCGGGACTAGGTTGGCCCGCCGCCGACTTGTCCGACGACTATAGGGTCGTCCCTACGACCACGGGCCAAAGTTGCCCAGCCGCCGTCATGTCCGACGACTATAGGGTCGTCCCCACGACCACTGGCCAAAGTTGCCCAGCCGCCGACATCTCCGACGACTATAGGGTCGTCCCCACGAACCCGGGACTAGGTTGGCCCGCCGCCGACATGTCCGACGTCTATATGGTCGTCCCCACGACCCCGGGACTAGATTGGCCCGCCACCGTCATGTCCGACGACTATAGGGTCGTCCCCACGACCCCGGGACTAGGTTGGCCCGCCGCCGACATGTCCGACGACTATAGGGTCGTCCCTACCACCCCGGGACTAGGTTGGCCAGCCGCCGACATGTTCGACGACTATGGGGTCGTCCCCACGACCACGGGCCAAAGTTGCCCAGCCGCCGACATGTCCGACGACTATAGGGTCGTCCCCACGACCCCGGGACTAGATTGGCCAGCCACCGTCATGTCCGAGGACTATAGGGTCGTCCCCACGACCCCGGGACTAGGTTGGCCCGCCGCCGACTTGTCCGACGACTATAGGTTCGTCCCCACGACCCCGGGACTAGATTGACCCGCCACCGTCATGTCCGACGACTATAGGTTCGTCTCCACGACCGCGGGACTAGGTTGGCCCGCCGCCGACTTGTCCGACGACTATAGGGTCGTCCCCACGACCACGGGCCAAAGTTGCCCAGCCGCCGACATGTCCGACGACTATGGGGTCGTCCCCACGACCCCGGGACTAAGTTGCCGCGCCGCCGATATGTCCGAAGACTATAGGGTCGTCCCCACGACCCCGGGACTAGATTGGCCCGCCACCGTCATGTCCGACGACTATAGGGTCGTCCCCACGACCACGGGCCAAAGTTGGCCAGCCGCCGACATGTTCGACGACTATAGGGTCGTCCCCATGACCCCGGGGCTAGATTGGCCCGCCACCGTCATGTCCGACGACTATAGGGTCGTCCCCACGACCACGGGACTAGATTGGCCCGCCACCGTCATGTCCGACGAGTATAGGGTCGTACCCACGACGCGGGGACTAGATTGGCCCGCCGCCGTCTTGTCCGACGACTATAGGGTCGTCCCCACGACCACGGGACTAGGTTGGCCCGCCGCCGACTTGTCCGACGACTATAGGTTCGTCCCCACGGCCCCGAGACTAGATTGGCCCACGACCGTCATGTCCGTTGACTATAGGGTCGTCCCCACGACCACGGGACTAGGTTGGCCCGCCGCCGACATATCCGACAACTATACGGTCGTCCCCACGGCCCCGGGACTAGATTGGCCCGCCACCGTCATGTCCGACGACTACAGGGTCGTCCCCACGACTCCGGGACTAGGTTGGCCAGCCACCGTCATGTCCGACGACTATAGGGTCGTCCCAATCATTCCGGGACTAGGTTGGATAGCCGCCGACATGTCCGACGACTATAGGGTCGTCCCCACGACCCCGGACCCAAGTTGCCCAGCCGCCGGCATGTCCGACGACTATAGGGTCGTCCCCACGTCCCCGGGACTAGGTTGGCCCGCCGCCGACTTGTCCAACGACTATAGGGTCGTCCCCACGGCCCTGGGACTAGATTGGCCCGCCACCGTCATGTCCGACGACTACAGGGTCGTCCCCACGACCCCGGGACTAAGTTGCCGCGCCGCCGATATGTCCGAAGACTATAGGGTCGTCCCCACGACCCCGGGACTAGGTTGGCCAGCCGCCGGCATGTCCGACGACTATAGGGTCGTCCCCACGACCCCGGGACTAGATTGGCCCGCCACCGTGATGTCCGACGTGTATAGGGCCGTACCCTCGACGCCGGGACTAGATTGGCCCGTCACCGTCATGTCCGACGACTATAGGATTGTCCCCACGACCCCGGGACTAGGTTGACCCGCCGCCGACTTGTCCGACGACTATAGGATCGTCCCCACGACCCCGGGACTAGGTTGGCCAGCCGCCGACATGTCCGACAACTATACGGTCGTCCCCACGACCACGGGACTAGGTTGACCCGCCGCCAACTTGTCCGACGACTATAGGGTCGTCCCCACGACCCCGGGACTAGATTGACCCGCCACCGTCATGTCCGACGACTATAGGGTCGTCCCCACGACCCCGGGACTAGATTGACCCGCCACCGTCATGTCCGACGACTATAGGTTCGTCTCCACGACCGCGGGACTAGGTTGGCCCGCCGCCGACTTGTCCGACGACTATAGGGTCGTCCCCACGACCACGGGCCAAAGTTGCCCAGCCGCCGACATGTCCGACGACTATGGGGTCGTCCCCACGACCCCGGGACTAGATTGGCCCGCCACCGTCATGTCCGACGACTATAGGGTCGTCCCCACGACCCCGGGACTAGGTTGGCCAGCCGCCGGCATGTCCGACGACTATAGGGTCGTCCCCACGACCCCGGGACTAGATTGGCCCGCCACCGTCATGTCCGACGTGTATAGGGCCGTACCCACGACGCCGGGACTAGATTGGCCCGTCACCGTCATGTCCGACGACTATAGGATTGTCCCCACGACCCCGGGACTAGGTTGACCCGCCGCCGACTTGTCCGACGACTATAGGATCGTCCCCACGACCCCGGGACTAGGTTGGCCAGCCGCCGACATGTCCGACAACTATACGGTCGTCCCCACGACCACGGGACTAGGTTGACCCGCCGCCAACTTGTCCGACGACTATAGGGTCGTCCCCACGACCCCGGGACTAGATTGACCCGCCACCGTCATGTCCGACGACTATAGGTTCGTCTCCACGACCGCGGGACTAGGTTGGCCCGCCGCCGACATGTCCGACGACTATAGGGTCGTCCCTACCACCCCGGGACTAGGTTGGCCAGCCGCCGACATGTTCGACGACTATGGGGTCGTCCCCACGACCACGGGCCAAAGTTGCCCAGCCGCCGACATGTCCGACGACTATAGGGTCGTCCCCACGACCCCGGGACTAGATTGACCCGCCACCGTCATGTCCGACGACTATAGGTTCGTCTCCACGACCGCGGGACTAGGTTGGCCCGCCGCCGACTTGTCCGACGACTATAGGGTCGTCCCCACGACCACGGGCCAAAGTTGCCCAGCCGCCGACATGTCCGACGACTATGGGGTCGTCCCCACGACCCCGGGACTAGATTGGCCCGCCACCGTCATGTCCGACGACTATAGGGTCGTCCCCACGACCCCGGGACTAGGTTGGCCCGCCGCCGACATGTCCGACGACTATAGGGTCGTCCCTACCACCCCGGGACTAGATTGACCCGCCGCCGTCATGTCCGACGACTATAGGTTCGTCTCCACGACCGCGGGACTAGGTTGGCCCGCCGCCGACTTGTCCGACGACTATAGGGTCGTCCCCACGACCACGGGCCAAAGTTGGCCCGCCGCCGACATGTTCGACGACTATAGGGTCGTCCCCACGACCCCGGGACTCGATTGGCTCGCCACCGTCATGTCGGACTGGTATAGGGTCGTACCCACGACGCCGGGACTAGATTGGCCCGTCACCATCATGTCCGACGACTATACGGTCGTCCCCACGACCACGGGACTAGGTTGGCCCGCCGCCAACTTGTCCGACGACTATAGGGTCGTCCCCACGACCCCGGGACTAGGTTCGCCAGCCGCCGACATGTCCGACGACTATAGGGTCGTCCCCACGACCACGGGCCAAAGTTGGCCCGCCGCCGACATGTTCGACGACTATAGGGTCGTCCCCACGACCCCGGGACTCGATTGGCTCGCCACCGTCATGTCGGACTGGTATAGGGTCGTACCCACGACGCCGGGACTAGATTGGCCCGTCACCGTCATGTCCGACGACTATACGGTCGTCCCCACGACCACGGGACTAGGTTGGCCCGCCGCCAACTTGTCCGACGACTATAGGGTCGTCCCCACGATCCCGGGACTAGATTGGCCCGCCACCAACATATCCGACGAGTATAGGGTCGTCTCCACGACCCCGGGGCTAGATTGGCCCGCCACCGTCATGTCCGACGACTATAGGGTCGTCCCCACGACCACGGGACTAGATTGGCCCGCCACCGTCATGTCCGACGAGTATAGGGTCGTACCCACGACGCGGGGACTAGATTGGCCCGCCGCCGACTTGTCCGACGACTATAGGGTCGTCCCCACGACCACGGGACTAGGTTGGCCCGCCGCCGACTTGTCCGACGACTATAGGTTCGTCCCCACGGCCCCGAGACTAGATTGGCCCACGACCGTCATGTCCGTTGACTATAGGGTCGTCCCTACCACCCCGGTAACAGGTTGGCCAGCCGCCGACATGTCCGCCGTCTATAGGGTCGTCCCCACGACCCCGGGGCTAGATTGGCCCGCCACCGTCATGTCCGACGACTATAGGGTCGTCCCCACGACCACGGGACTAGGTTGGCCCGCCGCCGACATATCCGACAACTATACGGTCGTCCCCACGGCCCCGGGACTAGATTGGCCCGCCACCGTCATGTCCGACGACTACAGGGTCGTCCCCACGACTCCGGGACTAGGTTGGCCAGCCACCGTCATGTCCGACGACTATAGGGTCGTCCCAATCATTCCGGGACTAGGTTGGATAGCCGCCGACATGTCCGACGACTATAGGGTCGTCCCCACGACCCCGGACCCAAGTTGCCCAGCCGCCGGCATGTCCGACGACTATAGGGTCGTCCCCACGTCCCCGGGACTAGGTTGGCCCGCCGCCGACTTGTCCAACGACTATAGGGTCGTCCCCACGGCCCTGGGACTAGATTGGCCCGCCACCGTCATGTCCGACGACTACAGGGTCGTCCCCACGACCCCGGGACTAAGTTGCCGCGCCGCCGATATGTCCGAAGACTATAGGGTCGTCCCCACGACCCCGGGACTAGGTTGGCCAGCCGCCGGCATGTCCGACGACTATAGGGTCGTCCCCACGACCCCGGGACTAGATTGGCCCGCCACCGTCATGTCCGACGTGTATAGGGCCGTACCCTCGACGCCGGGACTAGATTGGCCCGTCACCGTCATGTCCGACGACTATAGGTTCGTCCCCACGACCCCGGGACTAGTTTGGCCCGCCGCCGACTTGTCCCACGACTATAGGGTCGTCCCCACGATCCCGGGACTAGATTGGCCCGCCACCAACATATCCGACGAGTATAGGATCGTCCCCACGACCCCGGGACTAGGTTGGCCAGCCGCCGACATGTCCGACAACTATACGGTCGTCTCCACGACCACGGGACTAGGTTGACCCGCCGCCAACTTGTCCGACGACTATAGGGTCGTCCCCACAATCCCGGGACTAGATTGGCCTGCCACCAACATATCCGACGAGTATAGGGTCGTCTCCACGACCCCGGGACTAGGTTGGCCCGCCGCCAACATGTCCGACGACAATAGGGTCGTCCCCACGACCCCAGGACTAGATTGGCCCGCCACCATCATATCCGACGACTATAGGGTCGTCCCCAGGACCCCGGGACTAGGTTGGCCAGCCGACGACTATAGGGTCGTCCCCACGATCCCGGGCCTTGATTGGCCCGCCACCGTCATGTCCGACGACAATAGGATCGTCCCCACGGCCCCGAGACTAGATTGGCCCACGACCGTCATGTCCGACTGCTACAGGGTCGTCCCCACGACCCCAGGACAAGATTGCCCCGCCACCGTCATGTCCGACGACTAGAGGGTCGTCTCCACGACCGCGGGACTAGGTTGGCCCGCCGCCGACTTGTCCGACGACTATAGGGTCGTCCCCACGACCACGGGCCAAAGTTGCCCAGCCGCCGACATGTCCGACGACTATGGGGTCGTCCCCACGACCCCGGGACTAGATTGGCCCGCCACCGTCATGTCCGACGACTATAGGGTCGTCCCCACGACCCCGGGACTAGGTTGGCCCGCCGCCGACATGTCCGACGACTATAGGGTCGTCCCTACCACCCCGGGACTAGATTGACCCGCCACCGTCATGTCCGACGACTATAGGTTCGTCTCCACGACCGCGGGACTAGGTTGGCCCGCCGCCGACTTGTCCGACGACTATAGAGTCGTCCCCACGACCACGGGCCAAAGTTGGCCCGCCGCCGACATGTTCGACGACTATAGGGTCGTCCCCACGACCCCGGGACTCGATTGGCTCGCCACCGTCATGTCGGACTGGTATAGGGTCGTACCCACGACGCCGGGACTAGATTGGCCCGTCACCGTCATGTCCGACGACTATACGGTCGTCCCCACGACCACGGGACTAGGTTGGCCCGCCGCCAACTTGTCCGACGACTATAGGGTCGTCCCCACGACCCCGGGACTAGGTTCGCCAGCCGCCGACATGTCCGACGACTATAGGGTCGTTCCCACGACCCCCGGACTAGGTTGGCCCGCCGCCGACTTGTCCGACGACTATAGGTTCGTCCCCACGACCCCGGGACTAGATTGACCCGCCACCGTCATGTCCGACGACTATAGGTTCGTCTCCACGACCGCGGGACTAGGTTGGCCCGCCGCCGACTTGTCCGACGACTATAGGGTCGTCCCCACGACCACGGGCCAAAGTTGCCCAGCCGCCGACATGTCCGACGACTATGGGGTCGTCCCCACGACCCCGGGACTAGATTGGCCCGCCACCGTCATGTCCGACGACTATAGGGTCGTCCCCACGACCCCGGGACTAGGTTGGCCCGCCGCCGACATGTCCGACGACTATAGGGTCGTCCCTACCACCCCGGGACTAGATTGACCCGCCGCCGTCATGTCCGACGACTATAGGTTCGTCTCCACGACCGCGGGACTAGGTTGGCCCGCCGCCGACTTGTCCGACGACTATAGGGTCGTCCCCACGACCACGGGCCAAAGTTGGCCCGCCGCCGACATGTTCGACGACTATAGGGTCGTCCCCACGACCCGGGACTCGATTGGCTCGCCACCGTCATGTCGGACTGGTATAGGGTCGTACCCACGACGCCGGGACTAGATTGGCCCGTCACCGTCATGTCCGACGACTATACGGTCGTCCCCACGACCACGGGACTAGGTTGGCCCGCCGCCAACTTGTCCGACGACTATAGGGTCGTCCCCACGATCCCGGGACTAGATTGGCCCGCCACCAACATATCCGACGAGTATAGGGTCGTCTCCACGACCCCGGGGCTAGATTGGCCCGCCACCGTCATGTCCGACGACTATAGGGTCGTCCCCACGACCACGGGACTAGATTGGCCCGCCACCGTCATGTCCGACGAGTATAGGGTCGTACCCACGACGCGGGGACTAGATTGGCCCGCCGCCGACTTGTCCGACGACTATAGGGTCGTCCCCACGACCACGGGACTAGGTTGGCCCGCCGCCGACTTGTCCGACGACTATAGGTTCGTCCCCACGGCCCCGAGACTAGATTGGCCCACGACCGTCATGTCCGTTGACTATAGGGTCGTCCCTACCACCCCGGTAACAGGTTGGCCAGCCGCCGACATGTCCGCCGTCTATAGGGTCGTCCCCACGACCCCGGGGCTAGATTGGCCCGCCACCGTCATGTCCGACGACTATAGGGTCGTCCCCACGACCACGGGACTAGGTTGGCCCGCCGCCGACATATCCGACAACTATACGGTCGTCCCCACGGCCCCGGGACTAGATTGGCCCGCCACCGTCATGTCCGACGACTACAGGGTCGTCCCCACGACTCCGGGACTAGGTTGGCCAGCCACCGTCATGTCCGACGACTATAGGGTCGTCCCAATCATTCCGGGACTAGGTTGGATAGCCGCCGACATGTCCGACGACTATAGGGTCGTCCCCACGACCCCGGACCCAAGTTGCCCAGCCGCCGGCATGTCCGACGACTATAGGGTCGTCCCCACGTCCCCGGGACTAGGTTGGCCCGCCGCCGACTTGTCCAACGACTATAGGGTCGTACCCACGACGCGGGGACTAGATTGGCCCGCCGCCGACTTGTCCGACGACTATAGGGTCGTCCCCACGACCACGGGACTAGGTTGGCCCGCCGCCGACTTGTCCGACGACTATAGGTTCGTCCCCACGGCCCCGAGACTAGATTGGCCCACGACCGTCATGTCCGTTGACTATAGGGTCGTCCCTACCACCCCGGTAACAGGTTGGCCAGCCGCCGACATGTCCGCCGTCTATAGGGTCGTCCCCACGACCCCGGGGCTAGATTGGCCCGCCACCGTCATGTCCGACGACTATAGGGTCGTCCCCACGACCACGGGACTAGATTGGCCCGCCACCGTCATGTCCGACGAGTATAGGGTCGTACCCACGACGCGGGGACTAGATTGGCCCGCCGCCGACTTGTCCGACGACTATAGGGTCGTCCCCACGACCACGGGACTAGGTTGGCCCGCCGCCGACTTGTCCGACGACTATAGGTTCGTCCCCACGGCCCCGAGACTAGATTGGCCCACGACCGTCATGTCCGTTGACTATAGGGTCGTCCCTACCACCCCGGTAACAGGTTGGCCAACCGCCGACATGTCCGCCGTCTATAGGGTCGTCCCCACGACCCCGGGGCTAGATTGGCCCGCCACCGTCATGTCCGACGACTATAGGGTCGTCCCCACGACCACGGGACTAGGTTGGCCCGCCGCCGACATATCCGACAACTATACGGTCGTCCCCACGGCCCTGGGACTAGATTGGCCCGCCACCGTCATGTCCGACGACTATAGGGTCGTCCCCACGACCCCGGGACTAGATTGGCCCGCCACCGTCATGTCCGACGTGTATAGGGCCGTACCCTCGACGCCGGGACTAGATTGGCCCGTCACCGTCATGTCCGACGACTATAGCTTCGTCCCCACGACCCCGGGACTAGTTTGGCCCGCCGCCGACTTGTCCCACGACTATAGGGTCGTCCCCACGATCCCGGGACTAGATTGGCCCGCCACCAACATATCCGACGAGTATAGGGTCGTCTCCACGACCCCGGGACTAGGTTGGCCCGCCGCCGACTTGTCCGACGACTATAGGGTCGTGCCTACCACCCCGGGACTAGGTTGGCCCGCCGCCGAATTGTCCGACGACTATAGGGTCGTCCCCACGATCCCGGGACTAGGTTAACCCGCCGCCGACTTGTCCGACGACTGTAGGATCGTCCCCACGACCACGGGCCAAAGTTGGCCCGTCACCGTCATGTCCGACGACTATAGGATTGTCCCCACGACCCCGGGACTAGGTTGACCCGCCGCCGACTTGTCCGACGACTATAGGATCGTCCCCACGACCCCGGGACTAGGTTGGCCAGCCGCCGACATGTCCGACAACTATACGGTCGTCCCCACGACCACGGGACTAGGTTGACCCGCCGCCAACTTGTCCGACGACTATAGGGTCGTCCCCACAATCCCGGGACTAGATTGGCCTGCCACCAACATATCCGACGAGTATAGGGTCGTCTCCACGACCCCGGGACTAGGTTGGCCCGCCGCCAACATGTCCGACGACAATAGGGTCGTCCCCACGACCCCAGGACTAGATTGGCCCGCCACCATCATATCCGACGACTATAGGGTCGTCCCCAGGACCCCGGGACTAGGTTGGCCAGCCGACGAATATAGGGTCGTCCCCACGATCCCGGGCCTTGATTGGCCCGCCACCGTCATGTCCGACGACAATAGGATCGTCCCCACGGCCCCGAGACTAGATTGGCCCACGACCGTCATGTCCGACTGCTACAGGGTCGTCCCCACGACCCCAGGACAAGATTGCCCCGCCACCGTCATGTCCGACGACTAGAGGGTCGTCTCCACGACCGCGGGACTAGGTTGGCCCGCCGCCGACTTGTCCGACGACTATAGGGTCGTCCCTACCACCCCGGGACAAGATTGACCCGCCACCGTCATGTCCGACGACTATAGGTTCGTCTCCACGACCGCGGGACTAGGTTGGCCCGCCGCCGACTTGTCCGACGACTATAGAGTCGTCCCCACGACCACGGGCCAAAGTTGGCCCGCCGCCGACATGTTCGACGACTATAGGGTCGTCCCCACGACCCCGGGACTCGATTGGCTCGCCACCGTCATGTCGGAGTGGTATAGGGTCGTACCCACGACGCCGGGACTAGATTGGCCCGTCACCGTCATGTCCGACGACTATACGGTCGTCCCCACGACCACGGGACTAGGTTGGCCCGCCGCCAACTTGTCCGACGACTATAGGGTCGTCCCCACGATCCCGGGACTAGATTGGCCCGCCACCAACATATCCGACGAGTATAGGGTCGTCTCCACGACCCCGGGACTAGATTGGCCCGCCACCGTCATGTCCGACGAGTATAGGGTCGTACCCACGACGCGGGGACTAGATTGGCCCGCCGCCGACTTGTCCGACGACTATAGGGTCGTCCCCACGACCACGGGACTAGGTTGGCCCGCCGCCGACTTGTCCGACGACTATAGGTTCGTCCCCACGGCCCCGAGACTAGATTGGCCCACGACCGTCATGTCCGTTGACTATAGGGTCGTCCCTACCACCCCGGTAATAGGTTGGCCAGCCGCCGACATGTCCGCCGTCTATAGGGTCGTCCCCACGACCCCGGGGCTAGATTGGCCCGCCACCGTCATGTCCGACGACTATAGGGTCGTCCCCACGACCACGGGACTAGGTTGGCCCGCCGCCGACATATCCGACAACTATACGGTCGTCCCCACGGCCCCGGGACTAGATTGGCCCGCCACCGTCATGTCCGACGACTACAGGGTCGTCCCCACGACCCCGGGACTAGGTTGGCCAGCCACCGTCATGTCCGACGTGTATAGGGCCGTACCCTCGACGCCGGGACTAGATTGGCCCGTCACCGTCATGTCCGACGACTATAGGTTCGTCCCCACGACCCCGGGACTAGTTTGGCCCGCCGCCGACTTGTCCCACGACTATAGGGTCGTCCCCACGATCCCGGGACTAGATTGGCCCGCCACCAACATATCCGACGAGTATAGGGTCGTCTCCACGACCCCGGGACTAGGTTGGCCCGCCGCCGACTTGTCCGACGACTATAGGGTCGTGCCTACCACCCCGGGACTAGGTTGGCCCGCCACCGAATTGTCCGACGACTATAGGGTCGTCCCAATCATTCCGGGACTAGGTTGGATAGCCGCCGACATGTCCGACGACTATAGGGTCGTCCCCACGACCCCGGACCCAAGTTGCCCAGCCGCCGGCATGTCCGACGACTATAGGGTCGTCCCCACGTCCCCGGGACTAGGTTGGCCCGCCGCCGACTTGTCCAACGACTATAGGGTCGTCCCCACGGTCCTGGGACTAGATTGGCCCGCCACCGTCATGTCCGACGACTACAGGGTCGTCCCCACGACCCCGGGACTAAGTTGCCGCGCCGCCGATATGTCCGAATACTATAGGGTCGTCCCCACGACCCCGGGACTAGGTTGGCCAGCCGCCGGCATGTCCGACGACTATAGGGTCGTCCCCACGACCCCGGGACTAGATTGGCCCGCCACCGTCATGTCCGACGTGTATAGGGCCGTACCCTCGACGCCGGGACTAGATTGGCCCGTCACCGTCATGTCCGACGACTATAGGTTCGTCCCCACGACCCCGGGACTAGTTTGGCCCGCCGCCGACTTGTCCCACGACTATAGGGTCGTCCCCACGATCCCGGGACTAGATTGGCCCGCCACCAACATATCCGACGAGTATAGGGTCGTCTCCACGACCCCGGGACTAGGTTGGCCCGCCGCCGACTTGTCCGACGACTATAGGGTCGTGCCTACCACCCCGGGACTAGGTTGGCCCGCCGCCGAATTGTCCGACGACTATAGGGTCGTCCCCACGATCCCGGGACTAGGTTAACCCGCCGCCGACTTGTCCGACGACTGTAGGGTCGTCCCCACGACCACGGGCCAAAGTTGGCCCGTCACCGTCATGTCCGACGACTATAGGATTGTCCCCACGACCCCGGGACTAGGTTGACCCGCCGCCGACTTGTCCGACGACTATAGGATCGTCCCCACGACCCCGGGACTAGGTTGGCCAGCCGCCGACATGTCCGACAACTATACGGTCGTCCCCACGACCACGGGACTAGGTTGACCCGCCGCCAACTTGTCCGACGACTATAGGGTCGTCCCCACAATCCCGGGACTAGATTGGCCTGCCACCAACATATCCGACGAGTATAGGGTCGTCTCCACGACCCCGGGACTAGGTTGGCCCGCCGCCAACATGTCCGACGACAATAGGGTCGTCCCCACGACCCCAGGACTAGATTGGCCCGCCACCATCATATCCGACGACTATAGGGTCGTCCCCAGGACCCCGGGACTAGGTTGGCCAGCCGACGACTATAGGGTCGTCCCCACGATCCCGGGCCTTGATTGGCCCGCCACCGTCATGTCCGACGACAATAGGATCGTCCCCACGGCCCCGAGACTAGATTGGCCCACGACCGTCATGTCCGACTGCTACAGGGTCGTCCCCACGACCCCAGGACAAGATTGCCCCGCCACCGTCATGTCCGACGACTAGAGGGTCGTCCCCACGACCACGGGCCAAAGTTATCCAGCCGCCGACATGTTCGACGACTATAGGGTCGTCCCCACGACCCCGGGCCAAAGCTCGCCAGCCGCCGACATGTCCGACTTCTATAGGGTGTCCCCACGACCCCGGGACTAGGTTGGCCAGCCGCCGACATGTTCGTCGACTATAGGGTCGTTCCCACGACCCCGGGACTAGATTGGCCCGCCGCCGACTTGTCCGATGACTATAGGGTCGTCCCCACGACCACGGGCCAAAGTTGCCCAGCCGCCGTCATGTCCGATGACTATAGGGTCGTCCCCACGACCACGGGACTAGGTTGGCCCGCCGCCGACATGTTCGACGACTATAGGGTCGTCCCCACGACCCCGGGGCTAGGTTGGCCCGCCGCCGACTTGTCCGACGACTATAGGGTCGACCCCACGACCCCGGGGCTAGGTTGGCCCGCCGCCGACTTGTCCGACGACTGTAGGGTCGTCCCCACGACCCCAGGAGTAGATTGCCCCGCCACCGTCATGTCCGACGACTATAGGGTCGTCCCCACGACCCCGGGACTAGGTTCGCCAGCCGCCGACATGTCCGACGAATATAGGGTCGTTCCCACGACCCCCGGACTAGGTTGGCCCGCCGCCGACTTGTCCGACGACTATAGGGTCGTCCCCACGACCCCGGGACTAGATTGACCCGCCACCGTCATGTCCGACGACTATAGGTTCGTCTCCACGACCGCGGGACTAGGTTGGCCCGCCGCCGACTTGTCCGACGACTATAGGGTCGTCCCCACGACCACGGGCCAAAGTTGCCCAGCCGCCGACATGTCCGACGACTATGGGGTCGTCCCCACGACCCCGGGACTAGATTGGCCTGCCACCGTCATGTCCGAGGACTATAGGGTCGTACCCACGACGCGGGGACTAGATTGGCCCGCCGCCGACTTGTCCGACGACTATAGGGTCGACCCCACGACCCCGGGGCTAGGTTGGCCCGCCGCCGACTTGTCCGACGACTGTAGGGTCGTCCCCACGACCCCAGGAGTAGATTGCCCCGCCACCGTCATGTCCGACGACTATAGGGTCGTCCCCACGACCCCGGGACTAGGTTCGCCAGCCGCCGACATGTCCGACGACTATAGGGTCGTCCCCACGACCCCGGGACTAGGTTCGCCAGCCGCCGACATGTCCGACGACTATAGGGTCGTTCCCACGACCCCCGGACTAGGTTGGCCCGCCGCCGACTTGTCCGACGACTATAGGGTCGTCCCCACGACCCCGGGACTAGATTGACCCGCCACCGTCATGTCCGACGACTATAGGTTCGTCTCCACGACCGCGGGACTAGGTTGGCCCGCCGCCGACTTGTCCGACGACTATAGGGTCGTCCCCACGACCACGGGCCAAAGTTGCCCAGCCGCCGACATGTCCGACGACTATAGGGTCGTCCCCACGACCCCGGGACTAGATTGGCCTGCCACCGTCATGTCCGACGATTATAGGGTCGTCTCCACGACCGCGGGACTAGGTTGGCCCGCCGCCGACTTGTCCGACGACTATAGGGTCGTCCCCACGACCACGAGCCAAAGTTGCCCAGCCGCCGTCATGTCCGACGACTATAGGGTCGGCCCCACGACCACGGGCTAAAGTTGGCCATCCGCCGACATGTTCGACGACTATAGAGTCGTCCCCATGACCCCGGGACTAGATTGGCCCGCCACCGTCATGTCCGACGAGTATAGGGTCGTACCCACGACGCGGGGACTAGATTGGCCCGCCGCCGACTTGCTCGACGACTATAGGGCCGTCCCCACGACTCCGGGACTAGGTTGGCGCGCCGCCGAAATGTCCGACGACTATATGGTCGTCCCCACGACCACGGGCCAAAGTTGGCCCGCCGCCGACATGTTCGACGACTATAGGGTCGTCCCCACGACCCCGGGACTCGATTGCCTCGCCACCGTCATGTCGGACTGGTATCGGGTCGTACCCACGACGCCGGGACTAGATTGGCCCGTCACCGTCATGTCCGACGACTATACGGTCGTCCCCACGACCACGGGACTAGGTTGGCCCGCCGCCAACTTGTCCGACGACTATAGGGTCGTCCCCACGATCCCGGGACTAGATTGGCCCGCCACCAACATATCCGACGAGTATAGGGTCGTCTCCACGACCCCGGGGCTAGATTGGCCCGCCACCGTCATGTCCGACGACTATGGGGTCGTCCCCACGACCACGGGACTAGATTGGCCCGCCACCGTCATGTCCGACGAGTATAGGGTCGTACCCACGACGCGGGGACTAGATTGGCCCGCCGCCGACTTGTCCGACGACTATAGGGTCGTCCCCACGACCACGGGACTAGGTTGGCCCGCCGCCGACTTGTCCGACGACTATAGGTTCGTCCCCACGGCCCCGAGACTAGATTGGCCCACGACCGTCATGTCCGTTGACTATAGGGTCGTCCCTACCACCCCGGTAATAGGTTGGCCAGCCGCCGACATGTCCGCCGTCTATAGGGTCGTCCCCACGACCCCGGGGCTAGATTGGCCCGCCACCGTCATGTCCGACGACTATAGGGTCGTCCCCACGACCACGGGACTAGGTTGGCCCGCCGCCGACATATCCGACAACTATACGGTCGTCCCCACGGCCCCGGGACTAGATTGGCCCGCCACCGTCATGTCCGACGACTACAGGGTCGTCCCCACGACCCCGGGACTAGGTTGGCCAGCCGCCAACATGTCCGACGACAATAGGGTCGTCCCCACGACCCCAGGACTAGATTGGCCCGCCACCATCATATCCGACGACTATAGGGTCGTCCCCAGGACCCCGGGACTAGGTTGGCCAGCCGACGACTATAGGGTCGTCCCCACGATCCCGGGCCTTGATTGGCCCGCCACCGTCATGTCCGACGACAATAGGATCGTCCCCACGGCCCCGAGACTAGATTGGCCCACGACCGTCATGTCCGACTGCTACAGGGTCGTCCCCACGACCCCAGGACAAGATTGCCCCGCCACCGTCATGTCCGACGACTAGAGGGTCGTCCCCACGACCACGGGCCAAAGTTATCCAGCCGCCGACATGTTCGACGACTATAGGGTCGTCCCCACGACACCGGGACTAGATTGGCCCGCCACTGTCAAGTCCGAATAGTATAGGGCGTACCCACGACGCGGGGACTAGATTGGCCCGCCGCCGACTTGTCCGACGACTATAGGGTCTTCCCCACGACCACGGGACTAGGTTGGCCCGCCGCCGACTTGTCCGACGACTATAGGGTCGTCCCCACGACCACGGGCCAAAGTTGGCCAGCCGCCGAAATGTTCGACGACTATAGGGTCGTCCCCACGACCCCGGGGCTCGATTGGCCCGCCACCGTCATGTCCGACGACTATAGGGTCGTGCCCACGACCACGGGCCAAAGTTGGTCAGCCGCCGACATGTCCGACGACTATAGGGTCGTCCCCACAACCCCGGGACTCGATTGGCCCGCCACCGTCATTTCCGACGACTATAGGGTTGTCCCCACGACCCCGGGACTAGGTTGGCCCGCCGCCGACGTGTCCGACGACTATAGGGTCGTCCTCACGACCCCGGGGCTAGATTGGCCCGCCACCGCCATATCCGACGACTATAGGGTCGTCCCCACGACCACGGGCCAAAGTTGGTCAGCCGCCGACATGTCCGACGACTATAGGGTCGTCCCCACGACCCCGGGACTAGGTTGGCCCGCCGCCGACTTGTCCGACGACTATAGGGTCGTCCCCACGACCCCGGGACTAGGTTGGCCAGCCGCCGACATGTCCGCCGACTATAGTGTCGTACCCACGACCCCGGGAATAATTTGGCCCGCGGCCGGCATGTCCGACGACTATAGGGACGTCCCCACAACCCCGGGGCTAGATTGGCCCGCCACCGTCATGTCCGTCGACTATAGGGTCGTCCCCACGACCACGGGCCAAAGAAGGTCAGCCGCCGACATCTCCGACGACTATAGGGTCGTCCCCACGACCCCGGGACTAGATTGGCCCGCCACCGACATGTCCGGCGACTATAGGGTCGCCCCACGATCCCGGGACAAGGTTGGCCCGCCACCGACTTGTCCGACGACTATTGGGACGTCCCCACGACCCCGGGACTATGTTGGCCCGCCGCCGACTTGTCCGACGACTATAGGGTCGTCCCCACGACCCCGGGACTAGATTGGCCCGCCACCGACATGTCCGGCGACTATAGGGTCGCCCCACGATCCCGGGACTAGGTTGGCCCGCCGCCGACTTGTCCGACGACTATAGGGTCGTCCCCATGACCACGGGCCAAAGTTGCCCAGCCGCCGACATGTCCTACGACTATAGGGTCGTCCCCACGACCCCGGGACTAGATTGGCCCGCCACCGTCATGTCCCACGACTATAGGTTCGTCCCTACGACCCTGGGCATACGTTGGCCTGCCGCCGACATGTCCGACGACAATAGGGTCTTCCCCCCCCACCCCGGGTCTAGGTTGGCCAGCCGCCGACATGTCCGACGACTATAGGGTCGTCCGCACGACCCCGGGACTAGATTGACACGCCACCGTCATGTCCGACGACTATAGGTTCGTCCCTACGACCCTGGGCATACGTTGGCCTGCCGCCGACATGTCCGACGACTATAGGGTCGTCCCCCCCACCCCGGGTCTAGGTTGGCCAGCCGCCGACATGTCCGACGACTATAGGGTCGTCCCCACGACCCGGGCCAAAGTTGGCCAGCCGACGACATGTCCGACAACTATAGGGTCGTCCCCACGACCCCGGGACTAGATTGGCTTGCCACCGTCATGTACGACGACTATAGGGTCGTCCCCACGACCCCGCGACTAGGTTGGCCCGCCACCGTCATGTCAGACGACTATAGGGTTGTCCCCACGACCCCGGGACTAGGTTGGCCTGCCGCCGACTTGTCCGACGACTATAGGGTCGTCGCCACGACCCCGGGGCTAGATTGGCCCGCCACCGTCATGTCCGACGACTATAGGGTCGTCCCCACGACCACGGGCCAAAGTTGGTCAGCCGCCGACATTTCCGACGACTATAGGGTCGTCACCACGACCCCGGGACTAGGTTGGCCCGCCGCCGACGTGTCCGACGACTATAGGGTCGTCCCCACGACCACGGGCCAAAGTTGGTCAGCCGCCGACATGTCCGACGATTATAGGGTCGTCCCCACGACCCCGGGACTAGATTGGCCAGACGCCGGTATGTCCGACGACTATAGGGTCGTCCCCACGACCCCGGGACTAGGTTGGCCCGCCGCCGACTTGTCCGACGACTATAGGGTCGTCCCCACGACCCCGGGACTAGGTTGGCCAGCCGCCGACATGTCCGCCGACTATAGGGTCGTACCCACGACCCCGGGAATAGTTTGGCCCGCCGCCGGCATGTCCGACGACTATAGGGTCGTCCCCACAACCCCGGGGCTAGATTGGCCCGCCACCGTCATGTCCGTCGACTATAGGGTCGTCCCTACGACCCTGGGCATACGTTGGCCTGCCGCCGAAATGTCCGACGACTATAGGGTTGTCTCCACGACCCCGGGACTAGGTTGGCCCGCCACCGACTTGTCCGACGACTATAGGGACGTCCCCACGACCACGGGGCAAAGTTGCCCAGCCGCCGACATGTCCGACGAATATAGGGTCGTCCCCACGACCCCGGGACTAGATTGGCCCGCCGCCGACGTGTCCGACGACTATAGGGTCGTCCCCACGACCCCGGGACTAGATTGGCCCGCCGCCGACGTGTCCGACGACTATAGGGTCGTCCCCACGACCACGGGCCAAAGTTGGTCAGCCGCCGACATGTCCGTCGACTATAGGGTCGTCCCCACGACCCCGGGACTAGGTTGGCCCGCCGCCGACGTGTCCGACGACTATAGGGTCGTCACCACGACCCCGGGACTAGGTTGGCCCGCCACCGTCATGTGCGACGGCTATAGGTTCGTCCCCACGACCCCGGGACTCGGTTGGCCCGCCACCGTCATGTGCGACGGCTATAGGGTCGTCCCCACGACCCCGCGACTAGGTTGGCCCGCCGCCGACTTGTCCGGCGCCTATAGGGTCGTCCCCACGACCCCCGGACTAGATTGACCCGCCACCGTCATGTCCGACGACTATAGGGTTGTCTCCACGACCCCGGGACTAGGTTGGCCCGCCGCCGACTTGTCCGACGACTATAGGGACGTCCCCACGACCACGGGGCAAAGTTGCCCAGCCGCCGACATGTCCGACGAATATAGGGTCGTCCCCACGACCCCGGGACTAGATTGGCCGGCCACCGTCATGTCCGACGACTATAGGGTCGTCCCCACGACCCCGGGACTAGGATGGCCCGCCGCCGACTTGTCCGACGACTATAGGGTCGTCCCCATGGCCACGGGCCAAAGTTGCCCAGCCGCCGACATGTCCTACGACTATAGGGTCGTCCCCACGACCCCGGGACTAGATTGGCCCGCCGCCGACGTGTCCGACGACTATAGGGTCGTCCCCACGACCACGGGCCAAAGTTGGTCAGCCGCCGACATGTCCGACGACTATAGGGTCGTCCCCACGACATCGGGACTAGGTTGGCCCGCCGCCGACGTGTCCGACGACTATAGGGTCGTCCCCACGACCCCGGGACTAGGTTGGCCCGCCACCGTCATGTCCGACGGCTATAGGTTCGTCCCCACGACCCCGGGACTCGATTGGCCCGCCACCGTCATGTCCGACGGCTATAGGGTCGTCCCCACGACCCCGCGACTAGGTTGGCCCGCCGCCGACTTGTTCGACGCCTATAGGGTCGTCCCCACGACCCCCGGACTAGATTGACCCGCCACCGTCATGTCCGACGACTATAGGGTTGTCTCCACGACCCCGGGACTAGGTTGGCCCGCCGCCGACTTGTCCGACGACTATAGGGACGTCCCCACGACCACGGGGCAAAGTTGCCCAGCCGCCGACATGTCCGACGAATATAGGGTCGTCCCCACGACCCCGGGACTAGATTGGCCCGCCACCGACTTGTCCGACGACTATGGGGTCGTCCTCACGACCCCGGGACTAGATTGGCCCGCCACCGACTTGTCCGACGACTATAGGGTCGTCCCCACGACCCCGGGACTAGGTTGGCCCGCCGCCGAATTGTCCGACGACCATAGGGTCGTCCCCACGGCCCCGGGACTAGGTTCGCCAGCCGCCGAAATGTCCGACAACTATAGGGTCGTCCCCACGGCCCCGGGAATAGATTGGCCCACCACCGTCATGTCCGACGACTACAGGGTCGTCCCCACGACCCCCGGACTAGATTGCCCCGCCGCCGACTTGTCCGACGACTATAGGGTCGTCCCTACGACCCCGGGACTAGGTTGGCCAGCCGCCGATTTTTCCGACGACTATAGGGTGGTCCCCACGACCCCGGGACTAGGTTGGCCAGCCTCCGACATATCCGACGACAATACGGTCGTCCCCACGACCACGGGCCAAAGTTGCCCAGCCGCCGACATGTCCGACGACTATAGGGTCGTCCCCACGACCCCGGGACTAGATTGGCCCGCCACCGTCATGTCCGACGACAATACGGTCGTCCCCACGACCACGGGCCAAAGTTGGCCAGCCGCCGACATGTCCGACGACTATAGGGTCGTCCCCACGACCCCGGGACTAGATTGGCCCGCCACCATCATTTCCGACGACTACAGGGTCGTCCCCACGACCCCGGGACTAGGATGGCGTGCCGCCGAAATGTCCGACGACTATAGGGTCGTCCCTACCACCCCGGTACTAGGTTGGCCAGCCGCCGACATATCCGACGTCTATAGGGTCGTCCCCACGACCCAGGGACTAGGTTGGCCCGCCGCCGACTTGTCCGACGACTATAGGGTCGTCCCCACGACCCCGGGACCAGGTTGGCCAGCCGCCGACATGTCCGACGACTATAGGGTCGTCCCCACGACCCAGGGACTAGATTGGCCCGCCACCGTCATGTCCGACGACTATAGCGTCGTCCCCACGACCCCGGGACTAGGTTGGCCCGCGGCCGACTTGTCCTACGACTATAGGTTCGTGCCTACCACCCCGGGACTAGGTTGGCCAGCCTCCGACATATCCGACGACTATAGGGTCGTCCCCACGACCACGGGCCAAAGTTGGCCAGCCGCCGACATGTCCGACGACTATAGGGTCGTCCCCACGACCCCGGGACTAGATTGGCCCGCCACCGTCATGTCCGACGACAATACGGTCGTCCCCACGACCACGGGCCAAAGTTGGCCAGCCGCCGACATGTCCGACGACAATAGGGTCGTCCCCACGACCCCGGGACTAGATTGGCCCGCCACCATCATTTCCGACGACTACAGGGTCGTCCCCACGAGCCCGGGACTAGGTTGGCGTGCCGCCGAAATGTCCGACGACTGTAGGGTCGTCCCTACCACCCCGGTACTAGGTTGGCCGGCCGCCGACATATCCGACGTCTATAGGGTCGTCCCCACGACCCCGGGGCTAGATTGGCCGCCACCGTCATGTCCGACGACTATAGGGTCGTCCCCACGACCCCGGGACTAGATTGGCCCGCCACCATCATGTCCGACGACTATAGGGTCGTCCCCACGACCCCGGGACTAGGTTGGCCAGCCGCCGACATGTCCGACGATATAGGGTCGTCCCTACCGCCCCGGGACTAGGTTGGCCAGCCTCCGACATATCCGACGACAATACGGTCGTCCCCACGACCACGGGCCAAAGTTGCCCAGCCTCCGACATGTCCGACGGCTATAGGTTCGTCCCCACGACCACGGGCCAAAGTTGGCCAGCCGCCGACATGTCCGACGACTATAGGGTCGTCCCCACGACCCCGGGACTAGATTGGCCCGCCACCATCATGTCCGACGACTATTGGGTCGTCCCCACGACCCCGGGTCCAGGTTGGCCAGCCGCCGACATGTCCGACGATATAGGGTCGTCCCTACCACCCCGGGACTAGGTTGGCTAGCCTCCGACATATCCGACGACAATACGGTCGTCCCCACGACCACGGGCCAAAGTTGCCCAGCCGCCGACATGTCCGACGTCTATAGGTTCGTCCCCACGACCCCGGGACTAGGATGGCCCGCCGCCGACATGTCCGACGACTATAGGGTCGTCCCCACGACCCCGGGACTAGGTTGGCCAGCCGCCGACATGTCCGACGATATAGGGTCGTCCCTACCACCCCGGGACTAGGTTGGCCAGCCTCCGACATATCCGACGACAATACGGTCGTCCCCACGACCACGGGCCAAAGTTGCCCAGCCGCCGACATGTCCGACGACTATAGGGTCGTCCCCACGACCCCGGGACTAGATTGGCCCGCCACCGTCATGTCCGACGACAATACGGTCGTCCCCACGACCACGGGCCAAAGTTGGCCAGCCGCCGACATGTCCGACGACTATAGGGTCGTCCCCACGACCCCGGGACTAGATTGGCCCGCCACCATCATTTCCGAAGACTACAGGGTCGTCCCCACGAGCCCGGGACTGGGTTGGCGTTCCGCCGAAATGTCCGACGACTATAGGGTCGTCCCTATCACCCCGGTACTAGGTTGGCCAGCCGCCGACATATCCGACGTCTATAGGGTCGTCCCCACGACCCCGGGGCTAGGATGGCCCGCCGCCGACATGTCCGACGACTATAGGGTCGTCCCCACGAACCCGGGACTAGGTTGGCCCACCACCGTCATGTCCGACGACTATACGGTCGTCCCCACGGCCCCGGGACTAGATTGGCCCGCCACCATCATGTCCGACGACTATATGGTCGTCCCCACGACCCCGGGACCAGGTTGGCCAGCCGCCGACATGTCCGACGACTATACGGTCGTCCCCACGGCCCCGGGATTAGATTGGCCCGCCACCATCATGTCCGACGACTATAGGGTCGTCCCCACGACCCCGGGACTAGGTTGGCCAGCCGCCGACATGTCCGACGATATAGGGTCGTCCCTACCACCCCGGGACTAGGTTGGCCAGCCTACGACATATCCGACGACAATACGGTCGTCCCCACGACCACGGGCCAATGTTGCCCAGCCTCCGACATGTCCGACGACTATAGGTTCGTCCCCACGACCACGGGCCATAGTTGGCCAGCCGCCGACATGTCCGACGACTATAGGGTCGTCCCCACGACCCCGGGACTAGATTGACCCGCCACCATCATGTCCGACGACTGTTGGGTCGTCCCCACGACCCCGGGACCAGGTTGGCCAGCCGCCGACATGTCCGACGATATAGGGTCGTCCCTACCACCCCGGGACTAGGTTGGCTAGCCTCCGACATATCCGACGACTATAGGGTCGTCCCCACGACCACGGGCCAAAGTTGGTCAGCCGCCGACATGTCCGTCGACTATAGGGTCGTCCCCACGACCCCGGGACTAGGTTGGCCCGCCGCCGACGTGTCCGACGACTATAGGGTCGTCACCACGACCCCGGGACTAGGTTGGCCCGCCACCGTCATGTGCGACGGCTATAGGTTCGTCCCCACGACCCCGGGACTCGGTTGGCCCGCCACCGTCATGTGCGACGGCTATAGGGTCGTCCCCACGACCCCGCGACTAGGTTGGCCCGCCGCCGACTTGTCCGGCGCCTATAGGGTCGTCCCCACGACCCCCGGACTAGATTGACCCGCCACCGTCATGTCCGACGACTATAGGGTTGTCTCCACGACCCCGGGACTAGGTTGGCCCGCCGCCGACTTGTCCGACGACTATAGGGACGTCCCCACGACCACGGGGCAAAGTTGCCCAGCCGCCGACATGTCCGACGAATATAGGGTCGTCCCCACGACCCCGGGACTAGATTGGCCGGCCACCGTCATGTCCGACGACTATAGGGTCGTCCCCACGACCCCGGGACTAGGATGGCCCGCCGCCGACTTGTCCGACGACTATAGGGTCGTCCCCATGGCCACGGGCCAAAGTTGCCCAGCCGCCGACATGTCCTACGACTATAGGGTCGTCCCCACGACCCCGGGACTAGATTGGCCCGCCGCCGACGTGTCCGACGACTATAGGGTCGTCCCCACGACCACGGGCCAAAGTTGGTCAGCCGCCGACATGTCCGACGACTATAGGGTCGTCCCCACGACATCGGGACTAGGTTGGCCCGCCGCCGACGTGTCCGACGACTATAGGGTCGTCCCCACGACCCCGGGACTAGGTTGGCCCGCCACCGTCATGTCCGACGGCTATAGGTTCGTCCCCACGACCCCGGGACTCGATTGGCCCGCCACCGTCATGTCCGACGGCTATAGGGTCGTCCCCACGACCCCGCGACTAGGTTGGCCCGCCGCCGACTTGTTCGACGCCTATAGGGTCGTCCCCACGACCCCCGGACTAGATTGACCCGCCACCGTCATGTCCGACGACTATAGGGTTGTCTCCACGACCCCGGGACTAGGTTGGCCCGCCGCCGACTTGTCCGACGACTATAGGGACGTCCCCACGACCACGGGGCAAAGTTGCCCAGCCGCCGACATGTCCGACGAATATAGGGTCGTCCCCACGACCCCGGGACTAGATTGGCCCGCCACCGACTTGTCCGACGACTATGGGGTCGTCCTCACGACCCCGGGACTAGATTGGCCCGCCACCGACTTGTCCGACGACTATAGGGTCGTCCCCACGACCCCGGGACTAGGTTGGCCCGCCGCCGAATTGTCCGACGACCATAGGGTCGTCCCCACGGCCCCGGGACTAGGTTCGCCAGCCGCCGAAATGTCCGACAACTATAGGGTCGTCCCCACGGCCCCGGGAATAGATTGGCCCACCACCGTCATGTCCGACGACTACAGGGTCGTCCCCACGACCCCCGGACTAGATTGCCCCGCCGCCGACTTGTCCGACGACTATAGGGTCGTCCCTACGACCCCGGGACTAGGTTGGCCAGCCGCCGATTTTTCCGACGACTATAGGGTGGTCCCCACGACCCCGGGACTAGGTTGGCCAGCCTCCGACATATCCGACGACAATACGGTCGTCCCCACGACCACGGGCCAAAGTTGCCCAGCCGCCGACATGTCCGACGACTATAGGGTCGTCCCCACGACCCCGGGACTAGATTGGCCCGCCACCGTCATGTCCGACGACAATACGGTCGTCCCCACGACCACGGGCCAAAGTTGGCCAGCCGCCGACATGTCCGACGACTATAGGGTCGTCCCCACGACCCCGGGACTAGATTGGCCCGCCACCATCATTTCCGACGACTACAGGGTCGTCCCCACGACCCCGGGACTAGGATGGCGTGCCGCCGAAATGTCCGACGACTATAGGGTCGTCCCTACCACCCCGGTACTAGGTTGGCCAGCCGCCGACATATCCGACGTCTATAGGGTCGTCCCCACGACCCAGGGACTAGGTTGGCCCGCCGCCGACTTGTCCGACGACTATAGGGTCGTCCCCACGACCCCGGGACCAGGTTGGCCAGCCGCCGACATGTCCGACGACTATAGGGTCGTCCCCACGACCCAGGGACTAGATTGGCCCGCCACCGTCATGTCCGACGACTATAGCGTCGTCCCCACGACCCCGGGACTAGGTTGGCCCGCGGCCGACTTGTCCTACGACTATAGGTTCGTGCCTACCACCCCGGGACTAGGTTGGCCAGCCTCCGACATATCCGACGACTATAGGGTCGTCCCCACGACCACGGGCCAAAGTTGGCCAGCCGCCGACATGTCCGACGACTATAGGGTCGTCCCCACGACCCCGGGACTAGATTGGCCCGCCACCGTCATGTCCGACGACAATACGGTCGTCCCCACGACCACGGGCCAAAGTTGGCCAGCCGCCGACATGTCCGACGACAATAGGGTCGTCCCCACGACCCCGGGACTAGATTGGCCCGCCACCATCATTTCCGACGACTACAGGGTCGTCCCCACGAGCCCGGGACTAGGTTGGCGTGCCGCCGAAATGTCCGACGACTGTAGGGTCGTCCCTACCACCCCGGTACTAGGTTGGCCGGCCGCCGACATATCCGACGTCTATAGGGTCGTCCCCACGACCCCGGGGCTAGATTGGCCGCCACCGTCATGTCCGACGACTATAGGGTCGTCCCCACGACCCCGGGACTAGATTGGCCCGCCACCATCATGTCCGACGACTATAGGGTCGTCCCCACGACCCCGGGACTAGGTTGGCCAGCCGCCGACATGTCCGACGATATAGGGTCGTCCCTACCGCCCCGGGACTAGGTTGGCCAGCCTCCGACATATCCGACGACAATACGGTCGTCCCCACGACCACGGGCCAAAGTTGCCCAGCCTCCGACATGTCCGACGGCTATAGGTTCGTCCCCACGACCACGGGCCAAAGTTGGCCAGCCGCCGACATGTCCGACGACTATAGGGTCGTCCCCACGACCCCGGGACTAGATTGGCCCGCCACCATCATGTCCGACGACTATTGGGTCGTCCCCACGACCCCGGGTCCAGGTTGGCCAGCCGCCGACATGTCCGACGATATAGGGTCGTCCCTACCACCCCGGGACTAGGTTGGCTAGCCTCCGACATATCCGACGACAATACGGTCGTCCCCACGACCACGGGCCAAAGTTGCCCAGCCGCCGACATGTCCGACGTCTATAGGTTCGTCCCCACGACCCCGGGACTAGGATGGCCCGCCGCCGACATGTCCGACGACTATAGGGTCGTCCCCACGACCCCGGGACTAGGTTGGCCAGCCGCCGACATGTCCGACGATATAGGGTCGTCCCTACCACCCCGGGACTAGGTTGGCCAGCCTCCGACATATCCGACGACAATACGGTCGTCCCCACGACCACGGGCCAAAGTTGCCCAGCCGCCGACATGTCCGACGACTATAGGGTCGTCCCCACGACCCCGGGACTAGATTGGCCCGCCACCGTCATGTCCGACGACAATACGGTCGTCCCCACGACCACGGGCCAAAGTTGGCCAGCCGCCGACATGTCCGACGACTATAGGGTCGTCCCCACGACCCCGGGACTAGATTGGCCCGCCACCATCATTTCCGAAGACTACAGGGTCGTCCCCACGAGCCCGGGACTGGGTTGGCGTTCCGCCGAAATGTCCGACGACTATAGGGTCGTCCCTATCACCCCGGTACTAGGTTGGCCAGCCGCCGACATATCCGACGTCTATAGGGTCGTCCCCACGACCCCGGGGCTAGGATGGCCCGCCGCCGACATGTCCGACGACTATAGGGTCGTCCCCACGAACCCGGGACTAGGTTGGCCCACCACCGTCATGTCCGACGACTATACGGTCGTCCCCACGGCCCCGGGACTAGATTGGCCCGCCACCATCATGTCCGACGACTATATGGTCGTCCCCACGACCCCGGGACCAGGTTGGCCAGCCGCCGACATGTCCGACGACTATACGGTCGTCCCCACGGCCCCGGGATTAGATTGGCCCGCCACCATCATGTCCGACGACTATAGGGTCGTCCCCACGACCCCGGGACTAGGTTGGCCAGCCGCCGACATGTCCGACGATATAGGGTCGTCCCTACCACCCCGGGACTAGGTTGGCCAGCCTACGACATATCCGACGACAATACGGTCGTCCCCACGACCACGGGCCAATGTTGCCCAGCCTCCGACATGTCCGACGACTATAGGTTCGTCCCCACGACCACGGGCCATAGTTGGCCAGCCGCCGACATGTCCGACGACTATAGGGTCGTCCCCACGACCCCGGGACTAGATTGACCCGCCACCATCATGTCCGACGACTGTTGGGTCGTCCCCACGACCCCGGGACCAGGTTGGCCAGCCGCCGACATGTCCGACGATATAGGGTCGTCCCTACCACCCCGGGACTAGGTTGGCTAGCCTCCGACATATCCGACGACAATACGGTCGTCCCCACGACCACGGGCCAAAGTTGCCCAGCCGCCGACATGTCCGACGACTATAGGTTCGTCCCCACGACCCCGGGATTAGGATGGCCCGCCGCCGACATGTCCGACGACTATAGGGTCGTCCCCACGACCCCGGGACTAGGTTGGCCAGCCGCCGACATGTCCGACGATATAGGGTCGTCCCTACCACCCCGGGACTAGGTTGGCCAGCCTCCGACATATCCGACGACAATACGGTCGTCCCCACGACCACGGGCCAAAGTTGCCCAGCCGCCGACATGTCCGACGATTATAGGGTCGTCCCCACGACCCCGGGACTAGGTTGGCCCGCCGCCGACTTGTCCGACGACTATAGGTTCGTCCCCACGACCCCGGGACTAGGATGGCCCGCCGCCGACATGTCCGACGACTATAGGGTCGTCCCCACGAACCCGGGACTAGGTTGGCCCACCACCGTCATGTCCGACGACTATACGGTCGTCCCCACGGCCCCGGGACTAGATTGGCCCGCCACCATCATGTCCGACGACTATATGGTCGTCCCCACGACCCCGGGACCAGGTTGGCCAGCCGCCGACATGTCCGACGACTATACGGTCGTCCCCACGGCCCCGGGGCTTGATTGGCCCGCCACCGTCATGTCCGACTATAGGGTCGTCCCCACGACCCCGGGACCAGGTTGGCCAGCCGCCGACATGTCCGACGACTATACGGTCGTCCCCACGGCCCCGGGACTAGATTGGCCCGCCACCATCATGTCCGACGACTATAGGGTCGTCCCCACGACCCCGGGACAAGGTTGGCCCGCCGCCGACTTGTGCGACGACTATAGGGTCGGCCCCACCACCCCGGGGATAGATTGGCCCGCCACCGTCATGTCCGACGACTATAGGGTCGTCCCCACGACCCCGGGACCAGGTTGGCCAGCCGCCGACATGTCCGACGATATAGGGTCGTCCCTACCTCCCCGGGACTAGGTTGGCCAGCCTCCGACATATCCGACGACAATACGGTCGTCCCCACGACCACGGGCCAAAGTTGCCCAGCCGCCGACATGTCCGACGACTATAGGTTCGTCCCCACGACCCCGGGACTAGGATGGCCCGCCGCCGACTTGTCCGACGACTATAGGGTCGTCCCCACGAACCCGGGACTAGGTTGGCCCACCACCGTCATGTCCGACGACTATAGGGTCGTCCCTACCACCCCGGGACTAGATTGACTCGCCACCGTCATGTCCGACGACTATAGGGTCGTCCCCACCAACCCGGGACTAGGTTGGCCCACCACCGTCATGTCCGACGACTATACGGTCGTCCCCACGGCCCCGGGACTAGATTGGCCCGCCACCATCATGTCCGGCGACTATACGGTCGTCCCCACGGCCCCGGGGCTAGATTGGCCCGCCACCGTCATGTCCAACGACTATAGGGTCGTCCCCACGACCCCGGGACCAGGTTGGCCAGTCGCCGACATGTCCGACGACTATACGGTCGTCCCCACGGCCCCGGGACTAGATTGGCTCGCCACCATCATGTCCGACGACTATAGGGTCATCCCCACGACCACGGGCCAAAGTTGGCCACCCGCCGACATGTTCGACGACTATAGGATCGTCCCCACTACCCCGGGACTAGGTTGGCCTGCCGCCGACTTGTCCGACGACTATAGTGTCGTCCCCACGACCCCGGGCTAGGTTGGCAAGCCGCCGACATGTCCGACGACTATAGGGTCGTCCCCACGACCACAGGCCAAAGTTGGCCAGTCGCCGACATGTTCGACGACTATAGGGTCGTCACCACGACCCCGGAACTGGATTGGCCCGCCACCGGCATGTCCGACATGTATAGGGGCGTCCCCACGACCCCGGGACTAGGATGGCCCGCCACCATCATATCCGACGACTATAGGGTCGTCCCCACGACCCCGGGCCTAGGTTGGTCCGCCGCCAACATGTCCGACGACTATAGGGTCGTCCCCACGACCCCGGGACTAGATTGGCCCGCCACCATCATATCCGACGACTATAGGGTCGTCCCCACGACCCCGGGCAAGGTTGGCGCGCCGCCGACATGTCCGACGACTATAGGGTCGTCCCCACGACCACGGGCCAAAGTTGGCCAGCCGCCGACATGTCCGACGTCTATAGGGTCGTCCCCACGACCCCGGGACTAGATTGGCCCGCCACCATCATGTCCGACGACAATAGGGTCGTCCCCACGACCACGGGCCAAAGTTGGCCAGCCGCCGACATGTCCGACGTCTATAGGGTCGTCCCCACGACCCCGGGACTAGATTGGCCCGCCACCGTCATGTCCGACGACAATACGGTCGTCCCCACGACCACGGGCCAAAGTTGGCCAGCCGCCGACATGTCCGACGACTATAGGGTTGTCTCCACGACCCCGGGACTAGGTTGGCCCGCCGCCGACTTGTCCGACGACTATAGGGACGTCCCCACGACCACGGGGCAAAGTTGCCCAGCCGCCGACATGTCCGACGAATATAGGGTCGTCCCCACGACCCCGGGACCAGGTTGGCCAGCCGCCGACATGTCCGACGACTATACGGTCGTCCCCACGGCCCCGGGATTAGATTGGCCCGCCACCATCATGTCCGACGACTATAGGGTCGTCCCCACGACCCCGGGACTAGGTTGGCCAGCCGCCGACATGTCCGACGATATAGGGTCGTCCCTACCACCCCGGGACTAGGTTGGCCAGCCTACGACATATCCGACGACAATACGGTCGTCCCCACGACCACGGGCCAATGTTGCCCAGCCTCCGACATGTCCGACGACTATAGGTTCGTCCCCACGACCACGGGCCATAGTTGGCCAGCCGCCGACATGTCCGACGACTATAGGGTCGTCCCCACGACCCCGGGACTAGATTGACCCGCCACCATCATGTCCGACGACTGTTGGGTCGTCCCCACGACCCCGGGACCAGGTTGGCCAGCCGCCGACATGTCCGACGTCTATAGGGTCGTCCCCACGACCCCGGGACTAGATTGGCCCGCCACCATCATGTCCGACGACTATATGGTCGTCCCCACGACCCCGGGACCAGGTTGGCCAGCCGCCGACATGTCCGACGACTATACGGTCGTCCCCACGGCCCCGGGATTAGATTGGCCCGCCACCATCATGTCCGACGACTATAGGGTCGTCCCCACGACCCCGGGACTAGGTTGGCCAGCCGCCGACATGTCCGACGATATAGGGTCGTCCCTACCACCCCGGGACTAGGTTGGCCAGCCTACGACATATCCGACGACAATACGGTCGTCCCCACGACCACGGGCCAATGTTGCCCAGCCTCCGACATGTCCGACGACTATAGGTTCGTCCCCACGACCACGGGCCATAGTTGGCCAGCCGCCGACATGTCCGACGACTATAGGGTCGTCCCCACGACCCCGGGACTAGATTGACCCGCCACCATCATGTCCGACGACTGTTGGGTCGTCCCCACGACCCCGGGACCAGGTTGGCCAGCCGCCGACATGTCCGACGATATAGGGTCGTCCCTACCACCCCGGGACTAGGTTGGCTAGCCTCCGACATATCCGACGACTATAGGGTCGTCCCCACGACCACGGGCCAAAGTTGGTCAGCCGCCGACATGTCCGTCGACTATAGGGTCGTCCCCACGACCCCGGGACTAGGTTGGCCCGCCGCCGACGTGTCCGACGACTATAGGGTCGTCACCACGACCCCGGGACTAGGTTGGCCCGCCACCGTCATGTGCGACGGCTATAGGTTCGTCCCCACGACCCCGGGACTCGGTTGGCCCGCCACCGTCATGTGCGACGGCTATAGGGTCGTCCCCACGACCCCGCGACTAGGTTGGCCCGCCGCCGACTTGTCCGGCGCCTATAGGGTCGTCCCCACGACCCCCGGACTAGATTGACCCGCCACCGTCATGTCCGACGACTATAGGGTTGTCTCCACGACCCCGGGACTAGGTTGGCCCGCCGCCGACTTGTCCGACGACTATAGGGACGTCCCCACGACCACGGGGCAAAGTTGCCCAGCCGCCGACATGTCCGACGAATATAGGGTCGTCCCCACGACCCCGGGACTAGATTGGCCGGCCACCGTCATGTCCGACGACTATAGGGTCGTCCCCACGACCCCGGGACTAGGATGGCCCGCCGCCGACTTGTCCGACGACTATAGGGTCGTCCCCATGGCCACGGGCCAAAGTTGCCCAGCCGCCGACATGTCCTACGACTATAGGGTCGTCCCCACGACCCCGGGACTAGATTGGCCCGCCGCCGACGTGTCCGACGACTATAGGGTCGTCCCCACGACCACGGGCCAAAGTTGGTCAGCCGCCGACATGTCCGACGACTATAGGGTCGTCCCCACGACATCGGGACTAGGTTGGCCCGCCGCCGACGTGTCCGACGACTATAGGGTCGTCCCCACGACCCCGGGACTAGGTTGGCCCGCCACCGTCATGTCCGACGGCTATAGGTTCGTCCCCACGACCCCGGGACTCGATTGGCCCGCCACCGTCATGTCCGACGGCTATAGGGTCGTCCCCACGACCCCGCGACTAGGTTGGCCCGCCGCCGACTTGTTCGACGCCTATAGGGTCGTCCCCACGACCCCCGGACTAGATTGACCCGCCACCGTCATGTCCGACGACTATAGGGTTGTCTCCACGACCCCGGGACTAGGTTGGCCCGCCGCCGACTTGTCCGACGACTATAGGGACGTCCCCACGACCACGGGGCAAAGTTGCCCAGCCGCCGACATGTCCGACGAATATAGGGTCGTCCCCACGACCCCGGGACTAGATTGGCCCGCCACCGACTTGTCCGACGACTATGGGGTCGTCCTCACGACCCCGGGACTAGATTGGCCCGCCACCGACTTGTCCGACGACTATAGGGTCGTCCCCACGACCCCGGGACTAGGTTGGCCCGCCGCCGAATTGTCCGACGACCATAGGGTCGTCCCCACGGCCCCGGGACTAGGTTCGCCAGCCGCCGAAATGTCCGACAACTATAGGGTCGTCCCCACGGCCCCGGGAATAGATTGGCCCACCACCGTCATGTCCGACGACTACAGGGTCGTCCCCACGACCCCCGGACTAGATTGCCCCGCCGCCGACTTGTCCGACGACTATAGGGTCGTCCCTACGACCCCGGGACTAGGTTGGCCAGCCGCCGATTTTTCCGACGACTATAGGGTGGTCCCCACGACCCCGGGACTAGGTTGGCCAGCCTCCGACATATCCGACGACAATACGGTCGTCCCCACGACCACGGGCCAAAGTTGCCCAGCCGCCGACATGTCCGACGACTATAGGGTCGTCCCCACGACCCCGGGACTAGATTGGCCCGCCACCGTCATGTCCGACGACAATACGGTCGTCCCCACGACCACGGGCCAAAGTTGGCCAGCCGCCGACATGTCCGACGACTATAGGGTCGTCCCCACGACCCCGGGACTAGATTGGCCCGCCACCATCATTTCCGACGACTACAGGGTCGTCCCCACGACCCCGGGACTAGGATGGCGTGCCGCCGAAATGTCCGACGACTATAGGGTCGTCCCTACCACCCCGGTACTAGGTTGGCCAGCCGCCGACATATCCGACGTCTATAGGGTCGTCCCCACGACCCAGGGACTAGGTTGGCCCGCCGCCGACTTGTCCGACGACTATAGGGTCGTCCCCACGACCCCGGGACCAGGTTGGCCAGCCGCCGACATGTCCGACGACTATAGGGTCGTCCCCACGACCCAGGGACTAGATTGGCCCGCCACCGTCATGTCCGACGACTATAGCGTCGTCCCCACGACCCCGGGACTAGGTTGGCCCGCGGCCGACTTGTCCTACGACTATAGGTTCGTGCCTACCACCCCGGGACTAGGTTGGCCAGCCTCCGACATATCCGACGACTATAGGGTCGTCCCCACGACCACGGGCCAAAGTTGGCCAGCCGCCGACATGTCCGACGACTATAGGGTCGTCCCCACGACCCCGGGACTAGATTGGCCCGCCACCGTCATGTCCGACGACAATACGGTCGTCCCCACGACCACGGGCCAAAGTTGGCCAGCCGCCGACATGTCCGACGACAATAGGGTCGTCCCCACGACCCCGGGACTAGATTGGCCCGCCACCATCATTTCCGACGACTACAGGGTCGTCCCCACGAGCCCGGGACTAGGTTGGCGTGCCGCCGAAATGTCCGACGACTGTAGGGTCGTCCCTACCACCCCGGTACTAGGTTGGCCGGCCGCCGACATATCCGACGTCTATAGGGTCGTCCCCACGACCCCGGGGCTAGATTGGCCGCCACCGTCATGTCCGACGACTATAGGGTCGTCCCCACGACCCCGGGACTAGATTGGCCCGCCACCATCATGTCCGACGACTATAGGGTCGTCCCCACGACCCCGGGACTAGGTTGGCCAGCCGCCGACATGTCCGACGATATAGGGTCGTCCCTACCGCCCCGGGACTAGGTTGGCCAGCCTCCGACATATCCGACGACAATACGGTCGTCCCCACGACCACGGGCCAAAGTTGCCCAGCCTCCGACATGTCCGACGGCTATAGGTTCGTCCCCACGACCACGGGCCAAAGTTGGCCAGCCGCCGACATGTCCGACGACTATAGGGTCGTCCCCACGACCCCGGGACTAGATTGGCCCGCCACCATCATGTCCGACGACTATTGGGTCGTCCCCACGACCCCGGGTCCAGGTTGGCCAGCCGCCGACATGTCCGACGATATAGGGTCGTCCCTACCACCCCGGGACTAGGTTGGCTAGCCTCCGACATATCCGACGACAATACGGTCGTCCCCACGACCACGGGCCAAAGTTGCCCAGCCGCCGACATGTCCGACGTCTATAGGTTCGTCCCCACGACCCCGGGACTAGGATGGCCCGCCGCCGACATGTCCGACGACTATAGGGTCGTCCCCACGACCCCGGGACTAGGTTGGCCAGCCGCCGACATGTCCGACGATATAGGGTCGTCCCTACCACCCCGGGACTAGGTTGGCCAGCCTCCGACATATCCGACGACAATACGGTCGTCCCCACGACCACGGGCCAAAGTTGCCCAGCCGCCGACATGTCCGACGACTATAGGGTCGTCCCCACGACCCCGGGACTAGATTGGCCCGCCACCGTCATGTCCGACGACAATACGGTCGTCCCCACGACCACGGGCCAAAGTTGGCCAGCCGCCGACATGTCCGACGACTATAGGGTCGTCCCCACGACCCCGGGACTAGATTGGCCCGCCACCATCATTTCCGAAGACTACAGGGTCGTCCCCACGAGCCCGGGACTGGGTTGGCGTTCCGCCGAAATGTCCGACGACTATAGGGTCGTCCCTATCACCCCGGTACTAGGTTGGCCAGCCGCCGACATATCCGACGTCTATAGGGTCGTCCCCACGACCCCGGGGCTAGGATGGCCCGCCGCCGACATGTCCGACGACTATAGGGTCGTCCCCACGAACCCGGGACTAGGTTGGCCCACCACCGTCATGTCCGACGACTATACGGTCGTCCCCACGGCCCCGGGACTAGATTGGCCCGCCACCATCATGTCCGACGACTATATGGTCGTCCCCACGACCCCGGGACCAGGTTGGCCAGCCGCCGACATGTCCGACGACTATACGGTCGTCCCCACGGCCCCGGGATTAGATTGGCCCGCCACCATCATGTCCGACGACTATAGGGTCGTCCCCACGACCCCGGGACTAGGTTGGCCAGCCGCCGACATGTCCGACGATATAGGGTCGTCCCTACCACCCCGGGACTAGGTTGGCCAGCCTACGACATATCCGACGACAATACGGTCGTCCCCACGACCACGGGCCAATGTTGCCCAGCCTCCGACATGTCCGACGACTATAGGTTCGTCCCCACGACCACGGGCCATAGTTGGCCAGCCGCCGACATGTCCGACGACTATAGGGTCGTCCCCACGACCCCGGGACTAGATTGACCCGCCACCATCATGTCCGACGACTGTTGGGTCGTCCCCACGACCCCGGGACCAGGTTGGCCAGCCGCCGACATGTCCGACGATATAGGGTCGTCCCTACCACCCCGGGACTAGGTTGGCTAGCCTCCGACATATCCGACGACAATACGGTCGTCCCCACGACCACGGGCCAAAGTTGCCCAGCCGCCGACATGTCCGACGACTATAGGTTCGTCCCCACGACCCCGGGATTAGGATGGCCCGCCGCCGACATGTCCGACGACTATAGGGTCGTCCCCACGACCCCGGGACTAGGTTGGCCAGCCGCCGACATGTCCGACGATATAGGGTCGTCCCTACCACCCCGGGACTAGGTTGGCCAGCCTCCGACATATCCGACGACAATACGGTCGTCCCCACGACCACGGGCCAAAGTTGCCCAGCCGCCGACATGTCCGACGATTATAGGGTCGTCCCCACGACCCCGGGACTAGGTTGGCCCGCCGCCGACTTGTCCGACGACTATAGGTTCGTCCCCACGACCCCGGGACTAGGATGGCCCGCCGCCGACATGTCCGACGACTATAGGGTCGTCCCCACGAACCCGGGACTAGGTTGGCCCACCACCGTCATGTCCGACGACTATACGGTCGTCCCCACGGCCCCGGGACTAGATTGGCCCGCCACCATCATGTCCGACGACTATATGGTCGTCCCCACGACCCCGGGACCAGGTTGGCCAGCCGCCGACATGTCCGACGACTATACGGTCGTCCCCACGGCCCCGGGGCTTGATTGGCCCGCCACCGTCATGTCCGACTATAGGGTCGTCCCCACGACCCCGGGACCAGGTTGGCCAGCCGCCGACATGTCCGACGACTATACGGTCGTCCCCACGGCCCCGGGACTAGATTGGCCCGCCACCATCATGTCCGACGACTATAGGGTCGTCCCCACGACCCCGGGACAAGGTTGGCCCGCCGCCGACTTGTGCGACGACTATAGGGTCGGCCCCACCACCCCGGGGATAGATTGGCCCGCCACCGTCATGTCCGACGACTATAGGGTCGTCCCCACGACCCCGGGACCAGGTTGGCCAGCCGCCGACATGTCCGACGATATAGGGTCGTCCCTACCTCCCCGGGACTAGGTTGGCCAGCCTCCGACATATCCGACGACAATACGGTCGTCCCCACGACCACGGGCCAAAGTTGCCCAGCCGCCGACATGTCCGACGACTATAGGTTCGTCCCCACGACCCCGGGACTAGGATGGCCCGCCGCCGACTTGTCCGACGACTATAGGGTCGTCCCCACGAACCCGGGACTAGGTTGGCCCACCACCGTCATGTCCGACGACTATAGGGTCGTCCCTACCACCCCGGGACTAGATTGACTCGCCACCGTCATGTCCGACGACTATAGGGTCGTCCCCACCAACCCGGGACTAGGTTGGCCCACCACCGTCATGTCCGACGACTATACGGTCGTCCCCACGGCCCCGGGACTAGATTGGCCCGCCACCATCATGTCCGGCGACTATACGGTCGTCCCCACGGCCCCGGGGCTAGATTGGCCCGCCACCGTCATGTCCAACGACTATAGGGTCGTCCCCACGACCCCGGGACCAGGTTGGCCAGTCGCCGACATGTCCGACGACTATACGGTCGTCCCCACGGCCCCGGGACTAGATTGGCTCGCCACCATCATGTCCGACGACTATAGGGTCATCCCCACGACCACGGGCCAAAGTTGGCCACCCGCCGACATGTTCGACGACTATAGGATCGTCCCCACTACCCCGGGACTAGGTTGGCCTGCCGCCGACTTGTCCGACGACTATAGTGTCGTCCCCACGACCCCGGGCTAGGTTGGCAAGCCGCCGACATGTCCGACGACTATAGGGTCGTCCCCACGACCACAGGCCAAAGTTGGCCAGTCGCCGACATGTTCGACGACTATAGGGTCGTCACCACGACCCCGGAACTGGATTGGCCCGCCACCGGCATGTCCGACATGTATAGGGGCGTCCCCACGACCCCGGGACTAGGATGGCCCGCCACCATCATATCCGACGACTATAGGGTCGTCCCCACGACCCCGGGCCTAGGTTGGTCCGCCGCCAACATGTCCGACGACTATAGGGTCGTCCCCACGACCCCGGGACTAGATTGGCCCGCCACCATCATATCCGACGACTATAGGGTCGTCCCCACGACCCCGGGCAAGGTTGGCGCGCCGCCGACATGTCCGACGACTATAGGGTCGTCCCCACGACCACGGGCCAAAGTTGGCCAGCCGCCGACATGTCCGACGTCTATAGGGTCGTCCCCACGACCCCGGGACTAGATTGGCCCGCCACCATCATGTCCGACGACAATAGGGTCGTCCCCACGACCACGGGCCAAAGTTGGCCAGCCGCCGACATGTCCGACGTCTATAGGGTCGTCCCCACGACCCCGGGACTAGATTGGCCCGCCACCGTCATGTCCGACGACAATACGGTCGTCCCCACGACCACGGGCCAAAGTTGGCCAGCCGCCGACATGTCCGACGACTATAGGGTCGTCCCCACGACCCCGGGACTAGATTGGCCCGCCACCATCATGTCCGACGACTACAGGGTCGTCCCCACGACCCCGGGAATTGGTTGGCGCGCCGCCGAAATGTCCGACGACTATAGGGTCGTCCCTACCACCCCGGTACTAGGTTGGCCAGCCGCCGACATGGCCGACGTCTATAGGGTCGTCCCCAAGACCCAGGGACTAGGTTGGCCCGCCGCCGACTTGTCCGACGACTATAGGGTCGTCCCCACGACCCCGGGACCAGGTTGGCCAGCCGCCGACATGTCCGACGACTATAGGGTCGTCCCCACGACCCAGGGAGTAGATTGGCCCGCCACCGTCATGTCCGACGACTATAGCGTCGTCCCCACGACCCCGGGACTAGGTTGGCCCGCGGCCGACTTGTCCTACGACTATAGGTTCGTGCCTACCACCCCGGGACTAGGTTGGCCAGCCTCCGACATATCCGACGACTATAGGGTCGTCCCCACGACCACGGGCCAAAGTTGGCCAGCCGCCGACATGTCCGACGACTATAGGGTCGTCCCCACGACCCCGGGACTAGATTGGCCCGCCACCGTCATGTCCGACGACAATACGGTCGTCCCCACGACCACGGGCCAAAGTTGGCCAGCCGCCGACATGTCCGACGACAATAGGGTCGTCCCCACGACCCCGGGACTAGATTGGCCCGCCACCATCATTTCCGACGACTACAGGGTCGTCCCCACGAGCCCGGGACTAGGTTGGCGTGCCGCCGAAATGTCCGACGACTATAGGGTCGTCCCTACCACCCCGGTACTAGGTTGGCCGGCCGCCGACATATCCGACGTCTATAGGGTCGTCCCCACGACCCCGGGGCTAGATTGGCCGCCACCGTCATGTCCGACGACTATAGGGTCGTCCCCACGACCCCGGGACTAGATTGGCCCGCCACCATCATGTCCGACGACTATAGGGTCGTCCCCACGACCCCGGGACTAGGTTGGCCAGCCGCCGACATGTCCGACGATATAGGGTCGTCCCTACCGCCCCGGGACTAGATTGGCCCGCCACCATCATGTCCGACGACTATATGGTCGTCCCCACGACCCCGGGACCAGGTTGGCCAGCCGCCGACATGTCCGACGACTATACGGTCGTCCCCACGGCCCCGGGATTAGATTGGCCCGCCACCATCATGTCCGACGACTATAGGGTCGTCCCCACGACCCCGGGACTAGGTTGGCCAGCCGCCGACATGTCCGACGATATAGGGTCGTCCCTACCACCCCGGGACTAGGTTGGCCAGCCTACGACATATCCGACGACAATACGGTCGTCCCCACGACCACGGGCCAATGTTGCCCAGCCTCCGACATGTCCGACGACTATAGGTTCGTCCCCACGACCACGGGCCATAGTTGGCCAGCCGCCGACATGTCCGACGACTATAGGGTCGTCCCCACGACCCCGGGACTAGATTGACCCGCCACCATCATGTCCGACGACTGTTGGGTCGTCCCCACGACCCCGGGACCAGGTTGGCCAGCCGCCGACATGTCCGACGATATAGGGTCGTCCCTACCACCCCGGGACTAGGTTGGCTAGCCTCCGACATATCCGACGACAATACGGTCGTCCCCACGACCACGGGCCAAAGTTGCCCAGCCGCCGACATGTCCGACGACTATAGGTTCGTCCCCACGACCCCGGGATTAGGATGGCCCGCCGCCGACATGTCCGACGACTATAGGGTCGTCCCCACGACCCCGGGACTAGGTTGGCCAGCCGCCGACATGTCCGACGATATAGGGTCGTCCCTACCACCCCGGGACTAGGTTGGCCAGCCTCCGACATATCCGACGACAATACGGTCGTCCCCACGACCACGGGCCAAAGTTGCCCAGCCGCCGACATGTCCGACGATTATAGGGTCGTCCCCACGACCCCGGGACTAGGTTGGCCCGCCGCCGACTTGTCCGACGACTATAGGTTCGTCCCCACGACCCCGGGACTAGGATGGCCCGCCGCCGACATGTCCGACGACTATAGGGTCGTCCCCACGAACCCGGGACTAGGTTGGCCCACCACCGTCATGTCCGACGACTATACGGTCGTCCCCACGGCCCCGGGACTAGATTGGCCCGCCACCATCATGTCCGACGACTATATGGTCGTCCCCACGACCCCGGGACCACGTTGGCCAGCCGCCGACATGTCCGACGACTATACGGTCGTCCCCACGGCCCCGGGGCTAGATTGGCCCGCCACCGTCATGTCCGACTATAGGGTCGTCCCCACGACCCCGGGACCAGGTTGGCCAGCCGCCGACATGTCCGACGACTATACGGTCGTCCCCACGGCCCCGGGACTAGATTGGCCCGCCACCATCATGTCCGACGACTATAGGGTCGTCCCCACGACCCCGGGACAAGGTTGGCCCGCCGCCGACTTGTGCGACGACTATAGGGTCGGCCCCACCACCCCGGGGATAGATTGGCCCGCCACCGTCATGTCCGACGACTATAGGGTCGTCCCCACGACCCCGGGACCAGGTTGGCCAGCCGCCGACATGTCCGACGATATAGGGTCGTCCCTACCTCCCCGGGACTAGGTTGGCCAGCCTCCGACATATCCGACGACAATACGGTCGTCCCCACGACCACGGGCCAAAGTTGCCCAGCCGCCGACATGTCCGACGACTATAGGTTCGTCCCCACGACCCCGGGACTAGGATGGCCTGCCGCCGACTTGTCCGACGACTATAGGGTCGTCCCCACGAACCCGGGACTAGGTTGGCCCACCACCGTCATGTCCGACGACTATAGGGTCGTCCCTACCACCCCGGGACTAGATTGACTCGCCACCGTCATGTCCGACGACTATAGGGTCGTCCCCACCAACCCGGGACTAGGTTGGCCCACCACCGTCATGTCCGACGACTATACGGTCGTCCCCACGGCCCCGGGACTAGATTGGCCCGCCACCATCATGTCCGGCGACTATACGGTCGTCCCCACGGCCCCGGGGCTAGATTGGCCCGCCACCGTCATGTCCAACGACTATAGGGTCGTCCCCACGACCCCGGGACCAGGTTGGCCAGTCGCCGACATGTCCGACGACTATACGGTCGTCCCCACGGCCCCGGGACTAGATTGGCTCGCCACCATCATGTCCGACGACTATAGGGTCATCCCCACGACCACGGGCCAAAGTTGGCCACCCGCCGACATGTTCGACGACTATAGGATCGTCCCCACTACCCCGGGACTAGGTTGGCCTGCCGCCGACTTGTCCGACGACTATAGTGTCGTCCCCACGACCCCGGGCTAGGTTGGCAAGCCGCCGACATGTCCGACGACTATAGGGTCGTCCCCACGACCACAGGCCAAAGTTGGCCAGTCGCCGACATGTTCGACGACTATAGGGTCGTCACCACGACCCCGGAACTGGATTGGCCCGCCACCGGCATGTCCGACATGTATAGGGGCGTCCCCACGACCCCGGGACTAGGATGGCCCGCCACCATCATATCCGACGACTATAGGGTCGTCCCCACGACCCCGGGCCTAGGTTGGTCCGCCGCCAACATGTCCGACGACTATAGGGTCGTCCCCACGACCCCGGGACTAGATTGGCCCGCCACCATCATATCCGACGACTATAGGGTCGTCCCCACGACCCCGGGCAAGGTTGGCGCGCCGCCGACATGTCCGACGACTATAGGGTCGTCCCCACGACCACGGGCCAAAGTTGGCCAGCCGCCGACATGTCCGACGTCTATAGGGTCGTCCCCACGACCCCGGGACTAGATTGGCCCGCCACCATCATGTCCGACGACAATAGGGTCGTCCCCACGACCACGGGCCAAAGTTGGCCAGCCGCCGACATGTCCGACGTCTATAGGGTCGTCCCCACGACCCCGGGACTAGATTGGCCCGCCACCGTCATGTCCGACGACAATACGGTCGTCCCCACGACCACGGGCCAAAGTTGGCCAGCCGCCGACATGTCCGACGACTATAGGGTCGTCCCCACGACCCCGGGACTAGATTGGCCCGCCACCATCATGTCCGACGACTACAGGGTCGTCCCCACGACCCCGGGAATTGGTTGGCGCGCCGCCGAAATGTCCGACGACTATAGGGTCGTCCCTACCACCCCGGTACTAGGTTGGCCAGCCGCCGACATGGCCGACGTCTATAGGGTCGTCCCCAAGACCCCGGGGCTAGATTGGCCCGCCACCGTCATGTCCGACGACTATAGGGTCGTCCCCACGACCCCGGGACTAGATTGGCCCGCCACCATCATATCCGACGACTATAGGGTCGTCCCCACGACCCCGGGACTAGGTTGGCGCGCCGCCGAAATGTCCGACGACTATAGGTTCGTCCCTACCACCCCGGTACTAGGTTGGCCAGCCGCCGACATGTCCGACGTCTATAGGGTCGTCCCCACGACCCCGGGGCTAGATTGGCCCGCCACCGTCATTTCCGACGACTATAGGGTCGTCCCCACGCCCCCGGGACTAGGTTGGCCCGCGGCCGACTTGTCCTACGACTATAGGGTCGTGCCTACCACCCCGGGACTAGGTTGGCCTGCCTCCGACATATCCGACGACTATAGGGTCGTCCCCATGACCTACAGGCCAAAGTTGGCCAGCCGCCGACATGTCCGACGAATATAGGGTCGTCCCCACGACCCCGGAACTAGGTTGGCGCGCCGCCGAAATGACCGACGACTATAGGGTCGTCCCTACCACCCCGGTACTATGTTGGCCAGCCGCCGACATGTCCGACGTCTATAGGGTCGTCCCCACGACCCCGGGGCTAGATTGGCCCGCCACCGTCATTTCCGACGAGTATAGGGTCGTCCCCACGACCCCGGGACTAGGTTGGCCCGCGGCCGACTTGTCATACGACTATAGGGTCGTGCCTACCACCCCGGGACTAGGTTGGCCAGCCTCCGACATATCCGACGACTATAGGGTCGTCCCCACGACCACGGGCCAAAGTTGGCCAGCCGCCGACATGTCCGACGACTATAGGGTCGTCCCCAAGACCCCGGGACTAAATTGGCCCGCCACCGTCATGTCCGACGACAATAGGGTCGTCCCCACGACCACGGGCCAAAGTTGGCCAGCCGCCGACATGTCCGACGGCTATAGGGTCGTCCCCACGACCTACAGGCCAAAGTTGGCCAGCCGCCGACATGTCCGACGTATATAGGGTCGTCCCCACGGCCCCGGAACTAGGTTGGCGCGCCGCCGATATGTCCGACGACTATAGGGTCGTCCCTACCACCCCGGTACTAGGTTGGCCAGCCGCCGACATGTGCGACGTCTATAGGGTCGTCCCCACGACCCCGGGGCTAGATTGGCCCGCCACCGTCATGTCCGACGACAATAGGGTCGTCCCCACGACCGCGGGCCAATGTTGGCCAGCCGCCGACATGTCCGACGGCTATAGGGTCGTCCCCACGACCCCGGAACTAGATTGGCCCGCCACCATCATATCCGACGACTATAGGGTCGTCCCCACGACACCGGGACTAGATTGGCAAGCCGCCGACATGTCCGACGACTATAGTGTCGTCCCCACGACCCCGGGACTAGGTTGGCGCGCCGCCGAAATGTCCGACGACTATAGGGTCGTCCCTACCACCCCGGTACTAGGTTGCCCAGCCGCCGACATGTCCGACGTCTATAGGGTCGTCCCCACGTCCCCGGGGCTAGATTGGCCCGCCACCGTCATGTCCGACGACTATAGGGTCGTCCCCACGACCCCGGGACTAGGTTGGCCTCCCGCCGACATGTCCGACGACTATAGGGTCGTCCCCACGACCCCGGGACTAGGTTGGCCCGCCGCCGACTTGTCCGACGACTATAGGGTCGTCCCCACGACCCCGGGACTAGATTGGCCCGCCACCGTCACGTCCGACGACAATAGGGTCGTCCCCACGACCACGGGCCAAAGTTGGCCAGCCGCCGACATGTCCGACGACTATAGGGTCGTCCCCACGACCCCGGGACTAGATTGGCCCGCCACCATCATGTCCGACGACTATAGGGTCGTCCCCACGACCCCGGGACTAGGTTGGCCCGCCGCCAACATGTCCGACGACTATAGGGTCGTCCCCACGACCCCGGAACTAGATTGGCCCGCCACCATCATATCCGACGACTATAGGGTCGTCCCCACGACACCGGGACTAGGTTGGCAAGCCGCCGACATGTCCGACGACTATAGGGTCGTCCCCACGACCACAGGCCAAAGTTGGCCAGCCGCCGACATGTTCGACGACTATAGGGTCGTTCCCACGACCCCGGAACTACATTCGCCCGCCACCGTCATGTCCGACGACTATAGGGTCGTCCCCACGACCCCGGGGCTAGATTGGCCCGCGGCCGACTAGTCCTACGACTATAGGGTCGTGCCTACCACCCCGGGACTAGGTTGGCCTGCCTCCGACATATCCGACGACTATAGGGTCGTCCCCACGACCTACAGGCCAAAGTTGGCCAGCCGCCGACATGTCCGACGAATATAGGGTCGTCCCCACGACCCCGGAACTAGGTTGGCGCGCCGCCGAAATGTCCGACGACTATAGGGTCGTCCCTACCACCCCGGTACTAGGTTGACCAGCCGCCGACATGTCCGGCGTCTATAGGGTCGTCCCCACGACCCCGGGGCTAGATTGGCCCGCCACCGTCATTTCCGACGACTATAGGGTCGTTCCCACGACCCCGGGACTAGGTTGGCCCGAGGCCGACTTGTCCTACGACCATAGGGTCGTGCCTACCACCCCGGGACTAGGTTGGCCAGCCGCCGACATGTCCGACGACTATAGGGTCGTCCCCGAGACCCCGGGACTAGATTGGCCCGCCACCGTCATGTCCGACGACAATAGGGTCGTCCCCACGACCACGGGCCCAATTTGGCCAGCCGCCGACATGTCCGACGGCTATAGGGTCGTCCCCACGACCCCGGGACTAGATTGGCCCGCCACCGTCATGTCCGACGACAATACGGTCGTCCCCACGACCATGGGCCAAAGTTGGCCAGCCGCCGACATGTCCGACGACTATAGGGTCGTCCCCACGAACCCGGGGCTATATTGGCGCGCCACCGTCATTTCCTACGACTATAGGGTCGTCCTCACGACCCCGGGACTAGATTGGCCCGCCACCGTCATGTCCGACGACAATACGGTCGTCCCCACGGCCACGGGCCATAGTTGGCCAGCCGCCGACATGTCCGACGACTATAGGGTCGTCCCCACGAACCCGGGACTAGAATGGCCCGCCACCATCTTGTCCGACGACTACAGGGTCGTCCCCACGACCCCGGGACTAGGTTGGCCCGCCACCATCATGTCCGACGACTATAGGGTCGTCCCCACGACCCCGGGACTAGGTTGGCGCGCCGCCGAAATGTCCGACGACTATAGGGTCGTCCCTACCACCCCGGTACTAGGTTGGCCAGCCGCCGACATGTCCGACGTCTATAGGGTCGTCCCCACGTCCCCGGGACTAGGTTGGCCCGCCACCATCATGTCCGACGACTATAGGGTCGTCACCACGACCCCGGAACTGGATTGGCCCGCCACCGGCATGTCCGACATGTATAGGGGCGTCCCCACGACCCCGGGACTAGGATGGCCCGCCACCATCATATCCGACGACTATAGGGTCGTCCCCACGACCCCGGGCCTAGGTTGGTCCGCCGCCAACATGTCCGACGACTATAGGGTCGTCCCCACGACCCCGGGACTAGATTGGCCCGCCACCATCATATCCGACGACTATAGGGTCGTCCCCACGACCCCGGGCAAGGTTGGCGCGCCGCCGACATGTCCGACGACTATAGGGTCGTCCCCACGACCACGGGCCAAAGTTGGCCAGCCGCCGACATGTCCGACGTCTATAGGGTCGTCCCCACGACCCCGGGACTAGATTGGCCCGCCACCATCATGTCCGCCGACAATAGGGTCGTCCCCACGACCACGGGCCAAAGTTGGCCAGCCGCCGACATGTCCGACGTCTATAGGGTCGTCCCCACGACCCCGGGACTAGATTGGCCCGCCACCGTCATGTCCGACGACAATACGGTCGTCCCCACGACCACGGGCCAAAGTTGGCCAGCCGCCGACATGTCCGACGACTATAGGGTCGTCCCCACGACCCCGGGACTAGATTGGCCCGCCACCATCATGTCCGACGACTACAGGGTCGTCCCCACGACCCCGGGAATTGGTTGGCGCGCCGCCGAAATGTCCGACGACTATAGGGTCGTCCCTACCACCCCGGTACTAGGTTGGCCAGCCGCCGACATGGCCGACGTCTATAGGGTCGTCCCCAAGACCCCGGGGCTAGATTGGCCCGCCACCGTCATGTCCGACGACTATAGGGTCGTCCCCACGACCCCGGGACTAGATTGGCCCGCCACCATCATATCCGACGACTATAGGGTCGTCCCCACGACCCCGGGACTAGGTTGGCGCGCCGCCGAAATGTCCGACGACTATAGGTTCGTCCCTACCACCCCGGTACTAGGTTGGCCAGCCGCCGACATGTCCGACGTCTATAGGGTCGTCCCCACGACCCCGGGGCTAGATTGGCCCGCCACCGTCATTTCCGACGACTATAGGGTCGTCCCCACGCCCCCGGGACTAGGTTGGCCCGCGGCCGACTTGTCCTACGACTATAGGGTCGTGCCTACCACCCCGGGACTAGGTTGGCCTGCCTCCGACATATCCGACGACTATAGGGTCGTCCCCATGACCTACAGGCCAAAGTTGGCCAGCCGCCGACATGTCCGACGAATATAGGGTCGTCCCCACGACCCCGGAACTAGGTTGGCGCGCCGCCGAAATGACCGACGACTATAGGGTCGTCCCTACCACCCCGGTACTATGTTGGCCAGCCGCCGACATGTCCGACGTCTATAGGGTCGTCCCCACGACCCCGGGGCTAGATTGGCCCGCCACCGTCATTTCCGACGAGTATAGGGTCGTCCCCACGACCCCGGGACTAGGTTGGCCCGCGGCCGACTTGTCATACGACTATAGGGTCGTGCCTACCACCCCGGGACTAGGTTGGCCAGCCTCCGACATATCCGACGACTATAGGGTCGTCCCCACGACCACGGGCCAAAGTTGGCCAGCCGCCGACATGTCCGACGACTATAGGGTCGTCCCCAAGACCCCGGGACTAAATTGGCCCGCCACCGTCATGTCCGACGACAATAGGGTCGTCCCCACGACCACGGGCCAAAGTTGGCCAGCCGCCGACATGTCCGACGGCTATAGGGTCGTCCCCACGACCTACAGGCCAAAGTTGGCCAGCCGCCGACATGTCCGACGTATATAGGGTCGTCCCCACGGCCCCGGAACTAGGTTGGCGCGCCGCCGATATGTCCGACGACTATAGGGTCGTCCCTACCACCCCGGTACTAGGTTGGCCAGCCGCCGACATGTGCGACGTCTATAGGGTCGTCCCCACGACCCCGGGGCTAGATTGGCCCGCCACCGTCATGTCCGACGACAATAGGGTCGTCCCCACGACCGCGGGCCAATGTTGGCCAGCCGCCGACATGTCCGACGGCTATAGGGTCGTCCCCACGACCCCGGAACTAGATTGGCCCGCCACCATCATATCCGACGACTATAGGGTCGTCCCCACGACACCGGGACTAGATTGGCAAGCCGCCGACATGTCCGACGACTATAGTGTCGTCCCCACGACCCCGGGACTAGGTTGGCGCGCCGCCGAAATGTCCGACGACTATAGGGTCGTCCCTACCACCCCGGTACTAGGTTGCCCAGCCGCCGACATGTCCGACGTCTATAGGGTCGTCCCCACGTCCCCGGGGCTAGATTGGCCCGCCACCGTCATGTCCGACGACTATAGGGTCGTCCCCACGACCCCGGGACTAGGTTGGCCTCCCGCCGACATGTCCGACGACTATAGGGTCGTCCCCACGACCCCGGGACTAGGTTGGCCCGCCGCCGACTTGTCCGACGACTATAGGGTCGTCCCCACGACCCCGGGACTAGATTGGCCCGCCACCGTCACGTCCGACGACAATAGGGTCGTCCCCACGACCACGGGCCAAAGTTGGCCAGCCGCCGACATGTCCGACGACTATAGGGTCGTCCCCACGACCCCGGGACTAGATTGGCCCGCCACCATCATGTCCGACGACTATAGGGTCGTCCCCACGACCCCGGGACTAGGTTGGCCCGCCGCCAACATGTCCGACGACTATAGGGTCGTCCCCACGACCCCGGAACTAGATTGGCCCGCCACCATCATATCCGACGACTATAGGGTCGTCCCCACGACACCGGGACTAGGTTGGCAAGCCGCCGACATGTCCGACGACTATAGGGTCGTCCCCACGACCACAGGCCAAAGTTGGCCAGCCGCCGACATGTTCGACGACTATAGGGTCGTTCCCACGACCCCGGAACTACATTCGCCCGCCACCGTCATGTCCGACGACTATAGGGTCGTCCCCACGACCCCGGGACTAGGTTGGCGCGCCGCCGAAATGTCCGACGACTATAGGTTCGTCCCTACCACCCCGGTACTAGGTTGGCCAGCCGCCGACATGTCCGACGTCTATAGGGTCGTCCCCACGACCCCGGGGCTAGATTGGCCCGCCACCGTCATTTCCGACGACTATAGGGTCGTCCCCACGCCCCCGGGACTAGGTTGGCCCGCGGCCGACTTGTCCTACGACTATAGGGTCGTGCCTACCACCCCGGGACTAGGTTGGCCTGCCTCCGACATATCCGACGACTATAGGGTCGTCCCCATGACCTACAGGCCAAAGTTGGCCAGCCGCCGACATGTCCGACGAATATAGGGTCGTCCCCACGACCCCGGAACTAGGTTGGCGCGCCGCCGAAATGACCGACGACTATAGGGTCGTCCCTACCACCCCGGTACTATGTTGGCCAGCCGCCGACATGTCCGACGTCTATAGGGTCGTCCCCACGACCCCGGGGCTAGATTGGCCCGCCACCGTCATTTCCGACGAGTATAGGGTCGTCCCCACGACCCCGGGACTAGGTTGGCCCGCGGCCGACTTGTCATACGACTATAGGGTCGTGCCTACCACCCCGGGACTAGGTTGGCCAGCCTCCGACATATCCGACGACTATAGGGTCGTCCCCACGACCACGGGCCAAAGTTGGCCAGCCGCCGACATGTCCGACGACTATAGGGTCGTCCCCAAGACCCCGGGACTAAATTGGCCCGCCACCGTCATGTCCGACGACAATAGGGTCGTCCCCACGACCACGGGCCAAAGTTGGCCAGCCGCCGACATGTCCGACGGCTATAGGGTCGTCCCCACGACCTACAGGCCAAAGTTGGCCAGCCGCCGACATGTCCGACGTATATAGGGTCGTCCCCACGGCCCCGGAACTAGGTTGGCGCGCCGCCGATATGTCCGACGACTATAGGGTCGTCCCTACCACCCCGGTACTAGGTTGGCCAGCCGCCGACATGTGCGACGTCTATAGGGTCGTCCCCACGACCCCGGGGCTAGATTGGCCCGCCACCGTCATGTCCGACGACAATAGGGTCGTCCCCACGACCGCGGGCCAATGTTGGCCAGCCGCCGACATGTCCGACGGCTATAGGGTCGTCCCCACGACCCCGGAACTAGATTGGCCCGCCACCATCATATCCGACGACTATAGGGTCGTCCCCACGACACCGGGACTAGATTGGCAAGCCGCCGACATGTCCGACGACTATAGTGTCGTCCCCACGACCCCGGGACTAGGTTGGCGCGCCGCCGAAATGTCCGACGACTATAGGGTCGTCCCTACCACCCCGGTACTAGGTTGCCCAGCCGCCGACATGTCCGACGTCTATAGGGTCGTCCCCACGTCCCCGGGGCTAGATTGGCCCGCCACCGTCATGTCCGACGACTATAGGGTCGTCCCCACGACCCCGGGACTAGGTTGGCCTCCCGCCGACATGTCCGACGACTATAGGGTCGTCCCCACGACCCCGGGACTAGGTTGGCCCGCCGCCGACTTGTCCGACGACTATAGGGTCGTCCCCACGACCCCGGGACTAGATTGGCCCGCCACCGTCACGTCCGACGACAATAGGGTCGTCCCCACGACCACGGGCCAAAGTTGGCCAGCCGCCGACATGTCCGACGACTATAGGGTCGTCCCCACGACCCCGGGACTAGATTGGCCCGCCACCATCATGTCCGACGACTATAGGGTCGTCCCCACGACCCCGGGACTAGGTTGGCCCGCCGCCAACATGTCCGACGACTATAGGGTCGTCCCCACGACCCCGGAACTAGATTGGCCCGCCACCATCATATCCGACGACTATAGGGTCGTCCCCACGACACCGGGACTAGGTTGGCAAGCCGCCGACATGTCCGACGACTATAGGGTCGTCCCCACGACCACAGGCCAAAGTTGGCCAGCCGCCGACATGTTCGACGACTATAGGGTCGTTCCCACGACCCCGGGACTAGGTTGGCGCGCCGCCGGAATGTCCGACGACTATAGGGTCGTCCCTACCACCCCGGTACTAGATTGGCCAGCCGCCGACATGTCCGACGTCTATAGGGTCGTCCCCACGACCCCGGGACTAGATTGGCCCGCCACCGTCATTTCCGACGACAATACGGTCGTCCCCACGACCCCGGGACTAGAATGGCCCGCCACCATCTTGTCCGACGACTACAGGGTCGTCCCCACGACCCCGGGACTAGGTTGGCGCGCCGCCGAAATGTCCGACGACTATAGGGTCGTCCCTACCACCCCGGTACTAGGTTGGCCAGCCGCCGACATGTCCGACGACTATAGGGTCGTCCCCACGACCCCGGGACTAGATTGGCCCGCCACCGTCATGTCCGACGACAATACGGTCGTCCCCACGGCCACGGGCCATAGTTGGGCAGCCGCCGACATGTCCGACGACTATAGGGTCGTCCCCACGAACCCGGGACTAGAATGGCCCGCCACCATCTTGTCCGACGACTACAGGGTCGTCCCCACGACCCCGGGACTAGGTTGGCGCGCCGCCGAAATGTCCGACGACTATAGGGTCGTCCCTACCACCCCGGTACTAGGTTGGCCAGCCGCCGACATGTCCGACGTCTATAGGGTCGTCCCCACGACCCCGGGGCTATATTGGCCCGCCACCGTCATTTCCGACGACTATAGGGTCGTCCTCACGACCCCGGGACTAGGTTGGCCCGCGGCCGACTTTTCCTACGACTATAGGGTCGTGCCTACCACCCCGGGACTAGGCTGGCCAGCCTCCGACATATCCGACGACTATAGGGTCGTCCCCACGACCTACAGGCCAAAGTTGGCCAGCCGCCGACAAGTCCGACGAATATAGGGTCGTCCCCACGACCCCGGGACTACGTTGGCCCGCCGCCGACATTTCCGACGACTATAGGGTCGTCCCCACGACCACGGGCCAATGTTGGCCAGCCGCCGACATGTCCGACGACTATAGGGTCGTCCCCACGACCCCGGGACTAGATTGGCCCGCCACCGTCATGTCCAACGACAATAGGGTCGTCCCCACGACCTCGGGCCAAAGTTGGCTTGCCGCCGACATGTCCGACGGCTATAGGGTCGTCCCCACGACCCCGGGACTAGATTGCCCGCGACCATCATGTCCGACGACTATAGGGTCGTCCCCACGACCCCGGGACTAGGTTGGCGCGCCGCCGAAATGTCCGACGACTATAGGGTCGTCCCTACCACCCCGGTACTAGGTTGGCCAGCCGCCGACATGTCCGACGTCTATAGGGTCGTCCCCACGACCCCGGGGCTATATTGGCCCGCCACCGTCATTTCCGACGACTATAGGGTCGTCCCCACGCCCCCGGGACTAGGTTGGCCCGCGGCCGACTTGTCCTACGACTATAGGGTCGTGCCTACCACCCCGGGACTAGGTTGGCCTGCCTCCGACATATCCGACGACTATAGGGTCGTCCCCACGACCTACAGGCCAAAGTTGGCCAGCCGCCGACATGTCCGACGAATATAGGGTCGTCCCCACGACCCCGGAACTAGGTTGGCGCGCCGCCGAAATGTCTGACGACTATAGGGTCGTCCCTACCACCCGGTACTAGGTTGGCCAGCCGCCGACAAGTCCGACGTCTATAGGGTCGTCCCCACTTCCCCGGGACTAGATTGGCCCGCCACCGTCATGTCCGACGACTATAGGGTCGTCCCCACGACCACGTGCCAATGTTGCCCAGCCGCCGACATGTCCGACGACTATAGGGTCGTCCCCACGACCCCGGGACTAGATTGGCCCGCCACCGTCATGTCCGACGACTATAGGGTCGTCCCCACGACCACGGGCCAAAGTTGCCCAGCCGCCGACATGTCCGACGACTATAGGGTCGTCCCCACGACCCCGGGACTAGATTGGCCCGCCACCGTAATGTCCGAGGACTATAGGGTCGTCCCCACGACCCCGGGACTAGGTTGGCCCGCCGCCGACTTGTCCGACGACTATAGGGTGGTCCCCACGACCACGGGCCAAAGTTGCCCAGCCGCCGACATGTCCGACGACTATAGGGTCGTCCCCACGACCCCGGGACTAGATTGGCCCGCCGCCGACTTGTCCGACGACTATAGGGTCGTCCCCACGACCCCGGGGCTAGGTTGGCCCGCCGCCGACTTGTCCGACGACTATAGGGTCATCCCCACGACCCCAGGAGTAGATTGCCAGGCCACCGTCATGTCCGACGACTATAGGGTCGTTCCCACGACCCCCGGACTAGGCTGGCCCGCCGCCGACTTGTCCGACGACTATAGGGTCGTCCCCACGACCCCGGGACAAGATTGACACGCCACCGTCATGTCCGACGACTATAGGGTCGTCTCCACGACCGCGGGACTAGTTTGGCCCGCCGCCGACTTGTCCGACGACTATAGGGTCGTTCCCACGACCCCCGGACTAGGTTGGCCCGCCGCCGACTTGTCCGACGACTATAGGGTCGTCCCCACGACCACGGGCCAAAGTTGCCCAGCCGCCGACATGTCCGACGACTATAGGGTCGTTCCCACGACCCCCGGACTAGGTTGGCCCGCCGCCGACTTGTCCGACGACTATAGGGTCGTCCCCACGACCACGGGCCAAAGTTGCCCAGCCGCCGACATGTCCGACGACTATAGGGTCGTCCCCACGACCCCGGGACTAGATTGGCCTGCCACCGTCATGTCCGAGGACTATAGGGTCGTCCCCACGACCCCGGGACTAGGTTGGCCCGCCGCCGACTTGTCCGACGATTATAGGGTCGTCCCCACGACCACGGGCCAAAGTTGCCCAGCCGCCGTCATGTCCGATGACTATAGGGTCGTCCCCACGACCCTCGGACTAGGTTGGCCCGCCCCCGACTTGTCCGACGACTATAGGGTCGTCCCCACGACCCCGGGACTAGATTGACCCGCCACCGTCATGTCCGACGACTATAGGGTCGTTCCCACGACCCCCGGACTAGGTTGGCCCGCCGCCGACTTGTCCGACGACTATAGGGTCGTCCCCACGACCACGGGCCAAAGTTGCCCAGCCGCCGACATGTCCGACGACTATAGGGTCGTCCCCACGACCCCGGGACTAGATTGGCCTGCCACCGTCATGTCCGAGGACTATAGGGTCGTCCCCACGACCCCGGGACTAGGTTGGCCCGCCGCCGACTTGTCCGACGATTATAGGGTCGTCCCCACGACCACGGGCCAAAGTTGCCCAGCCGCCGACATGTCCGACGACTATAGGGTCGTCCCCACGACCCCGGGGCTAGATTGGCCCGCCACCGTCATGTCCGCCGACTATAGGGTCGTCCCCACGACCACGGGCCAAAGTTGGTCAGCCGCCGACATGTCCGACGACTATAGTGTCGTCCCCACGACCCCGGGACTAGATTGGCCCGCCACCGTCATGTCCGACGACTATAGGGTCGTCCCCACGACCCCGGGACTAGGTTGGCCCGCCGCCGACTTGTCCGACGACTATAGGGTCGTCCCCACGACCACGGGCCAAAGTTGGTCAGCCGCCGACATGTCCGACGACTATAGGGTCGTCCCCACGACCCCGGGCCAAAGCTCGCCAGCCGCCGACATGTCCGACGTCTATAGGGTCGTCCCCACGACCCCGGGACTAGGTTCGCCAGCCGCCGACATGTCCGACGACTATAGGGTCGTTCCCACGACCCCCGGACTAGGTTGGCCCGCCGCCGACTTGTCCGACGACTATAGGGTCGTCCCCACGACCCCGGGACTAGATTGGCCCGCCACCGTCATGTCCGACGACTATAGGGTCGTCCCCACGACCCCGGGACTAGATTGGCCCGCCACCGTCATGTCCGAGGACTATAGGGTCGTCCCCACGACCCCGGGAGTAGATTGCCCCGCCACCGTCATGTCCGACGACTATAGGGTCGTCCCCACGACCCCGGGACTAGGTTCGCCATCCGCCGACATGTCCGACGACTATAGGGTCGTTCCCACGACCCCCGGACTAGGTTGGCCCGCCACCGCCATGTCCGAGGACTATAGGGTCGTCCCCACGACCCTCGGACTAGGTTGGCCCGCCGCCGACTTGTCCGAAGACTATAGGGTCGTCCCCACGACCCCGGGACTAGATTGACCCGCCACCGTCATGTCCGACGACTATAGGGTCGTCTCCACGACCGCGGGACTAGGTTGGCCCGCCGCCGACTTGTCCGACGACTATAGGGTCGTCCCCACGACCACGGGCCAAAGTTGCCCAGCCGCCGACATGTCCGACGACTATAGGGTCGTCCCCACGACCCCGGGACTAGATTGGCCTGCCACCGTCATGTCCGAGGACTATAGGATCGTCCCCACGACCCCGGGACTAGGTTGGCCCGCCGCCGACTTGTCCGACGACTATAGGGTCGTCCCCACGACCACGGGCCAAAGTTGCCCAGCCGCCGACATGTCCGACGACTATAGGGTCGTCCCCACGACCCCGGGACCAGGTTGGCCAGCCGCCGACATGTCCGACGACTATAGGGTCGTCCCCACGACCCCGGGCCAAAGCTCGCCAGCCGCCGACATGTCCGACGTCTATAGGGTCGTCCCCACGACCCCGGGACTAGGTTCGCCAGCCGCCGACATGTCCGACGACTATAGGGTCGTCCCCACGACCCCGGGCCAAAGCTCGCCAGCCGCCGACATGTCCGACGTCTATAGGGTCGTCCCCACGACCCCGGGACTAGGTTCGCCAGCCGCCGACATGTCCGACGACTATAGGGTCGTTCCCACGACCCCCGGACTAGGTTGGCCCGCCGCCGACTTGTCCGACGACTATAGGGTCGTCCCCACGACCCCGGGAATAGATTGGCCCGCCACCGTCATGTCCGACGACTATAGGGTCGTCCCCACGACCCCGGGACTAGATTGGCCCGCCACCGTCATGTCCGAGGACTATAGGGTCGTCCCCACGACCCCGGGAGTAGATTGCCCCGCCACCGTCATGTCCGACGACTATAGGGTCGTCCCCACGACCCCGGGACTAGGTTCGCCAGCCGCCGACATGTCCGACGACTATAGGGTCGTTCCCACGACCCCCGGACTAGGTTGGCCCGCCACCGCCATGTCCGAGGACTATACGGTCGTCCCCACGACCCTCGGACTAGGTTGGCCCGCCGCCGACTTGTCCGACGACTATAGGGTCGTCCCCACGACCCCGGGACTAGATTGACCCGCCACCGTCATGTCCGACGACTATAGGGTCGTCTCCACGACCGCGGGACTAGGTTGGCCCGCCGCCGACTTGTCCGACGACTATAGGGTCGTCCCCACGACCACGGGCCAAAGTTGCCCAGCCGCCGACATGTCCGACGACTATAGGGTCGTCCCCACGACCACGGGCCAAAGTTGCCCAGCCGCCGACATGTCCGACGACTATAGGGTCGTCCCCACGACCCCGGGACTAGATTGCCCGCGACCATCATGTCCGACGACTATAGGGTCGTCCCCACGACCCCGGGACTAGGTTGGCGCGCCGCCGAAATGTCCGACGACTATAGGGTCGTCCCTACCACCCCGGTACTAGGTTGGCCAGCCGCCGACATGTCCGACGTCTATAGGGTCGTCCCCACGACCCCGGGGCTATATTGGCCCGCCACCGTCATTTCCGACGACTATAGGGTCGTCCCCACGCCCCCGGGACTAGGTTGGCCCGCGGCCGACTTGTCCTACGACTATAGGGTCGTGCCTACCACCCCGGGACTAGGTTGGCCTGCCTCCGACATATCCGACGACTATAGGGTCGTCCCCACGACCTACAGGCCAAAGTTGGCCAGCCGCCGACATGTCCGACGAATATAGGGTCGTCCCCACGACCCCGGAACTAGGTTGGCGCGCCGCCGAAATGTCCGACGACTATAGGGTCGTCCCTACCACCCGGTACTAGGTTGGCCAGCCGCCGACAAGTCCGACGTCTATAGGGTCGTCCCCACTTCCCCGGGACTAGATTGGCCCGCCACCGTCATGTCCGACGACTATAGGGTCGTCCCCACGACCACGTGCCAATGTTGCCCAGCCGCCGACATGTCCGACGACTATAGGGTCGTCCCCACGACCCCGGGACTAGATTGGCCCGCCACCGTCATGTCCGACGACTATAGGGTCGTCCCCACGACCACGGGCCAAAGTTGCCCAGCCGCCGACATGTCCGACGACTATAGGGTCGTCCCCACGACCCCGGGACTAGATTGGCCCGCCACCGTAATGTCCGAGGACTATAGGGTCGTCCCCACGACCCCGGGACTAGGTTGGCCCGCCGCCGACTTGTCCGACGACTATAGGGTGGTCCCCACGACCACGGGCCAAAGTTGCCCAGCCGCCGACATGTCCGACGACTATAGGGTCGTCCCCACGACCCCGGGACTAGATTGGCCCGCCGCCGACTTGTCCGACGACTATAGGGTCGTCCCCACGACCCCGGGGCTAGGTTGGCCCGCCGCCGACTTGTCCGACGACTATAGGGTCATCCCCACGACCCCAGGAGTAGATTGCCAGGCCACCGTCATGTCCGACGACTATAGGGTCGTCCCCACGACCCCGGGAGTATGTTCGCCAGCCGCCGACATGTCCGACGACTATAGGGTCGTTCCCACGACCCCCGGACTAGGCTGGCCCGCCGCCGACTTGTCCGACGACTATAGGGTCGTCCCCACGACCCCGGGACAAGATTGACACGCCACCGTCATGTCCGACGACTATAGGGTCGTCTCCACGACCGCGGGACTAGTTTGGCCCGCCGCCGACTTGTCCGACGACTATAGGGTCGTTCCCACGACCCCCGGACTAGGTTGGCCCGCCGCCGACTTGTCCGACGACTATAGGGTCGTCCCCACGACCACGGGCCAAAGTTGCCCAGCCGCCGACATGTCCGACGACTATAGGGTCGTTCCCACGACCCCCGGACTAGGTTGGCCCGCCGCCGACTTGTCCGACGACTATAGGGTCGTCCCCACGACCACGGGCCAAAGTTGCCCAGCCGCCGACATGTCCGACGACTATAGGGTCGTCCCCACGACCCCGGGACTAGATTGGCCTGCCACCGTCATGTCCGAGGACTATAGGGTCGTCCCCACGACCCCGGGACTAGGTTGGCCCGCCGCCGACTTGTCCGACGATTATAGGGTCGTCCCCACGACCACGGGCCAAAGTTGCCCAGCCGCCGTCATGTCCGATGACTATAGGGTCGTCCCCACGACCCTCGGACTAGGTTGGCCCGCCCCCGACTTGTCCGACGACTATAGGGTCGTCCCCACGACCCCGGGACTAGATTGACCCGCCACCGTCATGTCCGACGACTATAGGGTCGTTCCCACGACCCCCGGACTAGGTTGGCCCGCCGCCGACTTGTCCGACGACTATAGGGTCGTCCCCACGACCACGGGCCAAAGTTGCCCAGCCGCCGACATGTCCGACGACTATAGGGTCGTCCCCACGACCCCGGGACTAGATTGGCCTGCCACCGTCATGTCCGAGGACTATAGGGTCGTCCCCACGACCCCGGGACTAGGTTGGCCCGCCGCCGACTTGTCCGACGATTATAGGGTCGTCCCCACGACCACGGGCCAAAGTTGCCCAGCCGCCGACATGTCCGACGACTATAGGGTCGTCCCCACGACCCCGGGGCTAGATTGGCCCGCCACCGTCATGTCCGCCGACTATAGGGTCGTCCCCACGACCACGGGCCAAAGTTGGTCAGCCGCCGACATGTCCGACGACTATAGTGTCGTCCCCACGACCCCGGGACTAGATTGGCCCGCCACCGTCATGTCCGACGACTATAGGGTCGTCCCCACGACCCCGGGACTAGGTTGGCCCGCCGCCGACTTGTCCGACGACTATAGGGTCGTCCCCACGACCACGGGCCAAAGTTGGTCAGCCGCCGACATGTCCGACGACTATAGGGTCGTCCCCACGACCCCGGGCCAAAGCTCGCCAGCCGCCGACATGTCCGACGTCTATAGGGTCGTCCCCACGACCCCGGGACTAGGTTCGCCAGCCGCCGACATGTCCGACGACTATAGGGTCGTTCCCACGACCCCCGGACTAGGTTGGCCCGCCGCCGACTTGTCCGACGACTATAGGGTCGTCCCCACGACCCCGGGACTAGATTGGCCCGCCACCGTCATGTCCGACGACTATAGGGTCGTCCCCACGACCCCGGGACTAGATTGGCCCGCCACCGTCATGTCCGAGGACTATAGGGTCGTCCCCACGACCCCGGGAGTAGATTGCCCCGCCACCGTCATGTCCGACGACTATAGGGTCGTCCCCACGACCCCGGGACTAGGTTCGCCATCCGCCGACATGTCCGACGACTATAGGGTCGTTCCCACGACCCCCGGACTAGGTTGGCCCGCCACCGCCATGTCCGAGGACTATAGGGTCGTCCCCACGACCCTCGGACTAGGTTGGCCCGCCGCCGACTTGTCCGAAGACTATAGGGTCGTCCCCACGACCCCGGGACTAGATTGACCCGCCACCGTCATGTCCGACGACTATAGGGTCGTCTCCACGACCGCGGGACTAGGTTGGCCCGCCGCCGACTTGTCCGACGACTATAGGGTCGTCCCCACGACCACGGGCCAAAGTTGCCCAGCCGCCGACATGTCCGACGACTATAGGGTCGTCCCCACGACCCCGGGACTAGATTGGCCTGCCACCGTCATGTCCGAGGACTATAGGATCGTCCCCACGACCCCGGGACTAGGTTGGCCCGCCGCCGACTTGTCCGACGACTATAGGGTCGTCCCCACGACCACGGGCCAAAGTTGCCCAGCCGCCGACATGTCCGACGACTATAGGGTCGTCCCCACGACCCCGGGACCAGGTTGGCCAGCCGCCGACATGTCCGACGACTATAGGGTCGTCCCCACGACCCCGGGCCAAAGCTCGCCAGCCGCCGACATGTCCGACGTCTATAGGGTCGTCCCCACGACCCCGGGACTAGGTTCGCCAGCCGCCGACATGTCCGACGACTATAGGGTCGTCCCCACGACCCCGGGCCAAAGCTCGCCAGCCGCCGACATGTCCGACGTCTATAGGGTCGTCCCCACGACCCCGGGACTAGGTTCGCCAGCCGCCGACATGTCCGACGACTATAGGGTCGTTCCCACGACCCCCGGACTAGGTTGGCCCGCCGCCGACTTGTCCGACGACTATAGGGTCGTCCCCACGACCCCGGGAATAGATTGGCCCGCCACCGTCATGTCCGACGACTATAGGGTCGTCCCCACGACCCCGGGACTAGATTGGCCCGCCACCGTCATGTCCGAGGACTATAGGGTCGTCCCCACGACCCCGGGAGTAGATTGCCCCGCCACCGTCATGTCCGACGACTATAGGGTCGTCCCCACGACCCCGGGACTAGGTTCGCCAGCCGCCGACATGTCCGACGACTATAGGGTCGTTCCCACGACCCCCGGACTAGGTTGGCCCGCCACCGCCATGTCCGAGGACTATACGGTCGTCCCCACGACCCTCGGACTAGGTTGGCCCGCCGCCGACTTGTCCGACGACTATAGGGTCGTCCCCACGACCCCGGGACTAGATTGACCCGCCACCGTCATGTCCGACGACTATAGGGTCGTCTCCACGACCGCGGGACTAGGTTGGCCCGCCGCCGACTTGTCCGACGACTATAGGGTCGTCCCCACGACCACGGGCCAAAGTTGCCCAGCCGCCGACATGTCCGACGACTATAGGGTCGTCCCCACGACCACGGGCCAAAGTTGCCCAGCCGCCGACATGTCCGACGACTATAGGGTCGTCCCCACGACCCCGGGACTAGATTGCCCGCGACCATCATGTCCGACGACTATAGGGTCGTCCCCACGACCCCGGGACTAGGTTGGCGCGCCGCCGAAATGTCCGACGACTATAGGGTCGTCCCTACCACCCCGGTACTAGGTTGGCCAGCCGCCGACATGTCCGACGTCTATAGGGTCGTCCCCACGACCCCGGGGCTATATTGGCCCGCCACCGTCATTTCCGACGACTATAGGGTCGTCCCCACGCCCCCGGGACTAGGTTGGCCCGCGGCCGACTTGTCCTACGACTATAGGGTCGTGCCTACCACCCCGGGACTAGGTTGGCCTGCCTCCGACATATCCGACGACTATAGGGTCGTCCCCACGACCTACAGGCCAAAGTTGGCCAGCCGCCGACATGTCCGACGAATATAGGGTCGTCCCCACGACCCCGGAACTAGGTTGGCGCGCCGCCGAAATGTCCGACGACTATAGGGTCGTCCCTACCACCCGGTACTAGGTTGGCCAGCCGCCGACAAGTCCGACGTCTATAGGGTCGTCCCCACTTCCCCGGGACTAGATTGGCCCGCCACCGTCATGTCCGACGACTATAGGGTCGTCCCCACGACCACGTGCCAATGTTGCCCAGCCGCCGACATGTCCGACGACTATAGGGTCGTCCCCACGACCCCGGGACTAGATTGGCCCGCCACCGTCATGTCCGACGACTATAGGGTCGTCCCCACGACCACGGGCCAAAGTTGCCCAGCCGCCGACATGTCCGACGACTATAGGGTCGTCCCCACGACCCCGGGACTAGATTGGCCCGCCACCGTAATGTCCGAGGACTATAGGGTCGTCCCCACGACCCCGGGACTAGGTTGGCCCGCCGCCGACTTGTCCGACGACTATAGGGTGGTCCCCACGACCACGGGCCAAAGTTGCCCAGCCGCCGACATGTCCGACGACTATAGGGTCGTCCCCACGACCCCGGGACTAGATTGGCCCGCCGCCGACTTGTCCGACGACTATAGGGTCGTCCCCACGACCCCGGGGCTAGGTTGGCCCGCCGCCGACTTGTCCGACGACTATAGGGTCATCCCCACGACCCCAGGAGTAGATTGCCAGGCCACCGTCATGTCCGACGACTATAGGGTCGTCCCCACGACCCCGGGAGTATGTTCGCCAGCCGCCGACATGTCCGACGACTATAGGGTCGTTCCCACGACCCCCGGACTAGGCTGGCCCGCCGCCGACTTGTCCGACGACTATAGGGTCGTCCCCACGACCCCGGGACAAGATTGACACGCCACCGTCATGTCCGACGACTATAGGGTCGTCTCCACGACCGCGGGACTAGTTTGGCCCGCCGCCGACTTGTCCGACGACTATAGGGTCGTTCCCACGACCCCCGGACTAGGTTGGCCCGCCGCCGACTTGTCCGACGACTATAGGGTCGTCCCCACGACCACGGGCCAAAGTTGCCCAGCCGCCGACATGTCCGACGACTATAGGGTCGTTCCCACGACCCCCGGACTAGGTTGGCCCGCCGCCGACTTGTCCGACGACTATAGGGTCGTCCCCACGACCACGGGCCAAAGTTGCCCAGCCGCCGACATGTCCGACGACTATAGGGTCGTCCCCACGACCCCGGGACTAGATTGGCCTGCCACCGTCATGTCCGAGGACTATAGGGTCGTCCCCACGACCCCGGGACTAGGTTGGCCCGCCGCCGACTTGTCCGACGATTATAGGGTCGTCCCCACGACCACGGGCCAAAGTTGCCCAGCCGCCGTCATGTCCGATGACTATAGGGTCGTCCCCACGACCCTCGGACTAGGTTGGCCCGCCCCCGACTTGTCCGACGACTATAGGGTCGTCCCCACGACCCCGGGACTAGATTGACCCGCCACCGTCATGTCCGACGACTATAGGGTCGTTCCCACGACCCCCGGACTAGGTTGGCCCGCCGCCGACTTGTCCGACGACTATAGGGTCGTCCCCACGACCACGGGCCAAAGTTGCCCAGCCGCCGACATGTCCGACGACTATAGGGTCGTCCCCACGACCCCGGGACTAGATTGGCCTGCCACCGTCATGTCCGAGGACTATAGGGTCGTCCCCACGACCCCGGGACTAGGTTGGCCCGCCGCCGACTTGTCCGACGATTATAGGGTCGTCCCCACGACCACGGGCCAAAGTTGCCCAGCCGCCGACATGTCCGACGACTATAGGGTCGTCCCCACGACCCCGGGGCTAGATTGGCCCGCCACCGTCATGTCCGCCGACTATAGGGTCGTCCCCACGACCACGGGCCAAAGTTGGTCAGCCGCCGACATGTCCGACGACTATAGTGTCGTCCCCACGACCCCGGGACTAGATTGGCCCGCCACCGTCATGTCCGACGACTATAGGGTCGTCCCCACGACCCCGGGACTAGGTTGGCCCGCCGCCGACTTGTCCGACGACTATAGGGTCGTCCCCACGACCACGGGCCAAAGTTGGTCAGCCGCCGACATGTCCGACGACTATAGGGTCGTCCCCACGACCCCGGGCCAAAGCTCGCCAGCCGCCGACATGTCCGACGTCTATAGGGTCGTCCCCACGACCCCGGGACTAGGTTCGCCAGCCGCCGACATGTCCGACGACTATAGGGTCGTTCCCACGACCCCCGGACTAGGTTGGCCCGCCGCCGACTTGTCCGACGACTATAGGGTCGTCCCCACGACCCCGGGACTAGATTGGCCCGCCACCGTCATGTCCGACGACTATAGGGTCGTCCCCACGACCCCGGGACTAGATTGGCCCGCCACCGTCATGTCCGAGGACTATAGGGTCGTCCCCACGACCCCGGGAGTAGATTTCCCCGCCACCGTCATGTCCGACGACTATAGGGTCGTCCCCACGACCCCGGGACTAGGTTCGCCATCCGCCGACATGTCCGACGACTATAGGGTCGTTCCCACGACCCCCGGACTAGGTTGGCCCGCCACCGCCATGTCCGAGGACTATAGGGTCGTCCCCACGACCCTCGGACTAGGTTGGCCCGCCGCCGACTTGTCCGAAGACTATAGGGTCGTCCCCACGACCCCGGGACTAGATTGACCCGCCACCGTCATGTCCGACGACTATAGGGTCGTCTCCACGACCGCGGGACTAGGTTGGCCCGCCGCCGACTTGTCCGACGACTATAGGGTCGTCCCCACGACCACGGGCCAAAGTTGCCCAGCCGCCGACATGTCCGACGACTATAGGGTCGTCCCCACGACCCCGGGACTAGATTGGCCTGCCACCGTCATGTCCGAGGACTATAGGATCGTCCCCACGACCCCGGGACTAGGTTGGCCCGCCGCCGACTTGTCCGACGACTATAGGGTCGTCCCCACGACCACGGGCCAAAGTTGCCCAGCCGCCGACATGTCCGACGACTATAGGGTCGTCCCCACGACCCCGGGACCAGGTTGGCCAGCCGCCGACATGTCCGACGACTATAGGGTCGTCCCCACGACCCCGGGCCAAAGCTCGCCAGCCGCCGACATGTCCGACGTCTATAGGGTCGTCCCCACGACCCCGGGACTAGGTTCGCCAGCCGCCGACATGTCCGACGACTATAGGGTCGTTCCCACGACCCCCGGACTAGGTTGGCCCGCCGCCGACTTGTCCGACGACTATAGGGTCGTCCCCACGACCCCGGGACTAGATTGGCCCGCCACCGTCATGTCCGACGACTATAGGGTCGTCCCCACGACCCCGGGACTAGATTGGCCCGCCACCGTCATGTCCGAGGACTATAGGGTCGTCCCCACGACCCCGGGAGTAGATTGCCCCGCCACCGTCATGTCCGACGACTATAGGGTCGTCCCCACGACCCCGGGACTAGGTTCGCCAGCCGCCGACATGTCCGACGACTATAGGGTCGTTCCCACGACCCCCGGACTAGGTTGGCCCGCCGCCGACTTGTCCGACGACTATAGGGTCGTCCCCACGACCCCGGGACTAGATTGGCCCGCCACCGTCATGTCCGACGACTATAGGGTCGTCCCCACGACCCCGGGACTAGATTGGCCCGCCACCGTCATGTCCGAGGACTATAGGGTCGTCCCCACGACCCCGGGAGTAGATTGCCCCGCCACCGTCATGTCCGACGACTATAGGGTCGTCCCCACGACCCCGGGACTAGGTTCGCCAGCCGCCGACATGTCCGACGACTATAGGGTCGTTCCCACGACCCCCGGACTAGGTTGGCCCGCCACCGCCATGTCCGAGGACTATAGGGTCGTCCCCACGACCCCGGGAATATGTTGTCCCGCCGCTGACTTGTCCGACGACTATAGGGTCGTCCCCACGACCCCGGGACTAGGTTGGCCCGCCGCCGACTTGTCCGACGACTATAGGGTCGTCCCCACGACCACGGGCCAAAGTTGCCCAGCCGCCGACATGTCCGACGACAATTGGGTCGTCCCCACGACCCCGGGACTAGATTGGCCCGCCACCGTCATGTCCGACGACTATAGGGTCGTCCCCACGACCACGGGCCAAAGTTGCCCAGCCGCCGACATGTCCGACGACTATAGGGTCGTCCCCACGACCCCGGGATTTGATTGGACCGCCACCGTAATGTCCGAGGACTATAGGGTCGTCCCCACGACCCCGGGACTAGGTTGGCCCGCCTCCGACTTGTCCGACGACTATTGGGTCGTCCCCACGACCACGGGCCAAAGTTGCCCAGGCGCCGACATGTCCGAAGACAATAGGGTCGTCCCCACGACCCCGGGACTAGATTGGCCCGCCACCGTCATGTCCGACGACTATAGGGTCGTCCCCACGACCACGGGCCAAAGTTGCCCAGCCGCCGACATGTCCGACGACTATAGGGTCGTCCCCACGACCCCGGGGCTAGATTGGCCCGCCACCGTCATGTTCGCCGACTATAGGGTCGTCCCCACGACCCCGGGACTAGGTTCGCCAGCCGCCGACATGTCCGACGACTATAGGGTCGTTCCCACGACCCCCGGACTAGGTTGGCCCGCCGCCGACTTGTCCGACGACTATAGGGTCGTCCCCACGACCACGGGCCAAAGTTACCCAGCCGCCGACATGTCCGACGACTATAGGGTCGTCCCCACGACCCCGGGGATAGATTGGCCCGCCACCGTCATGTCCGACGACTACACGGTCGTCCCCACGACCACGGGCCAAAGTTGCCCAACCGCCGACATGTCCGACGACTATAGGGTCGTCCCCACGACCCCGGGACTAGATTGGCCTGCCACCGTCATGTCCGAGGACTATAGGGTCGTCCCCACGACCCCGGGACTAGGTTGGCCCGCCGCCGACTTGTCCGACGACTATAGGGTCGTCCCCACGACCACGGGACAAAGTTGCCCTGCCGCCGTCATGTCCGATGACTATAGGGTCGTCCCCACGACCACGGGACTAGGTTGGCCCGCCGCCGACATGTTCGACGACTATAGGGTCGTCCCCACGACCCCGGGGCTAGGTTGGCCCGCCGCCGACTTGTCCGACGACTATAGGGTCGTCCCCACGACCACGGGACTAGGTTGGCCCGCCGCCGACTTGTCCGACGACTATAGGGTCGTCCCCACGACCACGGGCCAAAGTTGCCCAGCCGCCGACATGTCCGACGACTATAGGGTCGTCCCCACGACCCCGGGGCTAGATTGGCCCGCCACCGTCATGTCCGCCGACTATAGGGTCGTCCCCACGACGACGGGCCAAAGTTGGTCAGCCGCCGACATGTCCGACGACTATAGTGTCGTCCCCACGACCCCGGGACTAGGTTGGCCCGCCGCCGACTTGTCCGACGACTATAGGGTCGTCCCCACGATGACGGGCCAAAGTTGGTCAGCCGCCGACATGTCCGACGACTATAGTGTCGTCCCCACGACCCCGGGACTAGATTGGCCCGCCACCGTCATGTCCGACGACTATAGGGTCGTCCCCACGACCACGGGCCAAAGTTGGTCAGCCGCCGACATGTCCGACGACTATAGGGTCGTCCCCACGACCCCGGGACCAGGTTGGCCAGCCGCCGACATGTCCGACGACTATACGGTCGTCCCAACGACCCCGGGACTGGATTGGCCCGCCACCGTCATGTCCGACGACTCTAGGGTCGTCCCCACGACCCCGGAAATAGGTTGGCCCACCGCCGACTTGTCCGACGACTATAGGGTCGTCCCTCCCACCCCGGAACTAGGTTGGCCAGCCGACGACATGTCCGACGACCATAGGGTCCTCCCCACGACCCCGGGACTAGGTTGGCCCGCCGCCGACTTGTCCGACGACTATAGGGTCGTCCCCACGACCACGGGCCAAAGTTGGTCAGCCGCCGACATGTCCGACGACTATAGGGTCGTCCGCACGACCCCGGGCCAAAGCTCGCCAGCCGCCGACATGTCCGACGTCTATAGGGTCGTCCCCACGACCCCGGGGCTAGGTTGGCCCGCCGCCGACATGTTCGACGACAATAGGGTCGTCCCCACGACCCCGGGGCTAGGTTGGCCCGCCGCCGACTTGTCCGACGAATATAGGGTCGTCCCCACGACCCCAGGAGTAGATTGCCCCGCCACCGTCATGTCCGACAACAATAGGGTCGTCCCCACGACCCCGGGGCTAGGTTGGCCCGCCGCCGACTTGTCCGACGACTATAGGGTCGTCCCCACGACCCCAGGAGTAGATTGCCCCGCCACCGTCATGTCCGACGACTATAGGGTCGTCCCCACGACCCCGGGACTAGGTTCGCCAGCCGCCGACATGTCCGACGACTATAGGGTCGTTCCCACGACCCCCGGACTAGGTTGGCCCGCCGCCGACTTGTCCGACGACTATAGGGTCGTCCCCACGACCCCGGGACTAGATTGACCCGCCACCGTCATGTCCGACGACTATAGGGTCGTCCCTCCCACCCCGGAACTAGGTTGGCCCGCCGCCGACTAGTCCGACGACTATAGGGTCGTCCCCACGACCACGGGCCAAAGTTGCCCAGCCGCCGACATGTCCGACGACAATAGGGTCGTCCCCACGACCCCGGGACTAGATTGGCCCGCCACCGTCGTGTCCGACGACTATAGGGTCGTCCCCACGACAACGGGCCAAAGTTGCCCAGCCGCCGACATGTCCGACGACTATAGGGTCGTCCCCACGACCCCGGGACTAGATTGGACCGCCACCGTAATGTCCGAGGACTATAGGGTCGTCCCCACGACCCCGGGACTAGGTTGGCCCGCCGCCGACTTGTCCGACGACTATAGGGTCGTCCCCACGACCACGGGCCAAAGTTGCCCAGCCGCCGACATGTCCGACGACAATAGGGTCGTCCCCACGACCCCGGGACTAGATTGGCCCGCCACCGTCATGTCCGACGACTATAGGGTCGTCCCCACGACCACGGGCCAAAGTTGCCCAGCCGCCGACATGTCCGACGACTATAGGGTCGTCCCCACGACCCCGGGGCTAGATTGGCCCGCCACCGTCATGTTCGCCGACTATAGGGTCGTCCCCACGACCCCGGGACTAGGTTCGCCAGCCGCCGACATGTGCGACGACTATAGGGTCGTTCCCACGACCCCCGGACTAGGTTGGCCCGCCGCCGACTTGTCCGACGACTATAGGGTCGTCCCCACGACCACGGGCCAAAGTTACCCAGCCGCCGACATGTCCGACGACTATAGGGTCGTCCCCACGACCCCGGGGCTAGATTGGCCCGCCACCGTCATGTCCGCCGACTATAGGGTCGTCCCCACGACGACGGGCCAAAGTTGGTCAGCCGCCGACATGTCCGACGAATATAGTGTCGTCCCCACGACCCCGGGACTAGGTTGGCCCGCCGCCGACTTGTCCGACGACTATAGGGTCGTCCCCACGACGACGGGCCAAAGTTGGTCAGCCGCCGACATGTCCGACGACTATAGTGTCGTCCCCACGACCGCGGGACTAGGTTGGCCCGCCCCCGACTTGTCCGACGACTATAGGGTCGTGCCCACGACCACGGGCCAAAGTTGCCCAGCCGCCGTCATGTCCGACGACTATAGCGTCGTCCCCACGACCACGGGCCAAAGTTGGCCGGCCGCCGACATGTTCGACGACTATAGGGTCGTCCCCATGACCCCGGGACTAGATTGGCCCGCCACCGTCATGTCCGACGAGTATAGGGTCGTCTCCACGACCGCGGGACTAGGTTGGCCCGCCGCCGACTTGTCCGACGACTATAGGGTCGTCCACACGACCACGGGCCAAAGTTGCCCAGCCGCCGTCATGTCCGACGACTATAGGGTCGTCCCCACGACCACGGGCCAAAGTTGGCCAGCCGCCGACATGTTCGACGACTATAGGGTCGTCCCCATGACCCCGGGACTAGATTGGCCCGCCACCGTCATGTCCGACGACTATAGGGTCGTCCCCACGACACCGGGACTTGGTTGGCCAGCCGCCAACATGTCCGACGCCTATAGGGTCGTCACCACGACCCCGGGACTAGGTTGGCCCGCCGCCGACTTGTCCGACGACTATAGGGTCGTCCCCACGACCCCGGGACTAGATTGACCCGCCACCGTCATGTCCGACGACTATAGGGTCGTCCGCATGACCCCAGGAGTAGATTGGCCCGCCACCATCATGTCAGACGACTATAGGGTCGGCCCCACGACCCCGGGACTAGGTTGGCCCGCGGCCGACTTGTCTGACGACTATAGGGTCGTCCGCATGACCCCAGGAGTAGATTGGCCCGCCACCATCATGTCAGACGACTATAGGGTCGGCCCCACGACCCCGGGACTAGGATGGCCCGCCGCCGGCTTGTCCGACGACCATAGGGTCGTCCCCACGACCCCGGGACTCGGTTGGCCAACCGCCGACATGTCCGACGACTATAGGGTCGTCCCCACGACCCCGGGCCAAAGCTGGCCAGCCGCCGACATGTCCGAGGACTATAGGGTCGTCCCCATGACCCCGGGCCAAAGCTGGCCAGCCGCCGACATGTCCGACGACTATAGGGTCGTCCCCACGACCCCAGGAGTAGATTGGCCCGCCACCATCATGTCAGACGACTATAGGGTCGGCCCCACGACCCCGGGACTAGGATGGCCCGCCGCCGACTTGTCCGACGACTATAGGGTCGTCCCCACGACCCCGGGACTAGGCTGGCCAACCGCCGACATGTCCGACGACAATAGGGTCGTCCCGACGACCCCGGGCCAAAGCTGGCCAGCCGCCGACATGTCCGACGACTATAGGGTCGTCCCCACGACCCCGGGCCAAAGCTGGCCAGCCGCCGACATGTCCGACGACTATAGGGTCGTCCCCACGACCCCGGGACTAGGTTGGCCCGCCGCCGACTTGTCCGACGACTATAGGGTCGTCCCCACGACCACGGGCCAAAGTTGCCCAGCCGCCGACATGTCCGACGACTATAGGGTCGTCCCCACGACCCCCGGACTAGATTGACCCGCCGCCGACATGTCCGACCACTCTAGGGTCGTCCCCACGACCCCGGGACTAGATTGGCCCGCCACCGTCATGTCCGAGGACTATAGGGTCGTCCCCACGACCCCGGGACTAGGTTGGCCCGCCGCCGACTTGTCCGACGACTACAGGGTCGTCCCCACGACCACGGGCCAAAGTTGCCCAGCCGCCGACATGTCCGACGACTATAGGGTCGTCCCCACGACCCCGGGCCAAAGCTCGCCAGCCGCCGACATGTCCGACGACTATAGGGTCGTCCCCACGACCCCGGGACTAGGTTGGCCCGCGGCCGACTTGTCTGACGACTATAGGGTCGTCCGCATGACCCCAGGAGTAGATTGGCCCGCCACCATCATGTCAGACGACTATAGGGTCGGCCCCACGACCCCGGGACTAGGTTGGCCCGCGGCCGACTTGTCTGACGACTATAGGGTCGTCCCCACGACCCCGGGCCAAAGCTGGCCAGCCGCCGACATGTCCGACGACTATAGGGTCGTCCCCACGACCCCGGGACTAGGTTGGCCCGCCGCCGACTTGTCCGACGACTATAGGGTCGTCCCCACGACCACGGGCCAAAGTTGCCCAGCCGCCGACATGTCCGACGACTATAGGGTCGTCCCCACGACCCCCGGACTAGATTGACCCGCCGCCGACATGTCCGACCAATCTAGGGTCGTCCCCACGACCCCGGGACTAGATTGGCCCGCCACCGTCATGTCCGAGGACTATAGGGTCGTCCCCACGACCCCGGGACTAGGTTGGCCCGCCGCCGACTTGTCCGACGACTACAGGGTCGTCCCCACGACCACGGGCCAAAGTTGCCCAGCCGCCGACATGTCCGACGACTATAGGGTCGTCCCCACGACCCCGGGCCAAAGCTCGCCAGCCGCCGACATGTCCGACGTCTATAGGGTCGTCCACCACGACCCCGGGACTAGGTTGGCCAGCCGCCGTCATGTCCGCCGACTATAGGGTCGTCCCCACGACCACGGGTCAAAGTTGGTCAGCCGCCGGCATGTCCGACGACTATAGGGTCGTCCCCACGACCCCGGGACTAGATTGGCCCGCCACCGTCATGTCCGACGACTATAGGGTCGTCCCCACGACACCGGGACTTGGTTGGCCAGCCGCCAACATGTCCGACGCCTATAGGGTCGTCCCCACGACCCCGGGACTAGGTTGGCCCGCCGCCGACTTGTCCGACGACTATAGGGTCGTCCCCACGACGCCGGGACTAGATTGACCCGCCACCGTCATGTCCGACGACTATAGGGTCGTCTCCACGACCGCGGGACAAGGTTGGCCCGCCGCCGACTTGTCCGACGACTATAGGGTCGTCCCCACGACCACGGGCCAAAGTTGCCCAGCCGCCGACATGTCCGACGACTATAGGGTCGTCCCCACGACCCCGGGACTAGGTTGGCCCGCCGCCGACTTGTCCGACGACTATAGGGTCGTACCCACGACCCCCGGACTAGATTGACCCGCCACCATCATGTCAGACGACTATAGGGTCGGCCCCACGACCCCGGGACTAGGATGGCCCGCCGCCGACTTGTCCGACGACTATAGGGTCGTCCCCACGACCCCGGGACTAGGTTGGCCAACCGCCGACATGTCCGACGACTATAGGGTCGTCCCCACGACCCCGGGCCAAAGCTGGCCAGCCGCCGACATATCCGACGACTATAGGGTCGTCCCCACGACCCCGGGACTAGGTTGGCCCGCGGCCGACTTGTCTGACGACTATAGGGTCGTCCGCATGACCCCAGGAGTAGATTGGCCCGCCACCATCATGTCAGACGACTATAGGGTCGGCCCCACGACCCCGGGACTAGGATGGCCCGCCGCCGGCTTGTCCGACGACCATAGGGTCGTCCCCACGACCCCGGGACTCGGTTGGCCAACCGCCGACATGTCCGACGACTATAGGGTCGTCCCCACGACCCCGGGCCAAAGCTGGCCAGCCGCCGACATGTCCGACGACTATAGGGTCGTCCCCACGACCCCGGGCCAAAGCTGGCCAGCCGCCGACATGTCCGACGACTATAGGGTCGTCCCCACGACCCCAGGAGTAGATTGGCCCGCCACCATCATGTCAGACGACTATAGGGTCGGCCCCACGACCCCGGGACTAGGATGGCCCGCCGCCGACTTGTCCGACGACTATAGGGTCGTCCCCACGACCCCGGGACTAGGTTGGCCAACCGCCGACATGTCCGACGACAATAGGGTCGTCCCGACGACCCCGGGCCAAAGCTGGCCAGCCGCCGACATGTCCGACGACTATAGGGTCGTCCCCACGACCCCGGGCCAAAGCTGGCCAGCCGCCGACATGTCCGACGACTATAGGGTCGTCCCCACGACCCCGGGACTAGGTTGGCCCGCCGCCGACTTGTCCGACGACTATAGGGTCGTCCCCACGACCACGGGCCAAAGTTGCCCAGCCGCCGACATGTCCGACGACTATAGGGTCGTCCCCACGACACCCGGACTAGATTGACCCGCCGCCGACATGTCCGACCACTCTAGGGTCGTCCCCACGACCCCGGGACTAGATTGGCCCGCCACCGTCATGTCCGAGGACTATAGGGTCGTCCCCACGACCCCGGAACTAGGTTGGCCCGCCGCCGACTTGTCCGACGACTACAGGGTCGTCCCCACGACCACGGGCCAAAGTTGCCCAGCCGCCGACATGTCCGACGACTATAGGGTCGTCCCCACGACCCCGGGACTAGGTTGGCCCGCGGCCGACTTGTCTGACGACTATAGGGTCGTCCGCATGACCCCAGGAGTAGATTGGCTCGCCACCATCATGTCAGACGACTATAGGGTCGGCCCCACGACCCCGGGACTAGGTTTGCCCGCGGCCGACTTGTCTGACGACTATAGGGTCGTCCGCATGACCCCAGGAGTAGATTGGCCCGCCACCATCATGTCAGACGACTATAGGGTCGGCCCCACGACCCCGGGACTAGGATGGCCCGCCGCCGGCTTGTCCGACGACCATAGGGTCGTCCCCACGACCCCGGGACTCGGTTGGCCAACCGCCGACATGTCCGACGACTATAGGGTCGTCCCCACGACCCCGGGCCAAAGCTGGCCAGCCGCCGACATGTCCGACGACTATAGGGTCGTCCCCACGACCCCGGGCCAAAGCTGGCCAGCCGCCGACATGTCCGACGACTATAGGGTCGTCCCCACGACCCCAGGAGTAGATTGGCCCGCCACCATCATGTCAGACGACTATAGGGTCGGCCCCACGACCCCGGGACTAGGATGGCCCGCCGCCGACTTGTCCGACGACTATAGGGTCGTCCCCACGACCCCGGGACTAGGCTGGCCAACCGCCGACATGTCCGACGACAATAGGGTCGTCCCGACGACCCCGGGCCAAAGCTGGCCAGCCGCCGACATGTCCGACGACTATAGGGTCGTCCCCACGACCCCGGGCCAAAGCTGGCCAGCCGCCGACATGTCCGACGACTATAGGGTCGTCCCCACGACCACGGGCCAAAGTTGCCCAGCCGCCGACATGTCCGACGACTATAGGGTCGTCCCCACGACCCCCGGACTAGATTGACCCGCCGCCGACATGTCCGACCACTCTAGGGTCGTCCCCACGACCCCGGGACTAGATTGGCCCGCCACCGTCATGTCCGAGGACTATAGGGTCGTCCCCACGACCCCGGGACTAGGTTGGCCCGCCGCCGACTTGTCCGACGACTACAGGGTCGTCCCCACGACCACGGGCCAAAGTTGCCCAGCCGCCGACATGTCCGACGACTATAGGGTCGTCCCCACGACCCCGGGCCAAAGCTCGCCAGCCGCCGACATGTCCGACGTCTATAGGGTCGTCCCCACGACCCCGGGACTAGGTTGGCCCGCCGCCGACTTGTCCGACGACTACAGGGTCGTCCCCACGACCACGGGCCAAAGTTGCCCAGCCGCCGACATGTCCGACGACTATAGGGTCGTCCCCACGACCCCGGGCCAAAGCTCGCCAGCCGCCGACATGTCCGACGTCTATAGGGTCGTCCACCACGACCCCGGGACTAGGTTGGCCCGCCGCCGACTTGTCCGACGACTATAGGGTAGTCCCCACGACCACGGGCCAAAGTTGCCCAGCCGCCGACATGTCCGACGACTATAGGGTCGTCCCCACGACCCCCGGACTAGATTGACCCGCCGCCGACATGTCCGACCACTCTAGGGTCGTCCCCACGACCCCGGGACTAGATTGGCCCGCCACCGTCATGTCCGAGGACTATAGGGTCGTCCCCACGACCCCGGGACTAGGTTGGCCCGCCGCCGACTTGTCCGACGACTACAGGGTCGTCCCCACGACCACGGGCCAAAGTTGCCCAGCCGCCGACATGTCCGACGACTATAGGGTCGTCCCCACGACCCCGGGCCAAAGCTCGCCAGCCGCCGACATGTCCGACGTCTATAGGGTCGTCCACCACGACCCCGGGACTAGGTTGGCCAGCCGCCGACATGTTCGACGACTATAGGGTCGTCCCCACGACCCCGGGCCAAAGCTGGCCAGCCGCCGACATGTCCGACGACTATAGGGTCGTCCCCACGACCCCGGGACTAGGTTGGCCCGCGGCCGACTTGTCTGACGACTATAGGGTCGTCCGCATGACCCCAGGAGTAGATTGGCCCGCCACCATCATGTCAGACGACTATAGGGTCGGCCCCACGACCCCGGGACTAGGTTGGCCCGCGGCCGACTTGTCTGACGACTATAGGGTCGTCCCCACGACCCCGGGCCAAAGCTGGCCAGCCGCCGACATGTCCGACGACTATAGGGTCGTCCCCACGACCCCGGGACTAGGTTGGCCCGCCGCCGACTTGTCCGACGACTATAGGGTCGTCCCCACGACCACGGGCCAAAGTTGCCCAGCCGCTGACATGTCCGACGACTATAGGGTCGTCCCCACGACCCCCGGACTAGATTGACCCGCCGCCGACATGTCCGACCACTCTAGGGTCGTCCCCACGACCCCGGGACTAGATTGGCCCGCCACCGTCATGTCCGAGGACTATAGGGTCGTCCCCACGACCCCGGGACTAGGTTGGCCCGCCGCCGACTTGTCCGACGACTACAGGGTCGTCCCCACGACCACGGGCCAAAGTTGCCCAGCCGCCGACATGTCCGACGACTATAGGGTCGTCCCCACGACCCCGGGCCAAAGCTCGCCAGCCGCCGACATGTCCGACGTCTATAGGGTCGTCCACCACGACCCCGGGACTAGGTTGGCCAGCCGCCGACATGTTCGACGACTATAGGGTCGTCCCCACGACCCCGGGCCAAAGCTGGCCAGCCGCCGACATGTCCGACGACTATAGGGTCGTCCCCACGACCCCGGGACTAGGTTGGCCCGCGGCCGACTTGTCTGACGACTATAGGGTCGTCCGCATGACCCCAGGAGTAGATTGGCCCGCCACCATCATGTCAGACGACTATAGGGTCGGCCCCACGACCCCGGGACTAGGTTGGCCCGCGGCCGACTTGTCTGACGACTATAGGGTCGTCCGCATGACCCCAGGAGTAGATTGGCCCGCCACCATCATGTCAGACGACTATAGGGTCGGCCCCACGACCCCGGGACTAGGATGGCCCGCCGCCGGCTTGTCCGACGACCATAGGGTCGTCCCCACGACCCCGGGACTCGGTTGGCCAACCGCCGACATGTCCGACGACTATAGGGTCGTCCCCACGACCCCGGGCCAAAGCTGGCCAGCCGCCGACATGTCCGACGACTATAGGGTCGTCCCCACGACCCCGGGCCAAAGCTGGCCAGCCGCCGACATGTCCGACGACTATAGGGTCGTCCCCACGACCCCAGGAGTAGATTGGCCCGCCACCATCATGTCAGACGACTATAGGGTCGGCCCCACGACCCCGGGACTAGGATGGCCCGCCGCCGACTTGTCCGACGACTATAGGGTCGTCCCCACGGCCCCGGGACTAGGCTGGCCAACCGCCGACATGTCCGACGACAATAGGGTCGTCCCGACGACCCCGGGCCAAAGCTGGCCAGCCGCCGACATGTCCGACGACTATAGGGTCGTCCCCACGACCCCGGGCCAAAGCTGGCCAGCCGCCGACATGTCCGACGACTATAGGGTCGTCCCCACGACCCCGGGACTAGGTTGGCCCGCCGCCGACTTGTCCGACGACTATAGGGTCGTCCCCACGACCACGGGCCAAAGTTGCCCAGCCGCCGACATGTCCGACGACTATAGGGTCGTCCCCACGACCCCCGGACTAGATTGACCCGCCGCCGACATGTCCGACCACTCTAGGGTCGTCCCCACGACCCCGGGACTAGATTGGCCCGCCACCGTCATGTCCGAGGACTATAGGGTCGTCCCCACGACCCCGGGACTAGGTTGGCCCGCCGCCGACTTGTCCGACGACTACAGGGTCGTCCCCACGACCACGGGCCAAAGTTGCCCAGCCGCCGACATGTCCGACGACTATAGGGTCGTCCCCACGACCCCGGGCCAAAGCTCGCCAGCCGCCGACATGTCCGACGACTATAGGGTCGTCCCCACGACCCCGGGACTAGGTTGGCCCGCGGCCGACTTGTCTGACGACTATAGGGTCGTCCGCATGACCCCAGGAGTAGATTGGCCCGCCACCATCATGTCAGACGACTATAGGGTCGGCCCCACGACCCCGGGACTAGGTTGGCCCGCGGCCGACTTGTCTGACGACTATAGGGTCGTCCCCACGACCCCGGGCCAAAGCTGGCCAGCCGCCGACATGTCCGACGACTATAGGGTCGTCCCCACGACCCCGGGACTAGGTTGGCCCGCCGCCGACTTGTCCGACGACTATAGGGTCGTCCCCACGACCACGGGCCAAAGTTGCCCAGCCGCCGACATGTCCGACGACTATAGGGTCGTCCCCACGACCCCCGGACTAGATTGACCCGCCGCCGACATGTCCGACCAATCTAGGGTCGTCCCCACGACCCCGGGACTAGATTGGCCCGCCACCGTCATGTCCGAGGACTATAGGGTCGTCCCCACGACCCCGGGACTAGGTTGGCCCGCCGCCGACTTGTCCGACGACTACAGGGTCGTCCCCACGACCACGGGCCAAAGTTGCCCAGCCGCCGACATGTCCGACGACTATAGGGTCGTCCCCACGACCCCGGGCCAAAGCTCGCCAGCCGCCGACATGTCCGACGTCTATAGGGTCGTCCACCACGACCCCGGGACTAGGTTGGCCAGCCGCCGACATGTTCGACGACTATAGGGTCGTCCCCACGACCCCGGGCCAAAGCTGGCCAGCCGCCGACATGTCCGACGACTATAGGGTCGTCCCCACGACCCCGGGACTAGGTTGGCCCGCGGCCGACTTGTCTGACGACTATAGGGTCGTCCGCATGACCCCAGGAGTAGATTGGCCCGCCACCATCATGTCAGACGACTATAGGGTCGGCCCCACGACCCCGGGACTAGGTTGGCCCGCGGCCGACTTGTCTGACGACTATAGGGTCGTCCGCATGGCCCCAGGAGTAGATTGGCCCGCCACCATCATGTCAGACGACTATAGGGTCGGCCCCACGACCCCGGGACTAGGATGGCCCGCCGCCGGCTTGTCCGACGACCATAGGGTCGTCCCCACGACCCCGGGACTCGGTTGGCCAACCGCCGACATGTCCGACGACTATAGGGTCGTCCCCACGACCCCGGGCCAAAGCTGGCCAGCCGCCGACATGTCCGACGACTATAGGGTCGTCCCCACGACCCCGGGCCAAAGCTGGCCAGCCGCCGACATGTCCGACGACTATAGGGTCGTCCCCACGACCCCAGGAGTAGATTGGCCCGCCACCATCATGTCAGACGACTATAGGGTCGGCCCCACGACCCCGGGACTAGGATGGCCCGCCGCCGACTTGTCCGACGACTATAGGGTCGTCCCCACGACCCCGGGACTAGGCTGGCCAACCGCCGACATGTCCGACGACAATAGGGTCGTCCCGACGACCCCGGGCCAAAGCTGGCCAGCCGCCGACATGTCCGACGACTATAGGGTCGTCCCCACGACCCCGGGCCAAAGCTGGCCAGCCGCCGACTTGTCCGACGACTATAGGGTCGTCCCCACGACCACGGGCCAAAGTTGCCCAGCCGCCGACATGTCCGACGACTATAGGGTCGTCCCCACGACCCCCGGACTAGATTGACCCGCCGCCGACATGTCCGACCACTCTAGGGTCGTCCCCACGACCCCGGGACTAGATTGGCCCGCCACCGTCATGTCCGAGGACTATAGGGTCGTCCCCACGACCCCGGGACTAGGTTGGCCCGCCGCCGACTTGTCCGACGACTATAGGGTCGTCCCCACGACCACGGGCCAAAGTTGCCCAGCCGCCGACATGTCCGACGACTATAGGGTCGTCCCCACGACCCCGGGACTAGATTGGCCCGCCACCGTCATGTCCGCCGACTATAGGGTCGTCCCCACGACCACGGGTCAAAGTTGGTCAGCCGCCGGCATGTCCGACGACTATAGGGTCGTCCCCACGACCCCGGGACTAGATTGGCCCGCCACCGTCATGTCCGACGACTATAGGGTCGTCCCCACGACACCGGGACTTGGTTGGCCAGCCGCCAACATGTCCGACGCCTATAGGGTCGTCCCCACGACCCCGGGACTAGGTTGGCCCGCCGCCGACTTGTCCGACGACTATAGGGTCGTCCCCACGACCCCGGGACTAGATTGACCCGCCACCGTCATGTCCGACGACTATAGGGTCGTCTCCACGACCGCGGGACAAGGTTGGCCCGCCGCCGACTTGTCCGACGACTATAGGGTCGTCCCCACGACCACGGGCCAAAGTTGCCCAGCCGCCGACATGTCCGACGACTATAGGGTCGTCCCCACGACCCCGGGACTAGGTTGGCCCGCCGCCGACTTGTCCGACGACTATAGGGTCGTACCCACGACCCCCGGACTAGATTGACCCGCCACCATCATGTCAGACGACTATAGGGTCGGCCCCACGACCCCGGGACTAGGATGGCCCGCCGCCGACTTGTCCGACGACTATAGGGTCGTCCCCACGACCCCGGGACTAGGTTGGCCAACCGCCGACATGTCCGACGACTATAGGGTCGTCCCCACGACCCCGGGCCAAAGCTGGCCAGCCGCCGACATGTCCGACGACTATAGGGTCGTCCCCACGACCCCGGGACTAGGTTGGCCCGCGGCCGACTTGTCTGACGACTATAGGGTCGTCCGCATGACCCCAGGAGTAGATTGGCCCGCCACCATCATGTCAGACGACTATAGGGTCGGCCCCACGACCCCGGGACTAGGATGGCCCGCCGCCGGCTTGTCCGACGACCATAGGGTCGTCCCCACGACCCCGGGACTCGGTTGGCCAACCGCCGACATGTCCGACGACTATAGGGTCGTCCCCACGACCCCGGGCCAAAGCTGGCCAGCCGCCGACATGTCCGACGACTATAGGGTCGTCCCCACGACCCCGGGCCAAAGCTGGCCAGCCGCCGACATGTCCGACGACTATAGGGTCGTCCCCACGACCCCAGGAGTAGATTGGCCCGCCACCATCATGTCAGACGACTATAGGGTCGGCCCCACGACCCCGGGACTAGGATGGCCCGCCGCCGACTTGTCCGACGACTATAGGGTCGTCCCCACGACCCCGGGACTAGGTTGGCCAACCGCCGACATGTCCGACGACAATAGGGTCGTCCCGACGACCCCGGGCCAAAGCTGGCCAGCCGCCGACATGTCCGACGACTATAGGGTCGTCCCCACGACCCCGGGCCAAAGCTGGCCAGCCGCCGACATGTCCGACGACTATAGGGTCGTCCCCACGACCCCGGGACTAGGTTGGCCCGCCGCCGACTTGTCCGACGACTATAGGGTCGTCCCCACGACCACGGGCCAAAGTTGCCCAGCCGCCGACATGTCCGACGACTATAGGGTCGTCCCCACGACACCCGGACTAGATTGACCCGCCGCCGACATGTCCGACCACTCTAGGGTCGTCCCCACGACCCCGGGACTAGATTGGCCCGCCACCGTCATGTCCGAGGACTATAGGGTCGTCCCCACGACCCCGGGACTAGGTTGGCCCGCCACCGACTTGTCCGACGACTACAGGGTCGTCCCCACGACCACGGGCCAAAGTTGCCCAGCCGCCGACATGTCCGACGACTATAGGGTCGTCCCCACGACCCCGGGCCAAAGCTCGCCAGCCGCCGACATGTCCGACGTCTATAGGGTCGTCCACCACGACCCCGGGACTAGGTTGGCCAGCCGCCGACATGTTCGACGACTATAGGGTCGTCCCCACGACCCCGGGCCAAAGCTGGCCAGCCGCCGACATGTCCGACGACTATAGGGTCGTCCCCACGACCCCGGGACTAGGTTGGCCCGCGGCCGACTTGTCTGACGACTATAGGGTCGTCCGCATGACCCCAGGAGTAGATTGGCCCGCCACCATCATGTCAGACGACTATAGGGTCGGCCCCACGACCCCGGGACTAGGTTGGCCCGCGGCCGACTTGTCTGACGACTATAGGGTCGTCCGCATGACCCCAGGAGTAGATTGGCCCGCCACCATCATGTCAGACGACTATAGGGTCGGCCCCACGACCCCGGGACTAGGATGGCCCGCCGCCGGCTTGTCCGACGACCATAGGGTCGTCCCCACGACCCCGGGACTCGGTTGGCCAACCGCCGACATGTCCGACGACTATAGGGTCGTCCCCACGACCCCGGGCCAAAGCTGGCCAGCCGCCGACATGTCCGACGACTATAGGGTCGTCCCCACGACCCCGGGCCAAAGCTGGCCAGCCGCCGACATGTCCGACGACTATAGGGTCGTCCCCACGACCCCAGGAGTAGATTGGCCCGCCACCATCATGTCAGACGACTATAGGGTCGGCCCCACGACCCCGGGACTAGGATGGCCCGCCGCCGACTTGTCCGACGACTATAGGGTCGTCCCCACGACCCCGGGACTAGGCTGGCCAACCGCCGACATGTCCGACGACAATAGGGTCGTCCCGACGACCCCGGGCCAAAGCTGGCCAGCCGCCGACATGTCCGACGACTATAGGGTCGTCCCCACGACCCCGGGCCAAAGCTGGCCAGCCGCCGACATGTCCGACGACTATAGGGTCGTCCCCACGACCCCGGGACTAGGTTGGCCCGCCGCCGACTTGTCCGACGACTATAGGGTCGTCCCCACGACCACGGGCCATAGTTGCCCAGCCGCCGACATGTCCGACGACTATAGGGTCGTCCCCACGACCCCGGGACTATGTTCGCCAGCCGCCGACATGTCCGACGACTATAGGGTCGTCCCCACGACCCCGGGCCAAAGCTGGCCAGCCGCCGACATGTCCGACGACTATAGGGTCGTCCCCACGACCCCAGGAGTAGACTGGCCCGCCACCATCATGTCAGACGACTATAGGGTCGGCCCCACGACCCCGGGACTAGGATGGCCCGCCGCCGACTTGTCCGACGACTATAGGGTCGTCCCCACGACCCCGGGACTAGGTTGGCCAACCGCCGACATGTCCGACGACTATAGGGTCGTCCCCACGACCCCGGGCCAAAGCTGGCCAGCCGCCGACATGTCCGACGACTATAGGGTCGTCCCCACGACCCCGGGCCAAAGCTGGCCAGCCGCCGACATGTCCGACGACTATAGGGTCGTCCCCACGACCCCAGGAGTAGATTGGCCCGCCACCATCATGTCAGACGACTATACGGTCGGCCCCACGACCCCGGGACTAGGATGGCCCGCCGCCGACTTGTCCGACGACTATAGGGTCGTCCCCACGACCCCGGGACTAGGTTGGCCAACCGCCGACATGTCCGACGACAATAGGGTCGTCCCGACGACCCCGGGCCAAAGCTGGCCAGCCGCCGACATGTCCGACGACTATAGGGTCGTCCCCACGACCCCGGGCCAAAGCTGGCCAGCCGCCGACATGTCCGACGACTATAGGGTCGTCCCCACGACACCGGGACTAGGTTGGCCCGCCGCCGACTTGTCCGACGACTATAGGGTCGTCCCCACGACCACGGGCCAAAGTTGCCCAGCCGCCGACATGTCCGACGACTATAGGGTCGTCCCCACGACCCCCGGACTAGATTGACCCGCCGCCGACATGTCCGACCACTCTAGGGTCGTCCCCACGACCCCGGGACTAGATTGGCCCGCCACCGTCATGTCCGAGGACTATAGGGTCGTCCCCACGACCCCGGGACTAGGTTCGCCCGCCGCCGACTTGTCCGACGACAATAGGGTCGTCCCCACGACCACGGGCCAAAGTTGCCCAGCCGCCGACATGTCCGACGACTATAGGGTCGTCCCCACGACCCCGGGACTAGATTGGCCCGCCACCGTCATATCCGAGGACTATAGGGTCGTCCCCACGACCCCGGGACTAGGTTGGCCCGCCGCCGACTTGTCCGACGACTATAGGGTCGTCCCCACGACCCCGGGACTAGGTTGGCCCGCCGCCGACTTGTCCGACGACTATAGGGTCGTCCCCACGACCCCCGGACTAGATTGACCCGCCACCGTCATGTCCGACGACTATAGGGTCGTCTCCACGACCCCGGGACTAGGTTGGCCTGCCGCCGACTTGTCCGACAACTATAGGGTCGTCCCTTCCACCCCGGAACTAGGTTGGCCAGCCGCCGACATGTCCGACGACTATAGGGTCGTCCCCACGACCCCGGGACTAGGTTGGCCCGCCGCCGACTTGTCCGACGACTATAGGGTCGTCCCCACGACCACGGGCCAAAGTTGCCCAGCCGCCGACATGTGCGACGACTATAGGGTCGTCCCCACGACCCCCGGACTAGATTGACCCGCCGCCGACATGTCCGACCACTCTAGGGTCGTCCCCACGACCCCGGGACTAGATTGGCCCGCCACCGTCATGTCCGAGGACTATAGGGTCGTCCCCACGACCCCGGGACTAGGTTGGCCCGCCGCCGACTTGTCCGACGACTATAGGGTCGTCCCCACGACCACGGGCCAAAGTTGCCCAGCCGCCGACATGTCCGACGACTATAGGGTCGTCCCCACGACCCCGGGACTAGATTGGCCCGCCACCGTCATGTCCGCCGACTATAGGGTCGTCCCCACGACCACGGGTCAAAGTTGGTCAGCCGCCGGCATGTCCGACGACTATAGGGTCGTCCCCACGACCCCGGGACTAGATTGGCCCGCCACCGTCATGTCCGACGACTATAGGGTCGTCCCCACGACACCGGGACTTGGTTGGCCAGCCGCCAACATGTCCGACGCCTATAGGGTCGTCCCCACGACCCCGGGACTAGGTTGGCCCGCCGCCGACTTGTCCGACGACTATAGGGTCGTCCCCACGACCCCGGGACTAGATTGACCCGCCACCGTCATGTCCGACGACTATAGGGTCGTCTCCACGACCGCGGGACAAGGTTGGCCCGCCGCCGACTTGTCCGACGACTATAGGGTCGTCCCCACGACCACGGGCCAAAGTTGCCCAGCCGCCGACATGTCCGACGACTATAGGGTCGTCCCCACGACCCCGGGACTAGGTTGGCCCGCCGCCGACTTGTCCGACGACTATAGGGTCGTACCCACGACCCCCGGACTAGATTGACCCGCCACCGTCATGTCCGACGACTATAGGGTCGTCTCCACGACCCCGGGACTAGGTTGGCCCGCCGCCGACTTGTCCGACGACTATAGGGTCGTACCCACGACCACGGGCCAAAGTTGGTCAGCCGCCGACATGTCCGACGACTATAGGGTCGTCCCCACGACCCCGGGGCTAGGTTGGCCCGCCGCCGGCTTGTCCGACGACTATAGGGTCGTCCCCACGACCCCAGGAGTAGATTGCCCCGCCACCGTCATGTCCGACGACTATAGGGTCGTCCCCACGACCCCGGGACTAGGTTGGCCCGCCGCCGACTTGTCCGACGACTACAGGGTCGTCCCCACGACCACGGGCCAAAGTTGCCCAGCCGCCGACATGTCCGACGACTATAGGGTCGTCCCCACGACCCCGGGCCAAAGCTCGCCAGCCGCCGACATGTCCGACGTCTATAGGGTCGTCCACCACGACCCCGGGACTAGGTTGGCCAGCCGCCGACATGTTCGACGACTATAGGGTCGTCCCCACGACCCCGGGCCAAAGCTGGCCAGCCGCCGACATGTCCGACGACTATAGGGTCGTCCCCACGACCCCGGGACTAGATTGGCCCGCCACCGTCATGTCCGACGACTATAGTGTCGTCCCCACGACCCCGGGACTAGGTTGGCCCGCCACCATCATGTCCGACGACTATAGGGTCGTCCCCACGACCCCGGGACTAGGTTGGCCCGCGGCCGACTTGTCTGACGACTATAGGGTCGTCCGCATGACCCCAGGAGTAGATTGGCCCGCCACCATCATGTCAGACGACTATAGGGTCGGCCCCACGACCCCGGGACTAGGATGGCCCGCCGCCGACTTGTCCGACGACCAGAGGGTCGTCCCCACGACCCCGGGACTAGGTTGGCCAACCGCCGACATGTCCGACGACTATAGGGTCGTCCCCACGACCCCGGGCCAAAGCTGGCCAGCCGCCGACATGTCCGACGACCATAGGGTCGTCCCCACGACCCCGGGACTATGTTCGCCAGCCGCCGACATGTCCGACGACTATAGGGTCGTCCCCACGACCCCGGGCCAAAGCTGGCCAGCCGCCGACATGTCCGACGACTATAGGGTCGTCCCCGCGACCCCAGGAGTAGACTGGCCCGCCACCATCATGTCAGACGACTATAGGGTCGGCCCCACGACCCCGGGACTAGGATGGCCCGCCGCCGACTTGTCCGACGACTATAGGGTCGTCCCCACGACCCCGGGACTAGGTTGGCCAACCGCCGACATGTCCGACGACTATAGGGTCGTCCCCACGACCCCGGGCCAAAGCTGGCCAGCCGCCGACATGTCCGACGACTATAGGGTCGTCCCCACGACCCCGGGACTAGGTTGGCCCGCGGCCGACTTGTCTGACGACTATAGGGTCGTCCGCATGACCCCAGGAGTAGATTGGCCCGCCACCATCATGTCAGACGACTATAGGGTCGGCCCCACGACCCCGGGACTAGGATGGCCCGCCGCCGGCTTGTCAGACGACCATAGGGTCGTCCCCACGACCCCGGGACTCGGTTGGCCAACCGCCGTCATGTCCGACGACTATAGGGTCGTCCCCACGACCCCGGGCCAAAGCTGGCCAGCCGCCGACATGTCCGACGACTATAGGGTCGTCCCCACGACCCCGGGACTAGGTTGGCCCGCCGCCGACTTGTCCGACGACTATAGGGTCGTACCCACGACCACGGGCCAAAGTTGGTCAGCCGCCGACATGTCCGACGACTATAGGGTCGTCCCCACGACCCCGGGGCTAGGTTGGCCCGCCGCCGGCTTGTCCGACCACTCTAGGGTCGTCCCCACGACCCCGGGACTAGATTGGCCCGCCACCGTCATGTCCGAGGACTATAGGGTCGTCCCCACGACCCCGGGACTAGGTTGGCCCGCCGCCGACTTGTCCGACGACTATAGGGTCGTCCCCACGACCACGGGCCAAAGTTGCCCAGCCGCCGACATGTCCGACGACTATAGGGTCGTCCCCACGACCCCGGGACTAGATTGGCCCGCCACCGTCATATCCGAGGACTATAGGGTCGTCCCCACGACCCCGGGACTAGGTTGGCCCGCCGCCGACTTGTCCGACGACTATAGGGTCGTCCCCACGACCCCGGGACTAGGTTGGCCCGCCGCCGACTTGTCCGACGACTATAGGGTCGTCCCCACGACCCCCGGACTAGATTGACCCGCCACCGTCATGTCCGACGACTATAGGGTCGTCTCCACGACCCCGGGACTAGGTTGGCCTGCCGCCGACTTGTCCGACAACTATAGGGTCGTCCCTTCCACCCCGGAACTAGGTTGGCCAGCCGCCGACATGTCCGACGACTATAGGGTCGTCCCCACGACCCCGCGACTAGATTGGCCCGCCACCGTCATGTCCGCCGACTATAGGGTCGTCCCCACGACACCGGGACTTGGTTGGCCAGCCGCCAACATGTCCGACGCCTATAGGGTCGTCCCCACGACCCCGGGACTAGGTTGGCCCGCCGCCGACTTGTCCGACGACTATAGGGTCGTCCCCACGTACCCGGGACTAGATTGGCCCGCCACCGTCATGTCCGAGGACTATAGGGTCGTCCCCACGACCCCGGGACTAGGTTGGCCCGCCGCCGACTTGTCCGACGACTATAGGGTCGTCCCCACGACCACGGGCCAAAGTTGCCCAGCCGCCGACATGTCCGACGACTATAGGGTCGTCCCCACGACCCCGGGACTAGATTGGCCCGCCACCGTCATATCCGAGGACTATAGGGTCGTCCCCACGACCCCGGGACTAGGTTGGCCCGCCGCCGACTTGTCCGACGACTATAGGGTCGTCCCCACGACCCCGGGACTAGGTTGGCCCGCCGCCGACTTGTCCGACGACTATAGGGTCGTCCCCACGACCCCCGGACTAGATTGACCCGCCACCGTCATGTCCGACGACTATAGGGTCGTCTCCACGACCCCGGGACTAGGTTGGCCTGCCGCCGACTTGTCCGACAACTATAGGGTCGTCCCTTCCACCCCGGAACTAGGTTGGCCAGCCGCCGACATGTCCGACGACTATAGGGTCGTCCCCACGACCCCGCGACTAGATTGGCCCGCCACCGTCATGTCCGCCGACTATAGGGTCGTCCCCACGACCACGGGTCAAAGTTGGTCAGCCGCCGGCATGTCCGACGACTATAGGGTCGTCCCCACGACCCCGGGACTAGATTGGCCCGCCACCGTCATGTCCGACGACTATAGGGTCGTCCCCACGACACCGGGACTTGGTTGGCCAGCCGCCAACATGTCCGACGCCTATAGGGTCGTCCCCACGACCCCGGGACTAGGTTGGCCCGCCGCCGACTTGTCCGACGACTATAGGGTCGTCCCCACGACCCCGGGACTAGATTGACCCGCCACCGTCATGTCCGACGACTATAGGGTCGTCTCCACGACCGCGGGACAAGGTTGGCCCGCCGCCGACTTGTCCGACGACTATAGGGTCGTCCCCACGACCACGGGCCAAAGTTGCCCAGCCGCCGACATGTCCGACGACTATAGGGTCGTCCCCACGACCCCGGGACTAGGTTGGCCCGCCGCCGACTTGTCCGACGACTATAGGGTCGTACCCACGACCCCCGGACTAGATTGACCCGCCACCGTCATGTCCGACGACTATAGGGTCGTCTCCACGACCCCGGGACTAGGTTGGCCCGCCGCCGACTTGTCCGACGACTATAGGGTCGTACCCACGACCACGGGCCAAAGTTGGTCAGCCGCCGACATGTCCGACGACTATAGGGTCGTCCCCACGACCCCGGGGCTAGGTTGGCCCGCCGCCGGCTTGTCCGACGACTATAGGGTCGTCCCCACGACCCCAGGAGTAGATTGCCCCGCCACCGTCATGTCCGACGACTATAGGGTCGTCCCCACGACCCCGGGACTAGGTTGGCCCGCCGCCGACTTGTCCGACGACTACAGGGTCGTCCCCACGACCACGGGCCAAAGTTGCCCAGCCGCCGACATGTCCGACGACTATAGGGTCGTCCCCACGACCCCGGGCCAAAGCTCGCCAGCCGCCGACATGTCCGACGTCTATAGGGTCGTCCACCACGACCCCGGGACTAGGTTGGCCAGCCGCCGACATGTTCGACGACTATAGGGTCGTCCCCACGACCCCGGGCCAAAGCTGGCCAGCCGCCGACATGTCCGACGACTATAGGGTCGTCCCCACGACCCCGGGACTAGGTTGGCCCGCGGCCGACTTGTCTGACGACTATAGGGTCGTCCGCATGACCCCAGGAGTAGATTGGCCCGCCACCATCATGTCAGACGACTATAGGGTCGGCCCCACGACCCCGGGACTAGGATGGCCCGCCGCCGGCTTGTCCGACGACCATAGGGTCGTCCCCACGACCCCGGGACTAGGTTGGCCAACCGCCGACATGTCCGACGACTATAGGGTCGTCCCCACGACCCCGGGCCAAAGCTGGCCAGCCGCCGACATGTCCGACGACTATAGGGTCGTCCCCACGACCCCGGGACTATGTTCGCCAGCCGCCGACATGTCCGACGACTATAGGGTCGTCCCCACGACCCCGGGCCAAAGCTGGCCAGCCGCCGACATGTCCGACGACTATAGGGTCGTCCCCACGACCCCAGGAGTAGACTGGCCCGCCACCATCATGTCAGACGACTATAGGGTCGGCCCCACGACCCCGGGACTAGGATGGCCCGCCGCCGACTTGTCCGACGACTATAGGGTCGTCCCCACGACCCCGGGACTAGGTTGGCCAACCGCCGACATGTCCGACGACTATAGGGTCGTCCCCACGACCCCGGGACTAGGTTGGCCCGCCACCATCATGTCCGACGACTATAGGGTCGGCCCCACGACCCCGGGACTAGGATGGCCCGCCGCCGACTTGTCCGACGACCATAGGGTCGTCCCCACGACCCCTGGACTAGGTTGGCCAACCGCCGACATGTCCGACGACTATAGGGTCGTCTCCACGACCCCGGGTCTAGGTTGGCCCGCCGCCGACTTGTCCGACGACTATAGGGTCGTACCCACGACCACGGGCCAAAGTTGGTCAGCCGCCGACATGTCCGACGACTATAGGGTCGTCCCCACGACCCCGGGGCTAGGTTGGCCCGCCGCCGGCTTGTCCGACGACTATAGGGTCGTCTCCACGACCCCAGGAGTAGATTGCCCCGCCACCGTCATGTCCGACGACTATAGGGTCGTCCCCACGACCCCGGGACTAGGTTGGCCCGCCGCCGACTTGTCCGACGACTACAGGTTCGTCCCCACGACCACGGGCCAAAGTTGCCCAGCCGCCGACATGTCCGACGACTATAGGGTCGTCCCCACGACCCCGGGCCAAAGTTCGCCAGCCGCCGACATGTCCGACGTCTATAGGGTCGTCCCCACGACCCCGGGACTAGGTTGGCCAGCCGCCGACATGTTCGAAGACTATAGGGTCGTCCCCACGACCCCGGGCCAAAGCTGGCCAGCCGCCGACATGTCCGACGACTATAGGGTCGTCCCCACGACCCCGGGACTAGATTGGCCCGCCACCGTCATGTCCGACGACTATAGTGTCGTCCCCACGACCCCGGGACTAGGTTGGCCCGCCACCATCATGTCCGACGACTATAGGGTCGTCCCCACGACCCCGGGCCAAAGCTGGCCAGCCGCCGACATGTCCGACGACTATAGGGTCGTCCCCACGACCCCGGGACTATGTTCGCCAGCCGCCGACATGTCCGACGACTATAGGGTCGTCCCCACGACCCCGGGCCAAAGCTGGCCAGCCGCCGACATGTCCGACGACTATAGGGTCGTCCCCACGACCCCAGGAGTAGATTGGCCCGCCACCATCATGTCAGACGACTATAGGGTCGGCCCCACGACCCCGGGACTAGGATGGCCCGCCGCCGACTTGTCCGACGACTATAGGGTCGTCCCCACGACCCCGGGACTAGGTTGGCCAACCGCCGACATGTCTGACGACTATAGGGTCGTCCCGACGACCCCGGGCCAAAGCTGGCCAGCCGCCGACATGTCCGACGACTATAGGGTCGTCCCCACGACCCCGGGACTAGGTTGGCCCGACACCATCATGTCCGACGACTATAGGGTCGTCCCCACGACCCCGGAACTAGGTTGGCCCGCCGCCGACTTGTCCGACGACTGTAGGGTCGTCCCCACGACCCCGGGACTAGGTTGGCCAACCGCCGACATGTCCGACGACTATAGGGTCGTCCCGACGACCCCGGGCCAAAGCTGGCCAGCCGCCGACATGTCCGACGACTATAGGGTCGTCCCCACGACCCCGGGACTAGGTTGGCCCGCCACCATCATGTCCGACGACTATAGGGTCGTCCCCACGACCCCGGGACTAGGTTGGCCCGCCGCCGACTTGTCCGACGACTGTAGGGTCGTCCCCACGACCCCGGGACTAGATTGGCCCGCCACCGTCATGTCCGACGACTATAGGGTCGTCCCCACGACCCCGGGACTAGGATGGCCCGCCGCCGACTTGTCCGACGACTATAGGGTCGTCCGCATGACCCCAGGAGTAGATTGGCCCGCCACCATCATGTCAGACGACTATAGGGTCGGCCCCACGACCCCGGGACTAGGATGGCCCGCCGCCGACTTGTCCGACGACCATAGGGTCGTCCCCACGACCCCGGAACTAGGTTGGCCAACCGCCGACATGTCCGACGACTATAGGGTCGTCCCCACGACCCCCTGACTAGATTGACCCGCCGCCGACATGTCCGACGACTCTAGGGTCGTCCCCACGACCCCGGGACTAGATTGGCCCGCCACCGTCATGTCCGAGGACTATAGGGTCGTCCCCACGACCCCGGGACTAGGTTGGCCCGCCGCCGACTTGTCCGACGACTATAGGGTCGTCCCCACGACCACGGGCCAAAGTTGCCCAGCCGCCGACATGTCCGACGACTATAGGGTCGTCCCCACGACCCCGGGCCAAAGCTCGCCAGCCGCCGACATGTCCGACGTCTATAGGGTCGTCCACCACGACCCCGGGACTAGGTTGGCCAGCCGCCGACATGTTCGACGACTATAGGGTCGTCCCCACGACCCCGGGCCAAAGCTGGCCAGCCGCCGACATGTCCGACGACTATAGGGTCGTCCCAACGACCCCGGGACTAGATTGGCCCGCCACCGTCATGTCCGACGACTATAGTGTCGTCCCCACGACCCCGGGACTAGGTTGGCCCGCCACCATCATGTCCGACGACTATAGGGTCGTCCCCACGACCCCGGGACTAGGTTGGCCCGCGGCCGACTTGTCTGACGACTATAGGGTCGTCCGCATGACCCCAGGAGTAGATTGGCCCGCCACCATCATGTCAGACGACTATAGGGTCGGCCCCACGACCCCGGGACTAGGATGGCCCGCCGCCGACTTGTCCGACGACCATAGGGTCGTCCCCACGACCCCGGGACTAGGTTGGCCAACCGCCGACATGTCCGACGACTATAGGGTCGTCCCCACGACCCCGGGCCAAAGCTGGCCAGCCGCCGACATGTCCGACGACTATAGGGTCGTCCCCACGACCCCGGGACTATGTTCGCCAGCCGCCGACATGTCCGACGACTATAGGGTCGTCCCCACGACCCCGGGCCAAAGCTGGCCAGCCGCCGACATGTCCGACGACTATAGGGTCGTCCCCGCGACCCCAGGAGTAGACTGGCCCGCCACCATCATGTCAGACGACTATAGGGTCGGCCCCACGACCCCGGGACTAGGATGGCCCGCCGCCGACTTGTCCGACGACTATAGGGTCGTCCCCACGACCCCGGGACTAGGTTGGCCAACCGCCGACATGTCCGACGACTATAGGGTCGTCCCCACGACCCCGGGCCAAAGCTGGCCAGCCGCCGACATGTCCGACGACTATAGGGTCGTCCCCACGACCCCGGGACTAGGTTGGCCCGCGGCCGACTTGTCTGACGACTATAGGGTCGTCCGCATGACCCCAGGAGTAGATTGGCCCGCCACCATCATGTCAGACGACTATAGGGTCGGCCCCACGACCCCGGGACTAGGATGGCCCGCCGCCGGCTTGTCCGACGACCATAGGGTCGTCCCCACGACCCCGGGACTCGGTTGGCCAACCGCCGACATGTCCGACGACTATAGGGTCGTCCCCACTACCCCGGGCCAAAGCTGGCCAGCCGCCGACATGTCCGACGACTATAGGGTCGTCCCCACGACCCCGGGCCAAAGCTGGCCAGCCGCCGACATGTCCGACGACTATAGGGTCGTCCCCACGACCCCAGGAGTAGATTGGCCCGCCACCATCATGTCAGACGACTACAGGGTCGTCCCCACGACCCCGGGACTAGGTTGGCGCGCCGCCGAAATGTCCGACGACTATAGGGTCGTCCCTACCACCCCGGTACTAGGTTGCCCAGCCGCCGACATGTCCGACGACTATAGGGTCGTCCCCACGTCCCCGGGGCTAGATTGGCCCGCCACCGTCATGTCCGACTACTATAGGGTCGTCCCCACGACGGCGGGACTAGGTTGGCGCGCCGCCGAAATGTCCGATGACTATAGGGTCGTCCCTACCACCCCGGTACTAGGTTGACCAGCCGCCGACATGTCCGACGACTATAGGGTCGTCCCCACGACCCCGGGACTAGATTGGCCCGCCACCGTCATGTCCGACGACAATAGGTTCGTCCCCACGACCACGGGCCAAAGTTGGCCAGCCGCCGACATGTCCGACGACTATAGGGTCGTCCCCACGACCCCGGGACTAGAATGGCCCGCCACCATCATGTCCGACGACTACAGGGTCGTCCCCACGACCCCGGGACTAGGTTGGCGCGCCGCCGAAATGTCCGACGACTATAGGGTCGTCCCTACCACCCCGGTACTAGGTTGCCCAGCCGCCGACATGTCCGACGTCTATAGGGTCGTCCCCACGACCGCGGGACTAGGTTGGCGCGCCGCCGAAATGTCCGATGACTATAGGGTCGTCCCTACCACCCCGGTACTAGGTTGACCAGCCGCCGACATGTCCGACGACTATAGGGTCGTCCCCACGACCCCGGGACTAGATTGGCCCGCCACCGTCATTTCCGACGACTATAGGGTCGTCCCCACGAACCCGGGACTAGGTTGGCCCGCGGCCGACTTGTCCTACGACTATAGGGTCGTGCCTACCACCCCGGGACTAGGTTGGCCAGCCGCCGACATGTCCGACGACTATAGGGTCGTCCCCAAGACCCCGGGACCAAATTGGCCCGCCACCGTCATGTCCGACGACAATAGGGTCGTCCCCACGACCACGGGCCCAATTTGGCCAGCCGCCGACATGTCCGACGGCTATAGGGTCGTCCCCACGACCCCGGGACTAGATTGGCCCGCCACCGTCATGTCCGACGACTACAGGGTCGTCCCCACGACCGCGGGACTAGGTTGGCGCGCCGCCGGAATGTCCGACGACTATAGGGTCGTCCCTACCACCCCGGTACTAGATTGGCCAGCCGCCGACATGTCCGACGACTATAGGGTCGTCCCCACGACCCCGGGCCAAAGCTGGCCAGCCGCCGACATGTCCGACGACTATAGGGTCGTCCCCACGACCCCGGGACTATGTTCGCCAGCCGCCGACATGTCCGACGACTATAGGGTCGTCCCCACGACCCCGGGCCAAAGCTGGCCAGCCGCCGACATGTCCGACGACTATAGGGTCGTCCCCGCGACCCCAGGAGTAGACTGGCCCGCCACCATCATGTCAGACGACTATAGGGTCGGCCCCACGACCCCGGGACTAGGATGGCCCGCCGCCGACTTGTCCGACGACTATAGGGTCGTCCCCACGACCCCGGGACTAGGTTGGCCAACCGCCGACATGTCCGACGACTATAGGGTCGTCCCCACGACCCCGGGCCAAAGCTGGCCAGCCGCCGACATGTCCGACGACTATAGGGTCGTCCCCACGACCCCGGGACTAGGTTGGCCCGCGGCCGACTTGTCTGACGACTATAGGGTCGTCCGCATGACCCCAGGAGTAGATTGGCCCGCCACCATCATGTCAGACGACTATAGGGTCGGCCCCACGACCCCGGGACTAGGATGGCCCGCCGCCGGCTTGTCCGACGACCATAGGGTCGTCCCCACGACCCCGGGACTCGGTTGGCCAACCGCCGACATGTCCGACGACTATAGGGTCGTCCCCACGACCCCGGGCCAAAGCTGGCCAGCCGCCGACATGTCCGACGACTATAGGGTCGTCCCCACGACCCCGGGCCAAAGCTGGCCAGCCGCCGACATGTCCGACGACTATAGGGTCGTCCCCACGACCCCAGGAGTAGATTGGCCCGCCACCATCATGTCAGACGACTATAGGGTCGGCCCCACGACCCCGGGACTAGGATGGCCCGCCGCCGACTTGTCCGACGACTATAGGGTCGTCCCCACGACCCCGGGACTAGGTTGGCCAACCGCCGACATGTCCGACGACAATAGGGTCGTCCCGACGACCCCGGGCCAAAGCTGGCCAGCCGCCGACATGTCCGACGACTATAGGGTCGTCCCCACGACCCCGGGCCAAAGCTGGCCAGCCGCCGACATGTCCGACGACTATAGGGTCGTCCCCACGACACCGGGACTAGGTTGGCCCGCCGCCGACTTGTCCGACGACTATAGGGTCGTCCCCACGACCACGGGCCAAAGTTGCCCAGCCGCCGACATGTCCGACGACTATAGGGTCGTCCCCACGACCCCCGGACTAGATTGACCCGCCGCCGACATGTCCGACCACTCTAGGGTCGTCCCCACGACCCCGGGACTAGATTGGCCCGCCACCGTCATGTCCGAGGACTATAGGGTCGTCCCCACGACCCCGGGACTAGGTTCGCCCGCCGCCGACTTGTCCGACGACAATAGGGTCGTCCCCACGACCACGGGCCAAAGTTGCCCAGCCGCCGACATGTCCGACGACTATAGGGTCGTCCCCACGACCCCGGGACTAGATTGGCCCGCCACCGTCATATCCGAGGACTATAGGGTCGTCCCCACGACCCCGGGACTAGGTTGGCCCGCCGCCGACTTGTCCGACGACTATAGGGTCGTCCCCACGACCCCGGGACTAGGTTGGCCCGCCGCCGACTTGTCCGACGACTATAGGGTCGTCCCCACGACCCCCGGACTAGATTGACCCGCCACCGTCATGTCCGACGACTATAGGGTCGTCTCCACGACCCCGGGACTAGGTTGGCCTGCCGCCGACTTGTCCGACAACTATAGGGTCGTCCCTTCCACCCCGGAACTAGGTTGGCCAGCCGCCGACATGTCCGACGACTATAGGGTCGTCCCCACGACCCCGGGACTAGGTTGGCCCGCCGCCGACTTGTCCGACGACTATAGGGTCGTCCCCACGACCACGGGCCAAAGTTGCCCAGCCGCCGACATGTGCGACGACTATAGGGTCGTCCCCACGACCCCCGGACTAGATTGACCCGCCGCCGACATGTCCGACCACTCTAGGGTCGTCCCCACGACCCCGGGACTAGATTGGCCCGCCACCGTCATGTCCGAGGACTATAGGGTCGTCCCCACGACCCCGGGACTAGGTTGGCCCGCCGCCGACTTGTCCGACGACTATAGGGTCGTCCCCACGACCACGGGCCAAAGTTGCCCAGCCGCCGACATGTCCGACGACTATAGGGTCGTCCCCACGACCCCGGGACTAGATTGGCCCGCCACCGTCATGTCCGCCGACTATAGGGTCGTCCCCACGACCACGGGTCAAAGTTCGTCAGCCGCCGGCATGTCCGACGACTATAGGGTCGTCCCCACGACCCCGGGACTAGATTGGCCCGCCACCGTCATGTCCGACGACTATAGGGTCGTCCCCACGACACCGGGACTTGGTTGGCCAGCCGCCAACATGTCCGACGCCTATAGGGTCGTCCCCACGACCCCGGGACTAGGTTGGCCCGCCGCCGACTTGTCCGACGACTATAGGGTCGTCCCCACGACCCCGGGACTAGATTGACCCGCCACCGTCATGTCCGACGACTATAGGGTCGTCTCCACGACCGCGGGACAAGGTTGGCCCGCCGCCGACTTGTCCGACGACTATAGGGTCGTCCCCACGACCACGGGCCAAAGTTGCCCAGCCGCCGACATGTCCGACGACTATAGGGTCGTCCCCACGACCCCGGGACTAGGTTGGCCCGCCGCCGACTTGTCCGACGACTATAGGGTCGTACCCACGACCCCCGGACTAGATTGACCCGCCACCGTCATGTCCGACGACTATAGGGTCGTCTCCACGACCCCGGGACTAGGTTGGCCCGCCGCCGACTTGTCCGACGACTATAGGGTCGTACCCACGACCACGGGCCAAAGTTGGTCAGCCGCCGACATGTCCGACGACTATAGGGTCGTCCCCACGACCCCGGGGCTAGGTTGGCCCGCCGCCGGCTTGTCCGACGACTATAGGGTCGTCCCCACGACCCCAGGAGTAGATTGCCCCGCCACCGTCATGTCCGACGACTATAGGGTCGTCCCCACGACCCCGGGACTAGGTTGGCCCGCCGCCGACTTGTCCGACGACTACAGGGTCGTCCCCACGACCACGGGCCAAAGTTGCCCAGCCGCCGACATGTCCGACGACTATAGGGTCGTCCCCACGACCCCGGGCCAAAGCTCGCCAGCCGCCGACATGTCCGACGTCTATAGGGTCGTCCACCACGACCCCGGGACTAGGTTGGCCAGCCGCCGACATGTTCGACGACTATAGGGTCGTCCCCACGACCCCGGGCCAAAGCTGGCCAGCCGCCGACATGTCCGACGACTATAGGGTCGTCCCCACGACCCCGGGACTAGATTGGCCCGCCACCGTCATGTCCGACGACTATAGTGTCGTCCCCACGACCCCGGGACTAGGTTGGCCCGCCACCATCATGTCCGACGACTATAGGGTCGTCCCCACGACCCCGGGACTAGGTTGGCCCGCGGCCGACTTGTCTGACGACTATAGGGTCGTCCGCATGACCCCAGGAGTAGATTGGCCCGCCACCATCATGTCAGACGACTATAGGGTCGGCCCCACGACCCCGGGACTAGGATGGCCCGCCGCCGACTTGTCCGACGACCATAGGGTCGTCCCCACGACCCCGGGACTAGGTTGGCCAACCGCCGACATGTCCGACGACTATAGGGTCGTCCCCACGACCCCGGGCCAAAGCTGGCCAGCCGCCGACATGTCCGACGACCATAGGGTCGTCCCCACGACCCCGGGACTATGTTCGCCAGCCGCCGACATGTCCGACGACTATAGGGTCGTCCCCACGACCCCGGGCCAAAGCTGGCCAGCCGCCGACATGTCCGACGACTATAGGGTCGTCCCCGCGACCCCAGGAGTAGACTGGCCCGCCACCATCATGTCAGACGACTATAGGGTCGGCCCCACGACCCCGGGACTAGGATGGCCCGCCGCCGACTTGTCCGACGACTATAGGGTCGTCCCCACGACCCCGGGACTAGGTTGGCCAACCGCCGACATGTCCGACGACTATAGGGTCGTCCCCACGACCCCGGGCCAAAGCTGGCCAGCCGCCGACATGTCCGACGACTATAGGGTCGTCCCCACGACCCCGGGACTAGGTTGGCCCGCGGCCGACTTGTCTGACGACTATAGGGTCGTCCGCATGACCCCAGGAGTAGATTGGCCCGCCACCATCATGTCAGACGACTATAGGGTCGGCCCCACGACCCCGGGACTAGGATGGCCCGCCGCCGGCTTGTCAGACGACCATAGGGTCGTCCCCACGACCCCGGGACTCGGTTGGCCAACCGCCGACATGTCCGACGACTATAGGGTCGTCCCCACGACCCCGGGCCAAAGCTGGCCAGCCGCCGACATGTCCGACGACTATAGGGTCGTCCCCACGACCCCGGGACTAGGTTGGCCCGCCGCCGACTTGTCCGACGACTATAGGGTCGTACCCACGACCACGGGCCAAAGTTGGTCAGCCGCCGACATGTCCGACGACTATAGGGTCGTCCCCACGACCCCGGGGCTAGGTTGGCCCGCCGCCGGCTTGTCCGACCACTCTAGGGTCGTCCCCACGACCCCGGGACTAGATTGGCCCGCCACCGTCATGTCCGAGGACTATAGGGTCGTCCCCACGACCCCGGGACTAGGTTGGCCCGCCGCCGACTTGTCCGACGACTATAGGGTCGTCCCCACGACCCCGGGACTAGGTTGGCCCGCCGCCGACTTGTCCGACGACTATAGGGTCGTCCCCACGACCCCCGGACTAGATTGACCCGCCACCGTCATGTCCGACGACTATAGGGTCGTCTCCACGACCCCGGGACTAGGTTGGCCTGCCGCCGACTTGTCCGACAACTATAGGGTCGTCCCTTCCACCCCGGAACTAGGTTGGCCAGCCGCCGACATGTCCGACGACTATAGGGTCGTCCCCACGACCCCGCGACTAGATTGGCCCGCCACCGTCATGTCCGCCGACTATAGGGTCGTCCCCACGACACCGGGACTTGGTTGGCCAGCCGCCAACATGTCCGACGCCTATAGGGTCGTCCCCACGACCCCGGGACTAGGTTGGCCCGCCGCCGACTTGTCCGACGACTATAGGGTCGTCCCCACGTACCCGGGACTAGATTGGCCCGCCACCGTCATGTCCGAGGACTATAGGGTCGTCCCCACGACCCCGGGACTAGGTTGGCCCGCCGCCGACTTGTCCGACGACTATAGGGTCGTCCCCACGACCACGGGCCAAAGTTGCCCAGCCGCCGACATGTCCGACGACTATAGGGTCGTCCCCACGACCCCGGGACTAGATTGGCCCGCCACCGTCATATCCGAGGACTATAGGGTCGTCCCCACGACCCCGGGACTAGGTTGGCCCGCCGCCGACTTGTCCGACGACTATAGGGTCGTCCCCACGACCCCGGGACTAGGTTGGCCCGCCGCCGACTTGTCCGACGACTATAGGGTCGTCCCCACGACCCCCGGACTAGATTGACCCGCCACCGTCATGTCCGACGACTATAGGGTCGTCTCCACGACCCCGGGACTAGGTTGGCCTGCCGCCGACTTGTCCGACAACTATAGGGTCGTCCCTTCCACCCCGGAACTAGGTTGGCCAGCCGCCGACATGTCCGACGTCTATAGGATCGTCCCCACGACCCCGCGACTAGATTGGCCCGCCACCGTCATGTCCGCCGACTATAGGGTCGTCCCCACGACCACGGGTCAAAGTTGGTCAGCCGCCGGCATGTCCGACGACTATAGGGTCGTCCCCACGACCCCGGGACTAGATTGGCCCGCCACCGTCATGTCCGACGACTATAGGGTCGTCCCCACGACACCGGGACTTGGTTGGCCAGCCGCCAACATGTCCGACGCCTATAGGGTCGTCCCCACGACCCCGGGACTAGGTTGGCCCGCCGCCGACTTGTCCGACGACTATAGGGTCGTCCCCACGACCCCGGGACTAGATTGACCCGCCACCGTCATGTCCGACGACTATAGGGTCGTCTCCACGACCGCGGGACAAGGTTGGCCCGCCGCCGACTTGTCCGACGACTATAGGGTCGTCCCCACGACCACGGGCCAAAGTTGCCCAGCCGCCGACATGTCCGACGACTATAGGGTCGTCCCCACGACCCCGGGACTAGGTTGGCCCGCCGCCGACTTGTCCGACGACTATAGGGTCGTACCCACGACCCCCGGACTAGATTGACCCGCCACCGTCATGTCCGACGACTATAGGGTCGTCTCCACGACCCCGGGACTAGGTTGGCCCGCCGCCGACTTGTCCGACGACTATAGGGTCGTACCCACGACCACGGGCCAAAGTTGGTCAGCCGCCGACATGTCCGACGACTATAGGGTCGTCCCCACGACCCCGGGGCTAGGTTGGCCCGCCGCCGGCTTGTCCGACGACTATAGGGTCGTCCCCACGACCCCAGGAGTAGATTGCCCCGCCACCGTCATGTCCGACGACTATAGGGTCGTCCCCACGACCCCGGGACTAGGTTGGCCCGCCGCCGACTTGTCCGACGACTACAGGGTCGTCCCCACGACCACGGGCCAAAGTTGCCCAGCCGCCGACATGTCCGACGACTATAGGGTCGTCCCCACGACCCCGGGCCAAAGCTCGCCAGCCGCCGACATGTCCGACGTCTATAGGGTCGTCCACCACGACCCCGGGACTAGGTTGGCCAGCCGCCGACATGTTCGACGACTATAGGGTCGTCCCCACGACCCCGGGCCAAAGCTGGCCAGCCGCCGACATGTCCGACGACTATAGGGTCGTCCCCACGACCCCGGGACTAGGTTGGCCCGCGGCCGACTTGTCTGACGACTATAGGGTCGTCCGCATGACCCCAGGAGTAGATTGGCCCGCCACCATCATGTCAGACGACTATAGGGTCGGCCCCACGACCCCGGGACTAGGATGGCCCGCCGCCGGCTTGTCCGACGACCATAGGGTCGTCCCCACGACCCCGGGACTAGGTTGGCCAACCGCCGACATGTCCGACGACTATAGGGTCGTCCCCACGACCCCGGGCCAAAGCTGGCCAGCCGCCGACATGTCCGACGACTATAGGGTCGTCCCCACGACCCCGGGACTATGTTCGCCAGCCGCCGACATGTCCGACGACTATAGGGTCGTCCCCACGACCCCGGGCCAAAGCTGGCCAGCCGCCGACATGTCCGACGACTATAGGGTCGTCCCCACGACCCCAGGAGTAGACTGGCCCGCCACCATCATGTCAGACGACTATAGGGTCGGCCCCACGACCCCGGGACTAGGATGGCCCGCCGCCGACTTGTCCGACGACTATAGGGTCGTCCCCACGACCCCGGGACTAGGTTGGCCAACCGCCGACATGTCCGACGACTATAGGGTCGTCCCCACGACCCCGGGACTAGGTTGGCCCGCCACCATCATGTCCGACGACTATAGGGTCGTCCCCACGACCCCGGGACTAGGTTGGCCCGCGGCCGACTTGTCTGACGACTATAGGGTCGTCCGCATGACCCCAGGAGTAGATTGGCCCGCCACCATCATGTCAGACGACTATAGGGTCGGCCCCACGACCCCGGGACTAGGATGGCCCGCCGCCGACTTGTCCGACGACCATAGGGTCGTCCCCACGACCCCGGGACTAGGTTGGCCAACCGCCGACATGTCCGACGACTATAGGGTCGTCCCCACGACCCCGGGCCAAAGCTGGCCAGCCGCCGACATGTCCGACGACTATAGGGTCGTCCCCACGACCCCGGGACTATGTTCGCCAGCCGCCGACATGTCCGACGACTATAGGGTCGTCCCCACGACCCCGGGCCAAAGCTGGCCAGCCGCCGACATGTCCGACGACTATAGGGTCGTCCCCACGACCCCAGGAGTAGAATGGCCCGCCACCATCATGTCAGACGACTATAGGGTCGGCCCCACGACCCCGGGACTAGGATGGCCCGCCGCCGACTTGTCCGACGACTATAGGGTCGTCCCCACGACCCCGGGACTAGGTTGGCCAACCGCCGACATGTCCGACGACTATAGGGTCGTCCCCACGACCCCGGGCCAAAGCTGGCCAGCCGCCGACATGTCCGACGACTATAGGGTCGTCCCCACGACCCCGGGCCAAAGCTGGCCAGCCGCCGACATGTCCGACGACTATAGGGTCGTCCCCACGACCCCAGGAGTAGATTGGCCCGCCACCATCATGTCAGACGACTATACGGTCGGCCCCACGACCCCGGGACTAGGATGGCCCGCCGCCGACTTGTCCGACGACTATAGGGTCGTCCCCACGACCCCGGGACTAGGTTGGCCAACCGCCGACATGTCCGACGACAATAGGGTCGTCCCGACGACCCCGGGCCAAAGCTGGCCAGCCGCCGACATGTCCGACGACTATAGGGTCGTCCCCACGACCCCGGGCCAAAGCTGGCCAGCCGCCGACATGTCCGACGACTATAGGGTCGTCCCCACGACACCGGGACTAGGTTGGCCCGCCGCCGACTTGTCCGACGACTATAGGGTCGTCCCCACGACCACGGGCCAAAGTTGCCCAGCCGCCGACATGTCCGACGACTATAGGGTCGTGGGGACGACCCCCGGACTAGATTGACCCGCCGCCGACATGTCCGACCACTCTAGGGTCGTCCCCACGACCCCGGGACTAGATTGGCCCGCCACCGTCATGTCCGAGGACTATAGGGTCGTCCCCACGACCCCGGGACTAGGTTCGCCCGCCGCCGACTTGTCCGACGACAATAGGGTCGTCCCCACGACCACGGGCCAAAGTTGCCCAGCCGCCGGCATGTCCGACGACTATAGGGTCGTCCCCACGACCCCGGGACTAGGTTGGCCCGCCGCCGACTTGTCCGACGACTATAGGGTCGTCCCCACGACCCCGGGACTAGGTTGGCCCGCCGCCGACTTGTCCGACGACTATAGGGTCGTCCCCACGACCCCCGGACTAGATTGACCCGCCACCGTCATGTCCGACGACTATAGGGTCGTCTCCACGACCCCGGGACTAGGTTGGCCTGCCGCCGACTTGTCCGACAACTATAGGGTCGTCCCTTCCACCCCGGAACTAGGTTGGCCAGCCGCCGACATGTCCGACGACTATAGGGTCGTCCCCACGACCCCGCGACTAGATTGGCCCGCCACCGTCATGTCCGCCGACTATAGGGTCGTCCCCACGACCACGGGTCAAAGTTGGTCAGCCGCCGGCATGTCCGACGACTATAGGGTCGTCCCCACGACCCCGGGACTAGATTGGCTCGCCACCGTCATGTCCGACGACTATAGGGTCGTCTCCACGACCGCGGGACAAGGTTGGCCCGCCGCCGACTTGTCCGACGACTATAGGGTCGTCCCCACGACCACGGGACTAGATTGACCCGCCACCGTCATGTCCGACGACTATAGGGTCGTCTCCACGACCGCGGGACAAGGTTGGCCCGCCGCCGACTTGTCCGACGACTATAGGGTCGTCCCCACGACCACGGGCCAAAGTTGCCCAGCCGCCGACATGTCCGACGACTATAGGGTCGTCCCCACGACCCCGGGACTAGGTTGGCCCGCCGCCGACTTGTCCGACGACTATAGGGTCGTCCCCACGACCCCCGGACTAGATTGAACCGCCACCGTCATGTCCGACGACTATAGGGTCGTCTCCACGACCCCGGGTCTAGGTTGGCCCGCCGCCGACTTGTCCGACGACTATAGGGTCGTACCCACGACCACGGGCCAAAGTTGGTCAGCCGCCGACATGTCCGACGACTATAGGGTCGTCCCCACGACCCCGGGGCTAGGTTGGCCCGCCGCCGGCTTGTCCGACGACTATAGGGTCGTCTCCACGACCCCAGGAGTAGATTGCCCCGCCACCGTCATGTCCGACGACTATAGGGTCGTCCCCACGACCCCGGGACTAGGTTGGCCCGCCGCCGACTTGTCCGACGACTACAGGTTCGTCCCCACGACCACGGGCCAAAGTTGCCCAGCCGCCGACATGTCCGACGACTATAGGGTCGTCCCCACGACCCCGGGCCAAAGCTCGCCAGCCGCCGACATGTCCGACGTCTATAGGGTCGTCCCCACGACCCCGGGACTAGGTTGGCCAGCCGCCGACATGTTCGAAGACTATAGGGTCGTCCCCACGACCCCGGGCCAAAGCTGGCCAGCCGCCGACATGTCCGACGACTATAGGGTCGTCTCCACGACCGCGGGACAAGGTTGGCCCGCCGCCGACTTGTCCGACGACTATAGGGTCGTCCCCACGACCACGGGCCAAAGTTGCCCAGCCGCCGACATGTCCGACGACTATAGGGTCGTCCCCACGACCCCGGGACTAGGTTGGCCCGCCGCCGACTTGTCCGACGACTATAGGGTCGTCCCCACGACCCCCGGACTAGATTGAACCGCCACCGTCATGTCCGACGACTATAGGGTCGTCTCCACGACCCCGGGTCTAGGTTGGCCCGCCGCCGACTTGTCCGACGACTATAGGGTCGTACCCACGACCACGGGCCAAAGTTGGTCAGCCGCCGACATGTCCGACGACTATAGGGTCGTCCCCACGACCCCGGGGCTAGGTTGGCCCGCCGCCGGCTTGTCCGACGACTATAGGGTCGTCTCCACGACCCCAGGAGTAGATTGCCCCGCCACCGTCATGTCCGACGACTATAGGGTCGTCCCCACGACCCCGGGACTAGGTTGGCCCGCCGCCGACTTGTCCGACGACTACAGGTTCGTCCCCACGACCACGGGCCAAAGTTGCCCAGCCGCCGACATGTCCGACGACTATAGGGTCGTCCCCACGACCCCGGGCCAAAGCTCGCCAGCCGCCGACATGTCCGACGTCTATAGGGTCGTCCCCACGACCCCGGGACTAGGTTGGCCAGCCGCCGACATGTTCGAAGACTATAGGGTCGTCCCCACGACCCCGGGCCAAAGCTGGCCAGCCGCCGACATGTCCGACGACTATAGGGTCGTCCCCACGACCCCGGGACTAGATTGGCCCGCCACCGTCATGTCCGACGACTATAGTGTCGTCCCCACGACCCCGGGACTAGGTTGGCCCGCCACCATCATGTCCGACGACTATAGGGTCGTCCCCACGACCCCGGGCCAAAGCTGGCCAGCCGCCGACATGTCCGACGACTATAGGGTCGTCCCCACGACCCCGGGACTATGTTCGCCAGCCGCCGACATGTCCGACGACTATAGGGTCGTCCCCACGACCCCGGGCCAAAGCTGGCCAGCCGCCGACATGTCCGACGACTATAGGGTCGTCCCCACGACCCCAGGAGTAGATTGGCCCGCCACCATCATGTCAGACGACTATAGGGTCGGCCCCACGACCCCGGGACTAGGATGGCCCGCCGCCGACTTGTCCGACGACTATAGGGTCGTCCCCACGACCCCGGGACTAGGTTGGCCAACCGCCGACATGTCTGACGACTATAGGGTCGTCCCGACGACCCCGGGCCAAAGCTGGCCAGCCGCCGACATGTCCGACGACTATAGGGTCGTCCCCACGACCCCGGGACTAGGTTGGCCCGACACCATCATGTCCGACGACTATAGGGTCGTCCCCACGACCCCGGAACTAGGTTGGCCCGCCGCCGACTTGTCCGACGACTGTAGGGTCGTCCCCACGACCCCGGGACTAGGTTGGCCAACCGCCGACATGTCCGACGACTATAGGGTCGTCCCGACGACCCCGGGCCAAAGCTGGCCAGCCGCCGACATGTCCGACGACTATAGGGTCGTCCCCACGACCCCGGGACTAGGTTGGCCCGCCACCATCATGTCCGACGACTATAGGGTCGTCCCCACGACCCCGGGACTAGGTTGGCCCGCCGCCGACTTGTCCGACGACTGTAGGGTCGTCCCCACGACCCCGGGACTAGATTGGCCCGCCACCGTCATGTCCGACGACTATAGGGTCGTCCCCCACGACCCCGGGACTAGGATGGCCCGCCGCCGACTTGTCCGACGACTATAGGGTCGTCCGCATGACCCCAGGAGTAGATTGGCCCGCCACCATCATGTCAGACGACTATAGGGTCGGCCCCACGACCCCGGGACTAGGATGGCCCGCCGCCGACTTGTCCGACGACCATAGGGTCGTCCCCACGACCCCGGAACTAGGTTGGCCAACCGCCGACATGTCCGACGACTATAGGGTCGTCCCCACGACCCCCTGACTAGATTGACCCGCCGCCGACATGTCCGACGACTCTAGGGTCGTCCCCGCGACCCCGGGACTTGATTGGCCCGCCACCGTCATGTCCGAGGACTATAGGGTCGTCCCCACGACCCCGGGACTAGGTTGGCCCGCCGCCGACTTGTCCGACGACTATAGGGTCGTCCCCACGACCACGGGCCAAAGTTGCCCAGCCGCCGACATGTCCGACGACTATAGGGTCGTCCCCACGACCCCGGGCCAAAGCTCGCCAGCCGCCGACATGTCCGACGTCTATAGGGTCGTCCACCACGACCCCGGGACTAGGTTGGCCAGCCGCCGACATGTTCGACGACTATAGGGTCGTCCCCACGACCCCGGGCCAAAGCTGGCCAGCCGCCGACATGTCCGACGACTATAGGGTCGTCCCAACGACCCCGGGACTAGATTGGCCCGCCACCGTCATGTCCGACGACTATAGTGTCGTCCCCACGACCCCGGGACTAGGTTGGCCCGCCACCATCATGTCCGACGACTATAGGGTCGTCCCCACGACCCCGGGACTAGGTTGGCCCGCGGCCGACTTGTCTGACGACTATAGGGTCGTCCGCATGACCCCAGGAGTAGATTTGGCCCGCCACCATCATGTCAGACGACTATAGGGTCGGCCCCACGACCCCGGGACTAGGATGGCCCGCCGCCGACTTGTCCGACGACCATAGGGTCGTCCCCACGACCCCGGGACTAGGTTGGCCAACCGCCGACATGTCCGACGACTATAGGGTCGTCCCCACGACCCCGGGCCAAAGCTGGCCAGCCGCCGACATGTCCGACGACTATAGGGTCGTCCCCACGACCCCGGGACTATGTTCGCCAGCCGCCGACATGTCCGACGACTATAGGGTCGTCCCCACGACCCCGGGCCAAAGCTGGCCAGCCGCCGACATGTCCGACGACTATAGGGTCGTCCCCGCGACCCCAGGAGTAGACTGGCCCGCCACCATCATGTCAGACGACTATAGGGTCGGCCCCACGACCCCGGGACTAGGATGGCCCGCCGCCGACTTGTCCGACGACTATAGGGTCGTCCCCACGACCCCGGGACTAGGTTGGCCAACCGCCGACATGTCCGACGACAATAGGGTCGTCCCGACGACCCCGGGCCAAAGCTGGCCAGCCGCCGACATGTCCGACGACTATAGGGTCGTCCCCACGACCCCGGGCCAAAGCTGGCCAGCCGCCGACATGTCCGACGACTATAGGGTCGTCCCCACGACCCCGGGACTAGGTTGGCCCGCCGCCGACTTGTCCGACGACTATAGGGTCGTACCCACGACCACGGGCCAAAGTTGGTCAGCCGCCGACATGTCCGACGACTATAGGGTCGTCCCCACGACCCCGGGGCTAGGTTGGCCCGCCGCCGGCTTGTCCGACCACTCTAGGGTCGTCCCCACGACCCCGGGACTAGATTGGCCCGCCACCGTCATGTCCGAGGACTATAGGGTCGTCCCCACGACCCCGGGACTAGGTTGGCCCGCCGCCGACTTGTCCGACGACTATAGGGTCGTCCCCACGACCACGGGCCAAAGTTGCCCAGCCGCCGACATGTCCGACGACTATAGGGTCGTCCCCACGACCCCGGGACTAGATTGGCCCGTCACCGTCATATCCGAGGACTATAGGGTCGTCCCCACGACCCCGGGACTAGGTTGGCCCGCCGCCGACTTGTCCGACGACTATAGGGTCGTCCCCACGACCCCGGGACTAGGTTGGCCCGCCGCCGACTTGTCCGACGACTATAGGGTCGTCCCCACGACCCCCGGACTAGATTGACCCGCCACCGTCATGTCCGACGACTATAGGGTCGTCTCCACGACCCCGGGACTAGGTTGGCCTGCCGCCGACTTGTCCGACAACTATAGGGTCGTCCCTTCCACCCCGGAACTAGGTTGGCCAGCCGCCGACATGTCCGACGACTATAGGGTCGTCCCCACGACCCCGCGACTAGATTGGCCCGCCACCGTCATGTCCGCCGACTATAGGGTCGTCCCCACGACACCGGGACTTGGTTGGCCAGCCGCCAACATGTCCGACGCCTATAGGGTCGTCCCCACGACCCCGGGACTAGGTTGGCCCGCCGCCGACTTGTCCGACGACTATAGGGTCGTCCCCACGACCCCGGGACTAGATTGGCCCGCCACCGTCATGTCCGAGGACTATAGGGTCGTCCCCACGACCCCGGGACTAGGTTGGCCCGCCGCCGACTTGTCCGACGACTATAGGGTCGTCCCCACGACCACGGGCCAAAGTTGCCCAGCCGCCGACATGTCCGACGACTATAGGGTCGTCCCCACGACCCCGGGACTAGATTGGCCCGCCACCGTCATATCCGAGGACTATAGGGTCGTCCCCACGACCCCGGGACTAGGTTGGCCCGCCGCCGACTTGTCCGACGACTATAGGGTCGTCCCCACGACCCCGGGACTAGGTTGGCCCGCCGCCGACTTGTCCGACGACTATAGGGTCGTCCCCACGACCCCCGGACTAGATTGACCCGCCACCGTCATGTCCGACGACTATAGGGTCGTCTCCACGACCCCGGGACTAGGTTGGCCTGCCGCCGACTTGTCCGACAACTATAGGGTCGTCCCTTCCACCCCGGAACTAGGTTGGCCAGCCGCCGACATGTCCGACGACTATAGGGTCGTCCCCACGACCCCGCGACTAGATTGGCCCGCCACCGTCATGTCCGCCGACTATAGGGTCGTCCCCACGACCACGGGTCAAAGTTGGTCAGCCGCCGGCATGTCCGACGACTATAGGGTCGTCCCCACGACCCCGGGACTAGATTGGCCCGCCACCGTCATGTCCGACGACTATAGGGTCGTCCCCACGACACCGGGACTTGGTTGGCCAGCCGCCAACATGTCCGACGCCTATAGGGTCGTCCCCACGACCCCGGGACTAGGTTGGCCCGCCGCCGACTTGTCCGACGACTATAGGGTCGTCCCCACGACCCCGGGACTAGATTGACCCGCCACCGTCATGTCCGACGACTATAGGGTCGTCTCCACGACCGCGGGACAAGGTTGGCCCGCCGCCGACTTGTCCGACGACTATAGGGTCGTCCCCACGACCACGGGCCAAAGTTGCCCAGCCGCCGACATGTCCGACGACTATAGGGTCGTCCCCACGACCCCGGGACTAGGTTGGCCCGCCGCCGACTTGTCCGACGACTATAGGGTCGTACCCACGACCCCCGGACTAGATTGACCCGCCACCGTCATGTCCGACGACTATAGGGTCGTCTCCACGACCCCGGGACTAGGTTGGCCCGCCGCCGACTTGTCCGACGACTATAGTGTCGTACCCACGACCACGGGCCAAAGTTGGTCAGCCGCCGACATGTCCGACGACTATAGGATCGTCCCCACGACTCCGGGACTAGATTGGCCAGCCGCCGACATGTCCGACGTCTATAGGGTCGTCCCACGACGCCGGGACTAGATTGGCCCGCCACCGTCATGTCCGACGACAATAGGTTCGTCCCCACGACCACGGGCCAAAGTTGGCCAGCCGCCGACATGTCCGACGACTATAGGGTCGTCCCCACGACCCCGGGACTAGAATGGCCCGCCACCATCATGTCCGACGACTACAGGGTCGTCCCCACGACCCCGGGACTAGGTTGGCGCGCCGCCGAAATGTCCGACGACTATAGGGTCGTCCCTACCACCCCGGTACTAGGTTGCCCAGCCGCCGACATGTCCGACGACTATAGGGTCGTCCCCACGTCCCCGGGGCTAGATTGGCCCGCCACCGTCATGTCCGACTACTATAGGGTCGTCCCCACGACGGCGGGACTAGGTTGGCGCGCCGCCGAAATGTCCGATGACTATAGGGTCGTCCCTACCACCCCGGTACTAGGTTGACCAGCCGCCGACATGTCCGACGACTATAGGATCGTCCCCACGACCCCGGGACTAGATTGGCCCGCCACCGTCATGTCCGACGACAATAGGTTCGTCCCCACGACCACGGGCCAAAGTTGCCCAGCCGCCGACATGTCCGACGACTATAGGGTCGTCCCCACGACCCCGGGACTAGATTGGCCCGTCACCGTCATATCCGAGGACTATAGGGTCGTCCCCACGACCCCGGGACTAGGTTGGCCCGCCGCCGACTTGTCCGACGACTATAGGGTCGTCCCCACGACCCCGGGACTAGGTTGGCCCGCCGCCGACTTGTCCGACGACTATAGGGTCGTCCCCACGACCCCCGGACTAGATTGACCCGCCACCGTCATGTCCGACGACTATAGGGTCGTCTCCACGACCCCGGGACTAGGTTGGCCTGCCGCCGACTTGTCCGACAACTATAGGGTCGTCCCTTCCACCCCGGAACTAGGTTGGCCAGCCGCCGACATGTCCGACGACTATAGGGTCGTCCCCACGACCCCGCGACTAGATTGGCCCGCCACCGTCATGTCCGCCGACTATAGGGTCGTCCCCACGACACCGGGACTTGGTTGGCCAGCCGCCAACATGTCCGACGCCTATAGGGTCGTCCCCACGACCCCGGGACTAGGTTGGCCCGCCGCCGACTTGTCCGACGACTATAGGGTCGTCCCCACGACCCCGGGACTAGATTGGCCCGCCACCGTCATGTCCGAGGACTATAGGGTCGTCCCCACGACCCCGGGACTAGGTTGGCCCGCCGCCGACTTGTCCGACGACTATAGGGTCGTCCCCACGACCACGGGCCAAAGTTGCCCAGCCGCCGACATGTCCGACGACTATAGGGTCGTCCCCACGACCCCGGGACTAGATTGGCCCGCCACCGTCATATCCGAGGACTATAGGGTCGTCCCCACGACCCCGGGACTAGGTTGGCCCGCCGCCGACTTGTCCGACGACTATAGGGTCGTCCCCACGACCCCGGGACTAGGTTGGCCCGCCGCCGACTTGTCCGACGACTATAGGGTCGTCCCCACGACCCCCGGACTAGATTGACCCGCCACCGTCATGTCCGACGACTATAGGGTCGTCTCCACGACCCCGGGACTAGGTTGGCCTGCCGCCGACTTGTCCGACAACTATAGGGTCGTCCCTTCCACCCCGGAACTAGGTTGGCCAGCCGCCGACATGTCCGACGACTATAGGGTCGTCCCCACGACCCCGCGACTAGATTGGCCCGCCACCGTCATGTCCGCCGACTATAGGGTCGTCCCCACGACCACGGGTCAAAGTTGGTCAGCCGCCGGCATGTCCGACGACTATAGGGTCGTCCCCACGACCCCGGGACTAGATTGGCCCGCCACCGTCATGTCCGACGACTATAGGGTCGTCCCCACGACACCGGGACTTGGTTGGCCAGCCGCCAACATGTCCGACGCCTATAGGGTCGTCCCCACGACCCCGGGACTAGGTTGGCCCGCCGCCGACTTGTCCGACGACTATAGGGTCGTCCCCACGACCCCGGGACTAGATTGACCCGCCACCGTCATGTCCGACGACTATAGGGTCGTCTCCACGACCGCGGGACAAGGTTGGCCCGCCGCCGACTTGTCCGACGACTATAGGGTCGTCCCCACGACCACGGGCCAAAGTTGCCCAGCCGCCGACATGTCCGACGACTATAGGGTCGTCCCCACGACCCCGGGACTAGGTTGGCCCGCCGCCGACTTGTCCGACGACTATAGGGTCGTACCCACGACCCCCGGACTAGATTGACCCGCCACCGTCATGTCCGACGACTATAGGGTCGTCTCCACGACCCCGGGACTAGGTTGGCCCGCCGCCGACTTGTCCGACGACTATAGTGTCGTACCCACGACCACGGGCCAAAGTTGGTCAGCCGCCGACATGTCCGACGACTATAGGATCGTCCCCACGACTCCGGGACTAGATTGGCCAGCCGCCGACATGTCCGACGTCTATAGGGTCGTCCCACGACGCCGGGACTAGATTGGCCCGCCACCGTCATGTCCGACGACAATAGGTTCGTCCCCACGACCACGGGCCAAAGTTGGCCAGCCGCCGACATGTCCGACGACTATAGGGTCGTCCCCACGACCCCGGGACTAGAATGGCCCGCCACCATCATGTCCGACGACTACAGGGTCGTCCCCACGACCCCGGGACTAGGTTGGCGCGCCGCCGAAATGTCCGACGACTATAGGGTCGTCCCTACCACCCCGGTACTAGGTTGCCCAGCCGCCGACATGTCCGACGACTATAGGGTCGTCCCCACGTCCCCGGGGCTAGATTGGCCCGCCACCGTCATGTCCGACTACTATAGGGTCGTCCCCACGACGGCGGGACTAGGTTGGCGCGCCGCCGAAATGTCCGATGACTATAGGGTCGTCCCTACCACCCCGGTACTAGGTTGACCAGCCGCCGACATGTCCGACGACTATAGGATCGTCCCCACGACCCCGGGACTAGATTGGCCCGCCACCGTCATGTCCGACGACAATAGGTTCGTCCCCACGACCACGGGCCAAAGTTGGCCAGCCGCCGACATGTCCGACGACTATAGGGTCGTCCCCACGACCCCGGGACTAGAATGGCCCGCCACCATCATGTCCGACGACTACAGGGTCGTCCCCACGACCCCGGGACTAGGTTGGCGCGCCGCCGAAATGTCCGACGACTATAGGGTCGTCCCTACCACCCCGGTACTAGGTTGCCCAGCCGCCGACATGTCCGACGTCTATAGGGTCGTCCCCACGACCGCGGGACTAGGTTGGCGCGCCGCCGAAATGTCCGATGACTATAGGGTCGTCCCTACCACCCCGGTACTAGGTTGACCAGCCGCCGACATGTCCGACGACTATAGGGTCGTCCCCACGACCCCGGGACTAGATTGGCCCGCCACCGTCATTTCCGACGACTATAGGGTCGTCCCCACGAACCCGGGACTAGGTTGGCCCGCGGCCGACTTGTCCTACGACTATAGGGTCGTGCCTACCACCCCGGGACTAGGTTGGCCAGCCGCCGACATGTCCGACGACTATAGGGTCGTCCCCAAGACCCCGGGACCAAATTGGCCCGCCACCGTCATGTCCGACGACAATAGGGTCGTCCCCACGACCACGGGCCCAATTTGGCCAGCCGCCGACATGTCCGACGGCTATAGGGTCGTCCCCACGACCCCGGGACTAGATTGGCCCGCCACCGTCATGTCCGACGACTACAGGGTCGTCCCCACGACCGCGGGACTAGGTTGGCGCGCCGCCGGAATGTCCGACGACTATAGGGTCGTCCCTACCACCCCGGTACTAGATTGGCCAGCCGCCGACATGTCCGACGACTATAGGGTCGTCCCCACGACCCCGGGCCAAAGCTGGCCAGCCGCCGACATGTCCGACGACTATAGGGTCGTCCCCACGACCCCGGGACTATGTTCGCCAGCCGCCGACATGTCCGACGACTATAGGGTCGTCCCCACGACCCCGGGCCAAAGCTGGCCAGCCGCCGACATGTCCGACGACTATAGGGTCGTCCCCGCGACCCCAGGAGTAGACTGGCCCGCCACCATCATGTCAGACGACTATAGGGTCGGCCCCACGACCCCGGGACTAGGATGGCCCGCCGCCGACTTGTCCGACGACTATAGGGTCGTCCCCACGACCCCGGGACTAGGTTGGCCAACCGCCGACATGTCCGACGACTATAGGGTCGTCCCCACGACCCCGGGCCAAAGCTGGCCAGCCGCCGACATGTCCGACGACTATAGGGTCGTCCCCACGACCCCGGGACTAGGTTGGCCCGCGGCCGACTTGTCTGACGACTATAGGGTCGTCCGCATGACCCCAGGAGTAGATTGGCCCGCCACCATCATGTCAGACGACTATAGGGTCGGCCCCACGACCCCGGGACTAGGATGGCCCGCCGCCGGCTTGTCCGACGACCATAGGGTCGTCCCCACGACCCCGGGACTCGGTTGGCCAACCGCCGACATGTCCGACGACTATAGGGTCGTCCCCACGACCCCGGGCCAAAGCTGGCCAGCCGCCGACATGTCCGACGACTATAGGGTCGTCCCCACGACCCCGGGCCAAAGCTGGCCAGCCGCCGACATGTCCGACGACTATAGGGTCGTCCCCACGACCCCAGGAGTAGATTGGCCCGCCACCATCATGTCAGACGACTATAGGGTCGGCCCCACGACCCCGGGACTAGGATGGCCCGCCGCCGACTTGTCCGACGACTATAGGGTCGTCCCCACGACCCCGGGACTAGGTTGGCCAACCGCCGACATGTCCGACGACAATAGGGTCGTCCCGACGACCCCGGGCCAAAGCTGGCCAGCCGCCGACATGTCCGACGACTATAGGGTCGTCCCCACGACCCCGGGCCAAAGCTGGCCAGCCGCCGACATGTCCGACGACTATAGGGTCGTCCCCACGACCCCGGGACTAGGTTGGCCCGCCGCCGACTTGTCCGACGACTATAGGGTCGTACCCACGACCACGGGCCAAAGTTGGTCAGCCGCCGACATGTCCGACGACTATAGGGTCGTCCCCACGACCCCGGGGCTAGGTTGGCCCGCCGCCGACTTGTCCGACAACTATAGGGTCGTCCCTTCCACCCCGGAACTAGGTTGGCCAGCCGCCGACATGTCCGACGACTATAGGGTCGTCCCCACGACCCCGCGACTAGATTGGCCCGCCACCGTCATGTCCGCCGACTATAGGGTCGTCCCCACGACCACGGGTCAAAGTTGGTCAGCCGCCGGCATGTCCGACGACTATAGGGTCGTCCCCACGACCCCGGGACTAGATTGGCCCGCCACCGTCATGTCCGACGACTATAGGGTCGTCCCCACGACACCGGGACTTGGTTGGCCAGCCGCCAACATGTCCGACGCCTATAGGGTCGTCCCCACGACCCCGGGACTAGGTTGGCCCGCCGCCGACTTGTCCGACGACTATAGGGTCGTCCCCACGACCCCGGGACTAGATTGACCCGCCACCGTCATGTCCGACGACTATAGGGTCGTCTCCACGACCGCGGGACAAGGTTGGCCCGCCGCCGACTTGTCCGACGACTATAGGGTCGTCCCCACGACCACGGGCCAAAGTTGCCCAGCCGCCGACATGTCCGACGACTATAGGGTCGTCCCCACGACCCCGGGACTAGGTTGGCCCGCCGCCGACTTGTCCGACGACTATAGGGTCGTACCCACGACCCCCGGACTAGATTGACCCGCCACCGTCATGTCCGACGACTATAGGGTCGTCTCCACGACCCCGGGACTAGGTTGGCCCGCCGCCGACTTGTCCGACGACTATAGTGTCGTACCCACGACCACGGGCCAAAGTTGGTCAGCCGCCGACATGTCCGACGACTATAGGATCGTCCCCACGACTCCGGGACTAGATTGGCCAGCCGCCGACATGTCCGACGTCTATAGGGTCGTCCCACGACGCCGGGACTAGATTGGCCCGCCACCGTCATGTCCGACGACAATAGGTTCGTCCCCACGACCACGGGCCAAAGTTGGCCAGCCGCCGACATGTCCGACGACTATAGGGTCGTCCCCACGACCCCGGGACTAGAATGGCCCGCCACCATCATGTCCGACGACTACAGGGTCGTCCCCACGACCCCGGGACTAGGTTGGCCCGCCGCCGACTTGTCCGACGACTATAGGGTCGTCCCCACGACCCCCGGACTAGATTGACCCGCCACCGTCATGTCCGACGACTATAGGGTCGTCTCCACGACCCCGGGACTAGGTTGGCCTGCCGCCGACTTGTCCGACAACTATAGGGTCGTCCCTTCCACCCCGGAACTAGGTTGGCCAGCCGCCGACATGTCCGACGACTATAGGGTCGTCCCCACGACCCCGCGACTAGATTGGCCCGCCACCGTCATGTCCGCCGACTATAGGGTCGTCCCCACGACCACGGGTCAAAGTTGGTCAGCCGCCGGCATGTCCGACGACTATAGGGTCGTCCCCACGACCCCGGGACTAGATTGGCCCGCCACCGTCATGTCCGACGACTATAGGGTCGTCCCCACGACACCGGGACTTGGTTGGCCAGCCGCCAACATGTCCGACGCCTATAGGGTCGTCCCCACGACCCCGGGACTAGGTTGGCCCGCCGCCGACTTGTCCGACGACTATAGGGTCGTCCCCACGACCCCGGGACTAGATTGACCCGCCACCGTCATGTCCGACGACTATAGGGTCGTCTCCACGACCGCGGGACAAGGTTGGCCCGCCGCCGACTTGTCCGACGACTATAGGGTCGTCCCCACGACCACGGGCCAAAGTTGCCCAGCCGCCGACATGTCCGACGACTATAGGGTCGTCCCCACGACCCCGGGACTAGGTTGGCCCGCCGCCGACTTGTCCGACGACTATAGGGTCGTACACACGACCCCCGGACTAGATTGACCCGCCACCGTCATGTCCGACGACTATAGGGTCGTCTCCACGACCCCGGGACTAGGTTGGCCCGCCGCCGACTTGTCCGACGACTATAGGGTCGTACCCACGACCACGGGCCAAAGTTGGTCAGCCGCCGACATGTCCGACGACTATAGGATCGTCCCCACGACTCCGGGACTAGATTGGCCAGCCGCCGACATGTCCGACGTCTATAGGGTCGTCCCACGACCCCGGGACTAGATTGGCCCGCCACCGTCATGTCCGACGACAATAGGTTCGTCCCCACGACCACGGGCCAAAGTTGGCCAGCCGCCGACATGTCCGACGACTATAGGGTCGTCCCCACGACCCCGGGACTAGAATGGCCCGCCACCATCATGTCCGACGACTACAGGGTCGTCCCCACGACCCCGGGACTAGGTTGGCGCGCCGCCGAAATGTCCGACGACTATAGGGTCGTCCCTACCACCCCGGTACTAGGTTGCCCAGCCGCCGACATGTCCGACGACTATAGGGTCGTCCCCACGTCCCCGGGGCTAGATTGGCCCGCCACCGTCATGTCCGACTACTATAGGGTCGTCCCCACGACGGCGGGACTAGGTTGGCGCGCCGCCGAAATGTCCGATGACTATAGGGTCGTCCCTACCACCCCGGTACTAGGTTGACCAGCCGCCGACATGTCCGACGACTATAGGGTCGTCCCCACGACCCCGGGACTAGATTGGCCCGCCACCGTCATGTCCGACGACAATAGGTTCGTCCCCACGACCACGGGCCAAAGTTGGCCAGCCGCCGACATGTCCGACGACTATAGGGTCGTCCCCACGACCCCGGGACTAGAATGGCCCGCCACCATCATGTCCGACGACTACAGGGTCGTCCCCACGACCCCGGGACTACGTTGGCGCGCCGCCGAAATGTCCGACGACTATAGGGTCGTCCCTACCACCCCGGTACTAGGTTGCCCAGCCGCCGACATGTCCGACGTCTATAGGGTCGTCCCCACGACCGCGGGACTAGGTTGGCGCGCCGCCGAAATGTCCGATGACTATAGGGTCGTCCCTACCACCCCGGTACTAGGTTGACCAGCCGCCGACATGTCCGACGACTATAGGGTCGTCCCCACGACCCCGGGACTAGATTGGCCCGCCACCGTCATTTCCGACGACTATAGGGTCGTCCCCACGAACCCGGGACTAGGTTGGCCCGCGGCCGACTTGTCCTACGACTATAGGGTCGTGCCTACCACCCCGGGACTAGGTTGGCCAGCCGCCGACATGTCCGACGACTATAGGGTCGTCCCCAAGACCCCGGGACCAAATTGGCCCGCCACCGTCATGTCCGACGACAATAGGGTCGTCCCCACGACCACGGGCCCAATTTGGCCAGCCGCCGACATGTCCGACGGCTATAGGGTCGTCCCCACGACCCCGGGACTAGATTGGCCCGCCACCGTCATGTCCGACGACTACAGGGTCGTCCCCACGACCGCGGGACTAGGTTGGCGCGCCGCCGGAATGTCCGACGACTATAGGGTCGTCCCTACCACCCCGGTACTAGATTGGCCAGCCGCCGACATGTCCGACGGCTATAGGGTCGTCCCCACGACCCCGGGACTAGATTGGCCCGCCACCGTCATGTCCGACGACTACAGGGTCGTCCCCACGACCGCGGGACTAGGTTGGCGCGCCGCCGGAATGTCCGACGACTATAGGGTCGTCCCTACCACCCCGGTACTAGATTGGCCAGCCGCCGACATGTCCGACGTCTATAGGGTCGTCCCCACGACCCCGGGACTAGATTGGCCCGCCACCGTCATTTCCGACGACAATACGGTCGTCCCCACGACCATGGGCCAAAGTTGGCCAGCGGCGGACATGTCCGACGACTATAGGGTCGTCCCCACGAACCCGGGACTAGAATGGCCCGCCACCATCTTGTCCGACGACTACAGGGTCGTCCCCACGACCCCGGGACTAGGTTGGCGCGCCCCGAAATGTCCGACGACTATAGGGTCGTCCCTACCACCCCGGTACTAGGTTGGCCAGCCGCCGACATGTCCGACGACTATAGGGTCGTCCCCACGACCCCGGGACTAGATTGGCCCGCCACCGTCATGTCCGACGACAATACGGTCGTCCCCACGGCCACGGGCCATAGTTGGGCAGCCGCCGACATGTCCGACGACTATAGGGTCGTCCCCACGAACCCGGGACTAGAATGGCCCGCCACCATCTTGTCCGACGACTACAGGGTCGTCCCCACGACTAGGTTGGCGCGCCGCCGGGACTAGGTTGGCGCGCCGCCGAAATGTCCGACGACTATAGGGTCGTCCCTACCACCCCGGTACTAGGTTGGCCAGCCGCCGACATGTCCGACGTCTATAGGGTCGTCCCCACGACCCCGGGGCTATATTGGCCCGCCACCGTCATTTCCGACGACTATAGGGTCGTCCTCACGACCCCGGGACTAGGTTGGCCCGCGGCCGACTTTTCCTACGACTATAGGGTCGTGCCTACCACCCCGGGACTAGGCTGGCCAGCCTCCGACATATCCGACGACTATAGGGTCGTCCCCACGACCTACAGGCCAAAGTTGGCCAGCCGCCGACAAGTCCGACGAATATAGGGTCGTCCCCACGACCCCGGGACTACGTTGGCCCGCCGCCGACATTTCCGACGACTATAGGGTCGTCCCCACGACCACGGGCCAATGTTGGCCAGCCGCCGACATGTCCGACGACTATAGGGTCGTCCCCACGACCCCGGGACTAGATTGGCCCGCCACCGTCATGTCCAACGACAATAGGGTCGTCCCCACGACCTCGGGCCAAAGTTGGCTTGCCGCCGACATGTCCGACGGCTATAGGGTCGTCCCCACGACCCCGGGACTAGATTGCCCGCGACCATCATGTCCGACGACTATAGGGTCGTCCCCACGACCCCGGGACTAGGTTGGCGCGCCGCCGAAATGTCCGACGACTATAGGGTCGTCCCTACCACCCCGGTACTAGGTTGGCCAGCCGCCGACATGTCCGACGTCTATAGGGTCGTCCCCACGACCCCGGGGCTATATTGGCCCGCCACCGTCATTTCCGACGACTATAGGGTCGTCCTCACGACCCCGGGACTAGGTTGGCCCGCGGCCGACTTTTCCTACGACTATAGGGTCGTGCCTACCACCCCGGGACTAGGCTGGCCAGCCTCCGACATATCCGACGACTATAGGGTCGTCCCCACGACCTACAGGCCAAAGTTGGCCAGCCGCCGACAAGTCCGACGAATATAGGGTCGTCCCCACGACCCCGGGACTACGTTGGCCCGCCGCCGACATTTCCGACGACTATAGGGTCGTCCCCACGACCACGGGCCAATGTTGGCCAGCCGCCGACATGTCCGACGACTATAGGGTCGTCCCCACGACCCCGGGACTAGATTGGCCCGCCACCGTCATGTCCAACGACAATAGGGTCGTCCCCACGACCTCGGGCCAAAGTTGGCTTGCCGCCGACATGTCCGACGGCTATAGGGTCGTCTCCACGACCCCGGGACTAGATTGCCCGCGACCATCATGTCCGACGACTATAGGGTCGTCCCCACGACCCCGGGACTAGGTTGGCGCGCCGCCGAAATGTCCGACGACTATAGGGTCGTCCCTACCACCCCGGTACTAGGTTGGCCAGCCGCCGACAAGTCCGACGTCTATAGGGTCGTCCCCACTTCCCCGGGACTAGATTGGCCCGCCACCGTCATGTCCGACGACTATAGGGTCGTCCCCACGACCACGTGCCAATGTTGCCCAGCCGCCGACATGTCCGACGACTATAGGGTCGTCCCCACGACCCCGGGACTAGATTGGCCCGCCACCGTAATGTCCGAGGACTATAGGGTCGTCCCCACGACCCCGGGACTAGGTTGGCCCGCCGCCGACTTGTCCGACGACTATAGGGTGGTCCCCACGACCACGGGCCAAAGTTGCCCAGCCGCCGACATGTCCGACGACTATAGGGTCGTCCCCACGACCCCGGGACTAGATTGGCCCGCCGCCGACTTGTCCGACGACTATAGGGTCGTCCCCACGACCCCGGGACTAGGTTGGCCCGACACCATCATGTCCGACGACTATAGGGTCGTCCCCACGACCCCGGAACTAGGTTGGCCCGCCGCCGACTTGTCCGACGACTGTAGGGTCGTCCCCACGACCCCGGGACTAGGTTGGCCAACCGCCGACATGTCCGACGACTATAGGGTCGTCCCGACGACCCCGGGCCAAAGCTGGCCAGCCGCCGACATGTCCGACGACTATAGGGTCGTCCCCACGACCCCGGGACTAGGTTGGCCCGCCACCATCATGTCCGACGACTATAGGGTCGTCCCCACGACCCCGGGACTAGGTTGGCCCGCCGCCGACTTGTCCGACGACTGTAGAGTCGTCCCCACGACCCCGGGACTAGATTGGCCCGCCACCGTCATGTCCGACGACTATAGGGTCGTCCCCACGACCCCGGGACTAGGATGGCCCGCCGCCGACTTGTCCGACGACTATAGGGTCGTCCGCATGACCCCAGGAGTAGATTGGCCCGCCACCATCATGTCAGACGACTATAGGGTCGGCCCCACGACCCCGGGACTAGGATGGCCCGCCGCCGACTTGTCCGACGACCATAGGGTCGTCCCCACGACCCCGGGACTAGGTTGGCCAACCGCCGACATGTCCGACGACTATAGGGTCGTCCCCACGACCCCCTGACTAGATTGACCCGCCGCCGACATGTCCGACGACTCTAGGGTCGTCCCCACGACCCCGGGACTAGATTGCCCCGCCACCGTCATGTCCGAGGACTATAGGGTCGTCCCCACGACCCCGGGACTAGGTTGGCCCGCCGCCGACTTGTCCGACGACTATAGGGTCGTCCCCACGACCACGGGCCAAAGTTGCCCAGCCGCCGACATGTCCGACGACTATAGGGTCGTCCCCACGACCCCGGGCCAAAGCTCGCCAGCCGCCGACATGTCCGACGTCTATAGGGTCGTCCACCACGACCCCGGGACTAGGTTGGCCAGCCGCCGACATGTTCGACGACTATAGGGTCGTCCCCACGACCCCGGGCCAAAGCTGGCCAGCCGCCGACATGTCCGACGACTATAGGGTCGTCCCCACGACCCCGGGACTAGATTGGCCCGCCACCGTCATGTCCGACGACTATAGTGTCGTCCCCACGACCCCGGGACTAGGTTGGCCCGCCACCATCATGTCCGACGACTATAGGGTCGTCCCCACGACCCCGGGACTAGGTTGGCCCGCGGCCGACTTGTCTGACGACTATAGGGTCGTCCGCATGACCCCAGGAGTAGATTGGCCCGCCACCATCATGTCAGACGACTATAGGGTCGGCCCCACGACCCCGGGACTAGGATGGCCCGCCGCCGACTTGTCCGACGACCATAGGGTCGTCCCCACGACCCCGGGACTAGGATGGCCAACCGCCGACATGTCCGACGACTATAGGGTCGTCCCCACGACCCCGGGCCAAAGCTGGCCAGCCGCCGACATGTCCGACGATTATAGGGTCGTCCCCACGACCCCGGGACTATGTTCGCCAGCCGCCGACATGTCCGACGACTATAGGGTCGTCCCCACGACCCCGGGACTAGATTGGCCCGCCACCGTCATGTCCAACGACAATAGGGTCGTCCCCACGACCTCGGGCCAAAGTTGGCTTGCCGCCGACATGTCCGACGGCTATAGGGTCGTCTCCACGACCCCGGGACTAGATTGCCCGCGACCATCATGTCCGACGACTATAGGGTCGTCCCCACGACCCCGGGACTAGGTTGGCGCGCCGCCGAAATGTCCGACGACTATAGGGTCGTCCCTACCACCCCGGTACTAGGTTGGCCAGCCGCCGACAAGTCCGACGTCTATAGGGTCGTCCCCACTTCCCCGGGACTAGATTGGCCCGCCACCGTCATGTCCGACGACTATAGGGTCGTCCCCACGACCACGTGCCAATGTTGCCCAGCCGCCGACATGTCCGACGACTATAGGGTCGTCCCCACGACCCCGGGACTAGATTGGCCCGCCACCGTAATGTCCGAGGACTATAGGGTCGTCCCCACGACCCCGGGACTAGGTTGGCCCGCCGCCGACTTGTCCGACGACTATAGGGTGGTCCCCACGACCACGGGCCAAAGTTGCCCAGCCGCCGACATGTCCGACGACTATAGGGTCGTCCCCACGACCCCGGGACTAGATTGGCCCGCCGCCGACTTGTCCGACGACTATAGGGTCGTCCCCACGACCCCGGGACTAGGTTGGCCCGACACCATCATGTCCGACGACTATAGGGTCGTCCCCACGACCCCGGAACTAGGTTGGCCCGCCGCCGACTTGTCCGACGACTGTAGGGTCGTCCCCACGACCCCGGGACTAGGTTGGCCAACCGCCGACATGTCCGACGACTATAGGGTCGTCCCGACGACCCCGGGCCAAAGCTGGCCAGCCGCCGACATGTCCGACGACTATAGGGTCGTCCCCACGACCCCGGGACTAGGTTGGCCCGCCACCATCATGTCCGACGACTATAGGGTCGTCCCCACGACCCCGGGACTAGGTTGGCCCGCCGCCGACTTGTCCGACGACTGTAGAGTCGTCCCCACGACCCCGGGACTAGATTGGCCCGCCACCGTCATGTCCGACGACTATAGGGTCGTCCCCACGACCCCGGGACTAGGATGGCCCGCCGCCGACTTGTCCGACGACTATAGGGTCGTCCGCATGACCCCAGGAGTAGATTGGCCCGCCACCATCATGTCAGACGACTATAGGGTCGGCCCCACGACCCCGGGACTAGGATGGCCCGCCGCCGACTTGTCCGACGACCATAGGGTCGTCCCCACGACCCCGGGACTAGGTTGGCCAACCGCCGACATGTCCGACGACTATAGGGTCGTCCCCACGACCCCCTGACTAGATTGACCCGCCGCCGACATGTCCGACGACTCTAGGGTCGTCCCCACGACCCCGGGACTAGATTGCCCCGCCACCGTCATGTCCGAGGACTATAGGGTCGTCCCCACGACCCCGGGACTAGGTTGGCCCGCCGCCGACTTGTCCGACGACTATAGGGTCGTCCCCACGACCACGGGCCAAAGTTGCCCAGCCGCCGACATGTCCGACGACTATAGGGTCGTCCCCACGACCCCGGGCCAAAGCTCGCCAGCCGCCGACATGTCCGACGTCTATAGGGTCGTCCACCACGACCCCGGGACTAGGTTGGCCAGCCGCCGACATGTTCGACGACTATAGGGTCGTCCCCACGACCCCGGGCCAAAGCTGGCCAGCCGCCGACATGTCCGACGACTATAGGGTCGTCCCCACGACCCCGGGACTAGATTGGCCCGCCACCGTCATGTCCGACGACTATAGTGTCGTCCCCACGACCCCGGGACTAGGTTGGCCCGCCACCATCATGTCCGACGACTATAGGGTCGTCCCCACGACCCCGGGACTAGGTTGGCCCGCGGCCGACTTGTCTGACGACTATAGGGTCGTCCGCATGACCCCAGGAGTAGATTGGCCCGCCACCATCATGTCAGACGACTATAGGGTCGGCCCCACGACCCCGGGCCAAAGCTGGCCAGCCGCCGACATGTCCGACGACTATAGGGTCGTCCCCACGACCCCGGGACTAGGATGGCCAACCGCCGACATGTCCGACGACTATAGGGTCGGCCCCAC
>CAMITZ010000233.1:0-5000 GCA_946251845.1 Andrena fulva
TAGTTGGTGGAGCGATTTGTCTGGTTAATTCCGATAACGAACGAGACTCTAGCCTGCTAAATAGACGTAACTTATGGTATCACGAAGGTCCCCGACTTCGGTCGGTGGGTTTTTACTACCAACGTACAAACAAATCTTCTTAGAGGGACAGGCGGCTTCTAGCCGCACGAGATTGAGCAATAACAGGTCTGTGATGCCCTTAGATGTTCTGGCCGCACGCGCGCTACACTGAAGGAATCAGCGTGTTTTCCCTGGCCGAAAGGCCCGGGTAACCCGCTGAACCTCCTTCGTGCTAGGGATTGGGGCTTGCAATTATTCCCCATGAACGAGGAATTCCCAGTAAGCGCGAGTCATAAGCTCGCGTTGATTACGTCCCTGCCCTTTGTACACACCGCCCGTCGCTACTACCGATTGAATGATTTAGTGAGGTCTTCGGACTGGTGCGCGGCAATGTCTCGGCATTGCCGATGTTGCCGGGAAGATGACCAAACTTGATCATTTAGAGGAAGTAAAAGTCGTAACAAGGTTTCCGTAGGTGAACCTGCGGAAGGATCATTAACAAGGCTCAGAGAGCAAAAAAGCAAAAAGCTTGAATCGTAACTATGCAAAAACTAATATAAATGCGAACGCATTTATAAACAGATACCAAAAACTAAATGCGGATGCATTTAAACAGATACCAAAAACGAAATGCGAACGCATTTCTGTATATATTATAGCACCGCGTGGCACGGCTTACGCCGCGGAGGTCGCTACAGACGGAGAACCTGGTTTCTCACCGCGACGCTCCCGTCCGCTGCCATCGGTGAAGCGCAAAGAGCGAAGCGCGCCAGACCGCCAGACCGCGGCGCCCCCTCTATGAGAACGGGACGATAATACGAACGCAATCACGAGTGCGCTCGCGCGAGGTATCTCGAGAGGCCGTCGTTAACTGGATCGGGAAGCAAAACAAGACCCGTCGTTGCGATCGTGCCTCCGGTAATCCGCCGCCTCGTCGATTCGCGTTCACCTCGTATCGGAGGCGTGTGCCGCCGTGTTATATACACGATACTTACCGTCTGCGCGTGCGTCTGCGCGTGCGTCTGTACGCTCGTATCGAGAAAGGAGAGTCACTCGCGACCCAAGACGGGGACGAAAACGCACCGCAAGCGCCCCGAGTGGGGTTAAGTAAAGCGCGCGCGCGCGAGGAGAGGGCAGAGGAACGAGCCGCCGTCGAAGCCTCCTGTGCTTCGCGACGTTTCGCTCTCTCTCGACACGACGCTTCTTCCACTCGCATCCCGCTTCCTCAGTTTTGGTCGCGCTCTCCGAATAGAAGTCCTGTGACACGACGGACCCTCTCCTCGGAGAGGACCCGGCGGGTAACCTAGGGCGGCTCGCACATCGATCGCGTGGACGTGCGTCCCCGGTACCGCTCGCTCGCTCGCTCGATCGCGCCCCGATAGCCAAAAAAGGACCGGCTGTGAAGCTTCGATAGCGAAAGTCCGATTGGACCGATCGAAGCCGGCCGCGCGTCCGCTTTCGGGGGACTGCGACGACGATAGAGAGCGTGTGAGGAAGGGGACGCTGCCGCGTGCGGTGGCCCGCCCGCAGAGTACGCGATTACGGTTCTCGTATCCGTGTATCTCGAAGGTTTTTAAATGAATTTGTACGCTCGGCCGTCGGACGTGTCGCGCGGTGTTTCCGCGTTACGCTTCGACGGTTCCCGTCCTGGACACAAATCTCACACAGTGTCGTCAACGCTGGCGACGCCCGGACCTCCTTCGCGCGCTGGTTGGAGGCGCCACGGGCCTCGGCTTCATCCGAACCGAGAACAAAAGATATAACGAACATATTTAATAACACGATTACCCTGAACGGTGGATCACTTGGCTCGTGGGTCGATGAAGAACGCAGCTAATTGCGCGTCAACGTGTGAACTGCAGGACACATGAACATCGACATTTCGAACGCACATTGCGGTCCACGGATACAATTCCTGGACCACGCCTGGCTGAGGGTCGTTATCGCATACAAAAGACTGCTTGCGTCGGTTCTCCGTATATAATATCATCCTCGCCGTCTCGCGTTTCCGACGATGTAACGCGTTTCGGAGTCGGGTCGATGGTACACGCGAGATACGCGACGTACGAGCGAAAGTTGGGCCGTTCGTCGGTGTTTGCCACGGCTCGCGTGAAGCGTGTACTCTCTATCTCTCTCCCGTGCGAGAAGCAGAGAGAGGCGAATGTGATGAGAATGATCGTGCGGACTCGCGTGCGTGCTTTCACGGCGTCGCGCGTCGTTGTTTTACAACGACCGCCCGTGTGCTTGGCACCGCTCCCTGGATCATCACACACAGAGCAGCCTCTCCGCTCGCACCGGGGTGAGTGTGTAGATTTGACTTCACGTTCCGCGCGAGATCTTCTACCGTGCTCCCGACGTCGCCTGAAATGAAAAATTTGTCCTGAGAAAGAGACCGAAAAGAAGAAGGGGAGAGCAGCGAGAGATGATAGAGAAGAGAGGAAAGAGCAGTGCGCGGCATATCGTGCGCCGATCGATCTATATCGTCGGGTTCACGCGGCCCCAGGGATTTTATAAAGAGGAGGGTCGTCGTTGACAAGTGAGAAGTGTTGTCAGTCAATCTCTATATAACACCGAGGGCACAACACACACTCGTTCTTCGGGACGCCGTGAAGATCCAAGGGTCTACAATGAGAAAATAGAGGCGCTGTGCGGGATGATAAATAAACCACGCGTCAACAGGATATCGGGTCGATGTATTTCCCCGTAGTTGCGCGTGTCCTCGCCTAGCCCTATTATTCATTTTCTCCCTATGGCCACGTTCCGTCGACACACAAAAGAGTGTTTGCGCCAAACATCCGATGAAGAGAGATTGCTCCACTCGTCGCTTCTCTAAACGTTTCTGTACCCCCGGAATCCTCCTTGGCGCGGCTGGGCGAATTCTGGAACTTTTGACGAACCGAAAGGCGCTGATGCCGCGCGAAATGTGCAAGAGAGGGAGAGACTCTCCTTCGTAGAATGGAAGAACGAGTCTCCCCGATCGCGCCCCACATTGTCTTTGTCGCGTTGTTGGTCGATCGTGTACGAGACCACCGCGCGTCTCACCGGTCGTCCAGTCCACGGAAAAGCTTATTTTTCGGCGGTTCCCTCTGCTCGAGTCACACGGCGTGTGAGGGACAGCGGAATCTCAAAGCTAATATAGCGGACGGACGTTAAAGTAAAAACCGGTGCTCGTTCCGCGAGAGTCTCACGGATCGAATCGACGGTGCGCGACGAAAAGACACCTTTCCTCTGGAATCGTGCGATGGCACCTCTGGATATATATAATAAACGAGATCGATCCACATCGATCCGTCGTCGTCGTCGTCGGGCTACGAGCCGGGATGTGTGTACGGGGATGATACGCAATACGCGCACACCCCGTACTCCCGCCGGGAGACCCGTTCGAGGTGTACAATAATATCCAAAAGAGGGAGCACGATTTTATAATTCCGGAGGCAGCGCGCGCGCGCGCGCGCGCGCGCGCTTCTCCAAAATATCTTCTCTCCGTTTCACGGTCTCCTCTCTCAGCCTTTTTTTCTCTGGTGGCACAAATTTATTTATATATATATAATAAAACGATTGACGACGACCTCAGAGTAGGCGAGATTACCCGCTGAATTTAAGCATATTACTAAGCGGAGGAAAAGAAACTAACAAGGATTTCCTTAGTAGCGGCGAGCGAACAGGAATTAGCCCAGCACTGAATCCCGCGGTTCCGCCGCAGGGAATTGTAGTGTTCAGGAGGATCCGTTTATCCCGTGACGTCGCACCGCGTCCAAGTCCATCTTGAATGGGGCCACTTACCCGCAGAGGGTGCCAGGCCCGTAGCGACCGGTACGCGTTTCGGGAGGATCTCTCCATAGAGTCGGGTTGCTTGAGAGTGCAACCCTAAGTGGGTGGTAAACTCCATCTAAGGCTAAATACAACCACGAGACCGATAGCGAACAAGTACCGTGAGGGAAAGTTGAAAAGAACTTTGAAGAGAGAGTTCAAGAGTACGTGAAACCGTTCAGGGGTAAACCTGAGAAACCCAAAAGATCGAATGGGGAGATTCATCGTCGACGAGGCTGGCTCCCGTCGGTGCGCGATACTCCGGGTGTGGACCATTAGTGGTTCCATTAGCGAGGGTACACCACCGGCGGCGAATGTTCCGGCCACGTAGTCGTGCACTTCTCCCCTAGTAGAACGTCGCGACCCGTTGCGTGTCGGTCTACGGCCCGAGCGGTTGCCTGTTTCGTTGCTCCCAGAGCACGCGACAGACCCTCGGCCGCCCGGCCGGCTGCGCGACGGTACTCTGACGGTATCGGGCCGCAACCAAAATCCATTTTCGAATGTGTGTGCGTCAGGCCCGCCGCAAGCCCGGTCAGTTCTTACCCGGAGGCACGGGACCTGGTGCCGTCCCCGGGCCTGGCCAGCTGTTAGCAGGCGGTGTCCTTGGACTGGCCAAGCTTCGAATTACCGGTCGGCGACGCTACTGCTTTGGGTACTCTCAGGACCCGTCTTGAAACACGGACCAAGGAGTCTAACATGTGCGCGAGTCATTGGGAGAAAGAAACCTAAAGGCGGAATGAAAGTGAAGGTCGACCTTCGCGTCGACCGAGGGAGGATCGGCCGCGTTACGATGCGGCCTCGCACTCCCGGGGCGTCTCGTTCTCATTGCGAGAAGAGGCGCACCTAGAGCGTACACGTTGGGACCCGAAAGATGGTGAACTATGCCTGGTCAGGACGAAGTCAGGGGAAACCCTGATGGAGGTCCGTAGCGATTCTGACGTGCAAATCGATCGTCGGAACTGGGTATAGGGGCGAAAGACTAATCGAACCATCTAGTAGCTGGTTCCCTCCGAAGTTTCCCTCAGGATAGCTGGCACTCGCTCGTTCCTACGCGAACGTGTGCGAGTTTCATCTGGTAAAGCGAATGATTAGAGGCCTTGGGGCCGAAACGACCTCAACCTATTCTCAAA
>CAMITZ010000234.1:2500-5000 GCA_946251845.1 Andrena fulva
TAACAAGGTTTCCGTAGGTGAACCTGCGGAAGGATCATTAACAAGGCTCAGAGAGCAAAAAAGCAAAAAGCTTGAATCGTAACTATGCAAAAACTAATATAAATGCGAACGCATTTATAAACAGATACCAAAAACTAAATGCGGATGCATTTAAACAGATACCAAAAACGAAATGCGAACGCATTTCTGTATATATTATAGCACCGCGTGGCACGGCTTACGCCGCGGAGGTCGCTACAGACGGAGAACCTGGTTTCTCACCGCGACGCTCCCGTCCGCTGCCATCGGTGAAGCGCAAAGAGCGAAGCGCGCCAGACCGCCAGACCGCGGCGCCCCCTCTATGAGAACGGGACGATAATACGAACGCAATCACGAGTGCGCTCGCGCGAGGTATCTCGAGAGGCCGTCGTTAACTGGATCGGGAAGCAAAACAAGACCCGTCGTTGCGATCGTGCCTCCGGTAATCCGCCGCCTCGTCGATTCGCGTTCACCTCGTATCGGAGGCGTGTGCCGCCGTGTTATATACACGATACTTACCGTCTGCGCGTGCGTCTGCGCGTGCGTCTGTACGCTCGTATCGAGAAAGGAGAGTCACTCGCGACCCAAGACGGGGACGAAAACGCACCGCAAGCGCCCCGAGTGGGGTTAAGTAAAGCGCGCGCGCGCGAGGAGAGGGCAGAGGAACGAGCCGCCGTCGAAGCCTCCTGTGCTTCGCGACGTTTCGCTCTCTCTCGACACGACGCTTCTTCCACTCGCATCCCGCTTCCTCAGTTTTGGTCGCGCTCTCCGAATAGAAGTCCTGTGACACGACGGACCCTCTCCTCGGAGAGGACCCGGCGGGTAACCTAGGGCGGCTCGCACATCGATCGCGTGGACGTGCGTCCCCGGTACCCGCTCGCTCGCTCGCTCGATCGCGCCCCGATAGCCAAAAAAGGACCGGCTGTGAAGCTTCGATAGCGAAAGTCCGATTGGACCGATCGAAGCCGGCCGCGCGTCCGCTTTCGGGGGACTGCGACGACGATAGAGAGCGTGTGAGGAAGGGGACGCTGCCGCGTGCGGTGGCCCGCCCGCAGAGTACGCGATTACGGTTCTCGTATCCGTGTATCTCGAAGGTTTTTAAATGAATTTGTACGCTCGGCCGTCGGACGTGTCGCGCGGTGTTTCCGCGTTACGCTTCGACGGTTCCCGTCCTGGACACAAATCTCACACAGTGTCGTCAACGCTGGCGACGCCCGGACCTCCTTCGCGCGCTGGTTGGAGGCGCCACGGGCCTCGGCTTCATCCGAACCGAGAACAAAAGATATAACGAACATATTTAATAACACGATTACCCTGAACGGTGGATCACTTGGCTCGTGGGTCGATGAAGAACGCAGCTAATTGCGCGTCAACGTGTGAACTGCAGGACACATGAACATCGACATTTCGAACGCACATTGCGGTCCACGGATACAATTCCTGGACCACGCCTGGCTGAGGGTCGTTATCGCATACAAAAGACTGCTTGCGTCGGTTCTCCGTATATAATATCATCCTCGCCGTCTCGCGTTTCCGACGATGTAACGCGTTTCGGAGTCGGGTCGATGGTACACGCGAGATACGCGACGTACGAGCGAAAGTTGGGCCGTTCGTCGGTGTTTGCCACGGCTCGCGTGAAGCGTGTACTCTCTATCTCTCTCCCGTGCGAGAAGCAGAGAGAGGCGAATGTGATGAGAATGATCGTGCGGACTCGCGTGCGTGCTTTCACGGCGTCGCGCGTCGTTGTTTTACAACGACCGCCCGTGTGCTTGGCACCGCTCCCTGGATCATCACACACAGAGCAGCCTCTCCGCTCGCACCGGGGTGAGTGTGTAGATTTGACTTCACGTTCCGCGCGAGATCTTCTACCGTGCTCCCGACGTCGCCTGAAATGAAAAATTTGTCCTGAGAAAGAGACCGAAAAGAAGAAGGGGAGAGCAGCGAGAGATGATAGAGAAGAGAGGAAAGAGCAGTGCGCGGCATATCGTGCGCCGATCGATCTATATCGTCGGGTTCACGCGGCCCCAGGGATTTTATAAAGAGGAGGGTCGTCGTTGACAAGTGAGAAGTGTTGTCAGTCAATCTCTATATAACACCGAGGGCACAACACACACTCGTTCTTCGGGACGCCGTGAAGATCCAAGGGTCTACAATGAGAAAATAGAGGCGCTGTGCGGGATGATAAATAAACCACGCGTCAACAGGATATCGGGTCGATGTATTTCCCCGTAGTTGCGCGTTGTCCTCGCCTAGCCCTATTATTCATTTTCTCCCTATGGCCACGTTCCGTCGACACACAAAAGAGTGTTTGCGCCAAACATCCGATGAAGAGAGATTGCTCCACTCGTCGCTTCTCTAAACGTTTCTGTACCCCCGGAATCCTCCTTGGCGCGGCTGGGCGAATTCTGGAACTTTTGACGAACCGAAAGGCGCTGATGCCGCGCGAAATGTGCAAGAGAGGGAGAGACTCTCCTTCGTAGAA
>CAMITZ010000234.1:15000-17500 GCA_946251845.1 Andrena fulva
GCTTGCAATTATTCCCCATGAACGAGGAATTCCCAGTAAGCGCGAGTCATAAGCTCGCGTTGATTACGTCCCTGCCCTTTGTACACACCGCCCGTCGCTACTACCGATTGAATGATTTAGTGAGGTCTTCGGACTGGTGCGCGGCAATGTCTCGGCATTGCCGATGTTGCCGGGAAGATGACCAAACTTGATCATTTAGAGGAAGTAAAAGTCGTAACAAGGTTTCCGTAGGTGAACCTGCGGAAGGATCATTAACAAGGCTCAGAGAGCAAAAAAGCAAAAAGCTTGAATCGTAACTATGCAAAAACTAATATAAATGCGAACGCATTTATAAACAGATACCAAAAACTAAATGCGGATGCATTTAAACAGATACCAAAAACGAAATGCGAACGCATTTCTGTATATATTATAGCACCGCGTGGCACGGCTTACGCCGCGGAGGTCGCTACAGACGGAGAACCTGGTTTCTCACCGCGACGCTCCCGTCCGCTGCCATCGGTGAAGCGCAAAGAGCGAAGCGCGCCAGACCGCCAGACCGCGGCGCCCCCTCTATGAGAACGGGACGATAATACGAACGCAATCACGAGTGCGCTCGCGCGAGGTATCTCGAGAGGCCGTCGTTAACTGGATCGGGAAGCAAAACAAGACCCGTCGTTGCGATCGTGCCTCCGGTAATCCGCCGCCTCGTCGATTCGCGTTCACCTCGTATCGGAGGCGTGTGCCGCCGTGTTATATACACGATACTTACCGTCTGCGCGTGCGTCTGCGCGTGCGTCTGTACGCTCGTATCGAGAAAGGAGAGTCACTCGCGACCCAAGACGGGGACGAAAACGCACCGCAAGCGCCCCGAGTGGGGTTAAGTAAAGCGCGCGCGCGCGAGGAGAGGGCAGAGGAACGAGCCGCCGTCGAAGCCTCCTGTGCTTCGCGACGTTTCGCTCTCTCTCGACACGACGCTTCTTCCACTCGCATCCCGCTTCCTCAGTTTTGGTCGCGCTCTCCGAATAGAAGTCCTGTGACACGACGGACCCTCTCCTCGGAGAGGACCCGGCGGGTAACCTAGGGCGGCTCGCACATCGATCGCGTGGACGTGCGTCCCCGGTACCGCTCGCTCGCTCGCTCGATCGCGCCCCGATAGCCAAAAAAGGACCGGCTGTGAAGCTTCGATAGCGAAAGTCCGATTGGACCGATCGAAGCCGGCCGCGCGTCCGCTTTCGGGGGACTGCGACGACGATAGAGAGCGTGTGAGGAAGGGGACGCTGCCGCGTGCGGTGGCCCGCCCGCAGAGTACGCGATTACGGTTCTCGTATCCGTGTATCTCGAAGGTTTTTAAATGAATTTGTACGCTCGGCCGTCGGACGTGTCGCGCGGTGTTTCCGCGTTACGCTTCGACGGTTCCCGTCCTGGACACAAATCTCACACAGTGTCGTCAACGCTGGCGACGCCCGGACCTCCTTCGCGCGCTGGTTGGAGGCGCCACGGGCCTCGGCTTCATCCGAACCGAGAACAAAAGATATAACGAACATATTTAATAACACGATTACCCTGAACGGTGGATCACTTGGCTCGTGGGTCGATGAAGAACGCAGCTAATTGCGCGTCAACGTGTGAACTGCAGGACACATGAACATCGACATTTCGAACGCACATTGCGGTCCACGGATACAATTCCTGGACCACGCCTGGCTGAGGGTCGTTATCGCATACAAAAGACTGCTTGCGTCGGTTCTCCGTATATAATATCATCCTCGCCGTCTCGCGTTTCCGACGATGTAACGCGTTTCGGAGTCGGGTCGATGGTACACGCGAGATACGCGACGTACGAGCGAAAGTTGGGCCGTTCGTCGGTGTTTGCCACGGCTCGCGTGAAGCGTGTACTCTCTATCTCTCTCCCGTGCGAGAAGCAGAGAGAGGCGAATGTGATGAGAATGATCGTGCGGACTCGCGTGCGTGCTTTCACGGCGTCGCGCGTCGTTGTTTTACAACGACCGCCCGTGTGCTTGGCACCGCTCCCTGGATCATCACACACAGAGCAGCCTCTCCGCTCGCACCGGGGTGAGTGTGTAGATTTGACTTCACGTTCCGCGCGAGATCTTCTACCGTGCTCCCGACGTCGCCTGAAATGAAAAATTTGTCCTGAGAAAGAGACCGAAAAGAAGAAGGGGAGAGCAGCGAGAGATGATAGAGAAGAGAGGAAAGAGCAGTGCGCGGCATATCGTGCGCCGATCGATCTATATCGTCGGGTTCAGCCCCAGGGATTTTATAAAGAGGAGGGTCGTCGTTGACAAGTGAGAAGTGTTGTCAGTCAATCTCTATATAACACCGAGGGCACAACACACACTCGTTCTTCGGGACGCCGTGAAGATCCAAGGGTCTACAATGAGAAAATAGAGGCGCTGTGCGGGATGATAAATAAACCACGCGTCAACAGGATATCGGGTCGATGTATTTCCCCGTAGTTGCGCGTGTCCTCGCCTAGCCCTATTATTCATTTTCTCCC
>CAMITZ010000234.1:25000-30000 GCA_946251845.1 Andrena fulva
AGTGACGTTGGTGACACGTATGCACTTATGTGTATGCTTGTACGACCTCATGCATTCAACTCTTTATCCACGCAGATGGACGATTTAAACTTAACAAAACGCTAAGGAAGGCTAGCGTCGGGTACATATGAAGTATCGAACTAAAAGTTCGAACTTTGAAAGAGGGAGAAAGTAGATACAAACCCAAGAGGTGTCAGATCTCGATATGCCTAGCGCGCACATTACGTGCCAACTCGTTATGACCAGCATGGCACGGTCCGCGCTTTCCCGTTTGCTCAGCATGCACTTGTCCGCGCTATTACGTACATGACCAGCGTGAATGATACGCGCTTTGTCGATTTGTCCAGCGTGTAGTGGTCCGTGCTTCTACGGTGGATGCTAGCGTGCGTGTACTCCGTGCTTCCCGGTGGATGCAGCGGCACGCGTGATACGCGCTTTATCGAGCATCCGATGCCATCCTTATATTTATGAAGGAAATATAATGAATTTTGTCTGTAACTGAGATCTTTCTGTGAACGTATATATGAAAGGCACATATCCGATTAAAATTTTAGTCAGTGGAAAAATCGAAACGATATGATGCCTCGAAGTATGATATAATTGTGAAGGAGTGTGGAGAGAGAAAGGCACATATTATCCGAATTAGTCAGTGGAAAATCTAGGATATATATGGTGTCTGGAAGAGAAGGAGAGTGGAGAGAAAGGCACACCACGTATCATCCGAGGAGTTAGTCAGTGGAAAATCCTGGGTGTGATATGTTGGGTGTCTCTGGAGAGAAGTTATAAGGAGGAGAGGAGGCACATATCCGAGATAGAATTTGTGGAACAAATCGAGGATAGTGATGTGTCTAAAACTGCACGCTGTTGTGTATGTTTTATAAAATCAAAAATGAATGGGGCATCGTCGATCCGTCTCTAAAAGAGCGGACGACGCGATGAGAACGGAAAGAACACGAAAGTGTGTGTGAATTCGAAGAGAGAGGGAAGCTTCGCGAAGCTCCCTGGTTGATCCTGCCAGTAGTCATATGCTTGTCTCAAAGATTAAGCCATGCATGTCTCAGTACATACCGTATTAAGGTGAAACCGCGAATGGCTCATTAAATCAGTTATGGTTCCTTAGATCGTACCCACATTTACTTGGATAACTGTGGTAATTCTAGAGCTAATACATGCAAAACAGAGTTCCGACCAGAGATGGAAGGAACGCTTTTATTAGATCAAAACCAATCGGTGGCGGATGGTTTGCCGTCCGTCCCATCGTTTGCTTTGGTGACTCTGAATAACTTTGTGCTGATCGCATGGTCATCTAGCACCGGCGACGCATCTTTCAAATGTCTGCCTTATCAACTGTCGATGGTAGGTTCTGCGCCTACCATGGTTGTAACGGGTAACGGGGAATCAGGGTTCGATTCCGGAGAGGGAGCCTGAGAAACGGCTACCACATCCAAGGAAGGCAGCAGGCGCGCAAATTACCCACTCCCGGCACGGGGAGGTAGTGACGAAAAATAACGATACGGGACTCATCCGAGGCCCCGTAATCGGAATGAGTACACTTTAAATCCTTTAACAAGGATCCATTGGAGGGCAAGTCTGGTGCCAGCAGCCGCGGTAATTCCAGCTCCAATAGCGTATATTAAAGTTGTTGCGGTTAAAAAGCTCGTAGTTGAATCTGTGTGTCACAGTGTCGGTTCACCGCTCGCGGTGTTTAACTGGCATTATGTGGTACGTCCTACCGGTGGGCTTAGCTCTTCACGGGGCGGTCCAACTAATATCCCATCGCGGTGCTCTTCACTGAGTGTCGAGGTGGGCCGGTACGTTTACTTTGAACAAATTAGAGTGCTCAAAGCAGGCTACCTTCGCCTGAATACTGTGTGCATGGAATAATGGAATAGGACCTCGGTTCTATTTTGTTGGTTTTCGGAACCCCGAGGTAATGATTAATAGGGACAGATGGGGGCATTCGTATTGCGACGTTAGAGGTGAAATTCTTGGATCGTCGCAAGACGGACAGAAGCGAAAGCATTTGCCAAAAATGTTTTCATTAATCAAGAACGAAAGTTAGAGGTTCGAAGGCGATCAGATACCGCCCTAGTTCTAACCATAAACGATGCCAGCTAGCGATCCGCCGAAGTTCCTCCGATGACTCGGCGGGCAGCTTCCGGGAAACCAAAGCTTTTGGGTTCCGGGGGAAGTATGGTTGCAAAGCTGAAACTTAAAGGAATTGACGGAAGGGCACCACCAGGAGTGGAGCCTGCGGCTTAATTTGACTCAACACGGGAAACCTCACCAGGCCCGGACACCGGAAGGATTGACAGATTTATAGCTCTTTCTTGATTCGGTGGGTGGTGGTGCATGGCCGTTCTTAGTTGGTGGAGCGATTTGTCTGGTTAATTCCGATAACGAACGAGACTCTAGCCTGCTAAATAGACGTAACTTATGGTATCACGAAGGTCCCCGACTTCGGTCGGTGGGTTTTTACTACCAACGTACAAACAAATCTTCTTAGAGGGACAGGCGGCTTCTAGCCGCACGAGATTGAGCAATAACAGGTCTGTGATGCCCTTAGATGTTCTGGGCCGCACGCGCGCTACACTGAAGGAATCAGCGTGTTTTCCCTGGCCGAAAGGCCCGGGTAACCCGCTGAACCTCCTTCGTGCTAGGGATTGGGGCTTGCAATTATTCCCCATGAACGAGGAATTCCCAGTAAGCGCGAGTCATAAGCTCGCGTTGATTACGTCCCTGCCCTTTGTACACACCGCCCGTCGCTACTACCGATTGAATGATTTAGTGAGGTCTTCGGACTGGTGCGCGGCAATGTCTCGGCATTGCCGATGTTGCCGGGAAGATGACCAAACTTGATCATTTAGAGGAAGTAAAAGTCGTAACAAGGTTTCCGTAGGTGAACCTGCGGAAGGATCATTAACAAGGCTCAGAGAGCAAAAAAGCAAAAAGCTTGAATCGTAACTATGCAAAAACTAATATAAATGCGAACGCATTTATAAACAGATACCAAAAACTAAATGCGGATGCATTTAAACAGATACCAAAAACGAAATGCGAACGCATTTCTGTATATATTATAGCACCGCGTGGCACGGCTTACGCCGCGGAGGTCGCTACAGACGGAGAACCTGGTTTCTCACCGCGACGCTCCCGTCCGCTGCCATCGGTGAAGCGCAAAGAGCGAAGCGCGCCAGACCGCCAGACCGCGGCGCCCCCTCTATGAGAACGGGACGATAATACGAACGCAATCACGAGTGCGCTCGCGCGAGGTATCTCGAGAGGCCGTCGTTAACTGGATCGGGAAGCAAAACAAGACCCGTCGTTGCGATCGTGCCTCCGGTAATCCGCCGCCTCGTCGATTCGCGTTCACCTCGTATCGGAGGCGTGTGCCGCCGTGTTATATACACGATACTTACCGTCTGCGCGTGCGTCTGCGCGTGCGTCTGTACGCTCGTATCGAGAAAGGAGAGTCACTCGCGACCCAAGACGGGGACGAAAACGCACCGCAAGCGCCCCGAGTGGGGTTAAGTAAAGCGCGCGCGCGCGAGGAGAGAGGGCAGAGGAACGAGCCGCCGTCGAAGCCTCCTGTGCTTCGCGACGTTTCGCTCTCTCTCGACACGACGCTTCTTCCACTCGCATCCCGCTTCCTCAGTTTTGGTCGCGCTCTCCGAATAGAAGTCCTGTGACACGACGGACCCTCTCCTCGGAGAGGACCCGGCGGGTAACCTAGGGCGGCTCGCACATCGATCGCGTGGACGTGCGTCCCCGGTACCGCTCGCTCGCTCGCTCGATCGCGCCCCGATAGCCAAAAAAGGACCGGCTGTGAAGCTTCGATAGCGAAAGTCCGATTGGACCGATCGAAGCCGGCCGCGCGTCCGCTTTCGGGGGACTGCGACGACGATAGAGAGCGTGTGAGGAAGGGGACGCTGCCGCGTGCGGTGGCCCGCCCGCAGAGTACGCGATTACGGTTCTCGTATCCGTGTATCTCGAAGGTTTTTAAATGAATTTGTACGCTCGGCCGTCGGACGTGTCGCGCGGTGTTTCCGCGTTACGCTTCGACGGTTCCCGTCCTGGACACAAATCTCACACAGTGTCGTCAACGCTGGCGACGCCCGGACCTCCTTCGCGCGCTGGTTGGAGGCGCCACGGGCCTCGGCTTCATCCGAACCGAGAACAAAAGATATAACGAACATATTTAATAACACGATTACCCTGAACGGTGGATCACTTGGCTCGTGGGTCGATGAAGAACGCAGCTAATTGCGCGTCAACGTGTGAACTGCAGGACACATGAACATCGACATTTCGAACGCACATTGCGGTCCACGGATACAATTCCTGGACCACGCCTGGCTGAGGGTCGTTATCGCATACAAAAGACTGCTTGCGTCGGTTCTCCGTATATAATATCATCCTCGCCGTCTCGCGTTTCCGACGATGTAACGCGTTTCGGAGTCGGGTCGATGGTACACGCGAGATACGCGACGTACGAGCGAAAGTTGGGCCGTTCGTCGGTGTTTGCCACGGCTCGCGTGAAGCGTGTACTCTCTATCTCTCTCCCGTGCGAGAAGCAGAGAGAGGCGAATGTGATGAGAATGATCGTGCGGACTCGCGTGCGTGCTTTCACGGCGTCGCGCGTCGTTGTTTTACAACGACCGCCCGTGTGCTTGGCACCGCTCCCTGGATCATCACACACAGAGCAGCCTCTCCGCTCGCACCGGGGTGAGTGTGTAGATTTGACTTCACGTTCCGCGCGAGATCTTCTACCGTGCTCCCGACGTCGCCTGAAATGAAAAATTTGTCCTGAGAAAGAGACCGAAAAGAAGAAGGGGAGAGCAGCGAGAGATGATAGAGAAGAGAGGAAAGAGCAGTGCGCGGCATATCGTGCGCCGATCGATCTATATCGTCGGGTTCACGCGGCCCCAGGGATTTTATAAAGAGGAGGGTCGTCGTTGACAAGTGAGAAGTGTTGTCAGTCAATCTCTATATAACACCGA
>CAMITZ010000234.1:37500-45000 GCA_946251845.1 Andrena fulva
GAGCAGCGTTGGGCGCGTGGCTATTCTATGACCTCGGTTGAGAAGCAGTCACCGCTCCTCGAGATTCTGTCTCGACTGTTCTTGCCGTGTTGCGTTTCGGATTTCTCCACACAGCATTACCACGGGTCGGTGTCTAAGACCGAATGGCCCTTATGTGGTGAGCGTCCAAAAGTGACGTTGGTGACACGTATGCACTTATGTGTATGCTTGTACGACCTCATGCATTCAACTCTTTATCCACGCAGATGGACGATTTAAACTTAACAAAACGCTAAGGAAGGCTAGCGTCGGGTACATATGAAGTATCGAACTAAAAGTTCGAACTTTGAAAGAGGGAGAAAGTAGATACAAACCCAAGAGGTGTCAGATCTCGATATGCCTAGCGCGCACATTACGTGCCAACTCGTTATGACCAGCATGGCACGGTCCGCGCTTTCCCGTTTGCTCAGCATGCACTTGTCCGCGCTATTACGTACATGACCAGCGTGAATGATACGCGCTTTGTCGATTTGTCCAGCGTGTAGTGGTCCGTGCTTCTACGGTGGATGCTAGCGTGCGTGTACTCCGTGCTTCCCGGTGGATGCAGCGGCACGCGTGATACGCGCTTTATCGAGCATCCGATGCCATCCTTATATTTATGAAGGAAATATAATGAATTTTGTCTGTAACTGAGATCTTTCTGTGAACGTATATATGAAAGGCACATATCCGATTAAAATTTTAGTCAGTGGAAAAATCGAAACGATATGATGCCTCGAAGTATGATATAATTGTGAAGGAGTGTGGAGAGAGAAAGGCACATATTATCCGAATTAGTCAGTGGAAAATCTAGGATATATATGGTGTCTGGAAGAGAAGGAGAGTGGAGAGAAAGGCACACCACGTATCATCCGAGGAGTTAGTCAGTGGAAAATCCTGGGTGTGATATGTTGGGTGTCTCTGGAGAGAAGTTATAAGGAGGAGAGGAGGCACATATCCGAGATAGAATTTGTGGAACAAATCGAGGATAGTGATGTGTCTAAAACTGCACGCTGTTGTGTATGTTTTATAAAATCAAAAATGAATGGGGCATCGTCGATCCGTCTCTAAAAGAGCGGACGACGCGATGAGAACGGAAAGAACACGAAAGTGTGTGTGAATTCGAAGAGAGAGGGAAGCTTCGCGAAGCTCCCTGGTTGATCCTGCCAGTAGTCATATGCTTGTCTCAAAGATTAAGCCATGCATGTCTCAGTACATACCGTATTAAGGTGAAACCGCGAATGGCTCATTAAATCAGTTATGGTTCCTTAGATCGTACCCACATTTACTTGGATAACTGTGGTAATTCTAGAGCTAATACATGCAAAACAGAGTTCCGACCAGAGATGGAAGGAACGCTTTTATTAGATCAAAACCAATCGGTGGCGGATGGTTTGCCGTCCGTCCCATCGTTTGCTTTGGTGACTCTGAATAACTTTGTGCTGATCGCATGGTCATCTAGCACCGGCGACGCATCTTTCAAATGTCTGCCTTATCAACTGTCGATGGTAGGTTCTGCGCCTACCATGGTTGTAACGGGTAACGGGGAATCAGGGTTCGATTCCGGAGAGGGAGCCTGAGAAACGGCTACCACATCCAAGGAAGGCAGCAGGCGCGCAAATTACCCACTCCCGGCACGGGGAGGTAGTGACGAAAAATAACGATACGGGACTCATCCGAGGCCCCGTAATCGGAATGAGTACACTTTAAATCCTTTAACAAGGATCCATTGGAGGGCAAGTCTGGTGCCAGCAGCCGCGGTAATTCCAGCTCCAATAGCGTATATTAAAGTTGTTGCGGTTAAAAAGCTCGTAGTTGAATCTGTGTGTCACAGTGTCGGTTCACCGCTCGCGGTGTTTAACTGGCATTATGTGGTACGTCCTACCGGTGGGCTTAGCTCTTCACGGGGCGGTCCAACTAATATCCCATCGCGGTGCTCTTCACTGAGTGTCGAGGTGGGCCGGTACGTTTACTTTGAACAAATTAGAGTGCTCAAAGCAGGCTACCTTCGCCTGAATACTGTGTGCATGGAATAATGGAATAGGACCTCGGTTCTATTTTGTTGGTTTTCGGAACCCCGAGGTAATGATTAATAGGGACAGATGGGGGCATTCGTATTGCGACGTTAGAGGTGAAATTCTTGGATCGTCGCAAGACGGACAGAAGCGAAAGCATTTGCCAAAAATGTTTTCATTAATCAAGAACGAAAGTTAGAGGTTCGAAGGCGATCAGATACCGCCCTAGTTCTAACCATAAACGATGCCAGCTAGCGATCCGCCGAAGTTCCTCCGATGACTCGGCGGGCAGCTTCCGGGAAACCAAAGCTTTTGGGTTCCGGGGGAAGTATGGTTGCAAAGCTGAAACTTAAAGGAATTGACGGAAGGGCACCACCAGGAGTGGAGCCTGCGGCTTAATTTGACTCAACACGGGAAACCTCACCAGGCCCGGACACCGGAAGGATTGACAGATTTATAGCTCTTTCTTGATTCGGTGGGTGGTGGTGCATGGCCGTTCTTAGTTGGTGGAGCGATTTGTCTGGTTAATTCCGATAACGAACGAGACTCTAGCCTGCTAAATAGACGTAACTTATGGTATCACGAAGGTCCCCGACTTCGGTCGGTGGGTTTTTACTACCAACGTACAAACAAATCTTCTTAGAGGGACAGGCGGCTTCTAGCCGCACGAGATTGAGCAATAACAGGTCTGTGATGCCCTTAGATGTTCTGGGCCGCACGCGCGCTACACTGAAGGAATCAGCGTGTTTTCCCTGGCCGAAAGGCCCGGGTAACCCGCTGAACCTCCTTCGTGCTAGGGATTGGGGCTTGCAATTATTCCCCATGAACGAGGAATTCCCAGTAAGCGCGAGTCATAAGCTCGCGTTGATTACGTCCCTGCCCTTTGTACATACCGCCCGTCGCTACTACCGATTGAATGATTTAGTGAGGTCTTCGGACTGGTGCGCGGCAATGTCTCGGCATTGCCGATGTTGCCGGGAAGATGACCAAACTTGATCATTTAGAGGAAGTAAAAGTCGTAACAAGGTTTCCGTAGGTGAACCTGCGGAAGGATCATTAACAAGGCTCAGAGAGCAAAAAAGCAAAAAGCTTGAATCGTAACTATGCAAAAACTAATATAAATGCGAACGCATTTATAAACAGATACCAAAAACTAAATGCGGATGCATTTAAACAGATACCAAAAACGAAATGCGAACGCATTTCTGTATATATTATAGCACCGCGTGGCACGGCTTACGCCGCGGAGGTCGCTACAGACGGAGAACCTGGTTTCTCACCGCGACGCTCCCGTCCGCTGCCATCGGTGAAGCGCAAAGAGCGAAGCGCGCCAGACCGCCAGACCGCGGCGCCCCCTCTATGAGAACGGGACGATAATACGAACGCAATCACGAGTGCGCTCGCGCGAGGTATCTCGAGAGGCCGTCGTTAACTGGATCGGGAAGCAAAACAAGACCCGTCGTTGCGATCGTGCCTCCGGTAATCCGCCGCCTCGTCGATTCGCGTTCACCTCGTATCGGAGGCGTGTGCCGCCGTGTTATATACACGATACTTACCGTCTGCGCGTGCGTCTGCGCGTGCGTCTGTACGCTCGTATCGAGAAAGGAGAGTCACTCGCGACCCAAGACGGGGACGAAAACGCACCGCAAGCGCCCCGAGTGGGGTTAAGTAAAGCGCGCGCGCGCGAGGAGAGGGCAGAGGAACGAGCCGCCGTCGAAGCCTCCTGTGCTTCGCGACGTTTCGCTCTCTCTCGACACGACGCTTCTTCCACTCGCATCCCGCTTCCTCAGTTTTGGTCGCGCTCTCCGAATAGAAGTCCTGTGACACGACGGACCCTCTCCTCGGAGAGGACCCGGCGGGTAACCTAGGGCGGCTCGCACATCGATCGCGTGGACGTGCGTCCCCGGTACCGCTCGCTCGCTCGCTCGATCGCGCCCCGATAGCCAAAAAAGGACCGGCTGTGAAGCTTCGATAGCGAAAGTCCGATTGGACCGATCGAAGCCGGCCGCGCGTCCGCTTTCGGGGGACTGCGACGACGATAGAGAGCGTGTGAGGAAGGGGACGCTGCCGCGTGCGGTGGCCCGCCCGCAGAGTACGCGATTACGGTTCTCGTATCCGTGTATCTCGAAGGTTTTTAAATGAATTTGTACGCTCGGCCGTCGGACGTGTCGCGCGGTGTTTCCGCGTTACGCTTCGACGGTTCCCGTCCTGGACACAAATCTCACACAGTGTCGTCAACGCTGGCGACGCCCGGACCTCCTTCGCGCGCTGGTTGGAGGCGCCACGGGCCTCGGCTTCATCCGAACCGAGAACAAAAGATATAACGAACATATTTAATAACACGATTACCCTGAACGGTGGATCACTTGGCTCGTGGGTCGATGAAGAACGCAGCTAATTGCGCGTCAACGTGTGAACTGCAGGACACATGAACATCGACATTTCGAACGCACATTGCGGTCCACGGATACAATTCCTGGACCACGCCTGGCTGAGGGTCGTTATCGCATACAAAAGACTGCTTGCGTCGGTTCTCCGTATATAATATCATCCTCGCCGTCTCGCGTTTCCGACGATGTAACGCGTTTCGGAGTCGGGTCGATGGTACACGCGAGATACGCGACGTACGAGCGAAAGTTGGGCCGTTCGTCGGTGTTTGCCACGGCTCGCGTGAAGCGTGTACTCTCTATCTCTCTCCCGTGCGAGAAGCAGAGAGAGGCGAATGTGATGAGAATGATCGTGCGGACTCGCGTGCGTGCTTTCACGGCGTCGCGCGTCGTTGTTTTACAACGACCGCCCGTGTGCTTGGCACCGCTCCCTGGATCATCACACACAGAGCAGCCTCTCCGCTCGCACCGGGGTGAGTGTGTAGATTTGACTTCACGTTCCGCGCGAGATCTTCTACCGTGCTCCCGACGTCGCCTGAAATGAAAAATTTGTCCTGAGAAAGAGACCGAAAAGAAGAAGGGGAGAGCAGCGAGAGATGATAGAGAAGAGAGGAAAGAGCAGTGCGCGGCATATCGTGCGCCGATCGATCTATATCGTCGGGTTCACGCGGCCCCAGGGATTTTATAAAGAGGAGGGTCGTCGTTGACAAGTGAGAAGTGTTGTCAGTCAATCTCTATATAACACCGAGGGCACAACACACACTCGTTCTTCGGGACGCCGTGAAGATCCAAGGGTCTACAATGAGAAAATAGAGGCGCTGTGCGGGATGATAAATAAACCACGCGTCAACAGGATATCGGGTCGATGTATTTCCCCGTAGTTGCGCGTGTCCTCGCCTAGCCCTATTATTCATTTTCTCCCTATGGCCACGTTCCGTCGACACACAAAAGAGTGTTTGCGCCAAACATCCGATGAAGAGAGATTGCTCCACTCGTCGCTTCTCTAAACGTTTCTGTACCCCCGGAATCCTCCTTGGCGCGGCTGGGCGAATTCTGGAACTTTTGACGAACCGAAAGGCGCTGATGCCGCGCGAAATGTGCAAGAGAGGGAGAGACTCTCCTTCGTAGAATGGAAGAACGAGTCTCCCCGATCGCGCCCCACATTGTCTTTGTCGCGTTGTTGGTCGATCGTGTACGAGACCACCGCGCGTCTCACCGGTCGTCCAGTCCACGGAAAAGCTTATTTTTCGGCGGTTCCCTCTGCTCGAGTCACACGGCGTGTGAGGGACAGCGGAATCTCAAAGCTAATATAGCGGACGGACGTTAAAGTAAAAACCGGTGCTCGTTCCGCGAGAGTCTCACGGATCGAATCGACGGTGCGCGACGAAAAGACACCTTTCCTCTGGAATCGTGCGATGGCACCTCTGGATATATATAATAAACGAGATCGATCCACATCGATCCGTCGTCGTCGTCGTCGGGCTACGAGCCGGGATGTGTGTACGGGGATGATACGCAATACGCGCACACCCCGTACTCCCGCCGGGAGACCCGTTCGAGGTGTACAATAATATCCAAAAGAGGGAGCACGATTTTATAATTCCGGAGGCAGCGCGCGCGCGCGCGCGCGCGCGCGCTTCTCCAAAATATCTTCTCTCCGTTTCACGGTCTCCTCTCTCAGCCTTTTTTTCTCTGGTGGCACAAATTTATTTATATATATATAATAAAACGATTGACGACGACCTCAGAGTAGGCGAGATTACCCGCTGAATTTAAGCATATTACTAAGCGGAGGAAAAGAAACTAACAAGGATTTCCTTAGTAGCGGCGAGCGAACAGGAATTAGCCCAGCACTGAATCCCGCGGTTCCGCCGCAGGGAATTGTAGTGTTCAGGAGGATCCGTTTATCCCGTGACGTCGCACCGCGTCCAAGTCCATCTTGAATGGGGCCACTTACCCGCAGAGGGTGCCAGGCCCGTAGCGACCGGTACGCGTTTCGGGAGGATCTCTCCATAGAGTCGGGTTGCTTGAGAGTGCAACCCTAAGTGGGTGGTAAACTCCATCTAAGGCTAAATACAACCACGAGACCGATAGCGAACAAGTACCGTGAGGGAAAGTTGAAAAGAACTTTGAAGAGAGAGTTCAAGAGTACGTGAAACCGTTCAGGGGTAAACCTGAGAAACCCAAAAGATCGAATGGGGAGATTCATCGTCGACGAGGCTGGCTCCCGTCGGTGCGCGATACTCCGGGTGTGGACCATTAGTGGTTCCATTAGCGAGGGTACACCACCGGCGGCGAATGTTCCGGCCACGTAGTCGTGCACTTCTCCCCTAGTAGAACGTCGCGACCCGTTGCGTGTCGGTCTACGGCCCGAGCGGTTGCCTGTTTCGTTGCTCCCAGAGCACGCGACAGACCCTCGGCCGCCCGGCCGGCTGCGCGACGGTACTCTGACGGTATCGGGCCGCAACCAAAATCCATTTTCGAATGTGTGTGCGTCAGGCCCGCCGCAAGCCCGGTCAGTTCTTACCCGGAGGCACGGACCTGGTGCCGTCCCCGGGCCTGGCCAGCTGTTAGCAGGCGGTGTCCTTGGACTGGCCAAGCTTCGAATTACCGGTCGGCGACGCTACTGCTTTGGGTACTCTCAGGACCCGTCTTGAAACACGGACCAAGGAGTCTAACATGTGCGCGAGTCATTGGGAGAAAGAAACCTAAAGGCGGAATGAAAGTGAAGGTCGACCTTCGCGTCGACCGAGGGAGGATCGGCCGCGTTACGATGCGGCCTCGCACTCCCGGGGCGTCTCGTTCTCATTGCGAGAAGAGGCGCACCTAGAGCGTACACGTTGGGACCCGAAAGATGGTGAACTATGCCTGGTCAGGACGAAGTCAGGGGAAACCCTGATGGAGGTCCGTAGCGATTCTGACGTGCAAATCGATCGTCGGAACTGGGTATAGGGGCGAAAGACTAATCGAACCATCTAGTAGCTGGTTCCCTCCGAAGTTTCCCTCAGGATAGCTGGCACTCGCTCGTTCCTACGCGAACGTGTGCGAGTTTCATCTGGTAAAGCGAATGATTAGAGGCC
>CAMITZ010000235.1:2500-5000 GCA_946251845.1 Andrena fulva
CCCTGGCCGAAAGGCCCGGGTAACCCGCTGAACCTCCTTCGTGCTAGGGATTGGGGCTTGCAATTATTCCCCATGAACGAGGAATTCCCAGTAAGCGCGAGTCATAAGCTCGCGTTGATTACGTCCCTGCCCTTTGTACACACCGCCCGTCGCTACTACCGATTGAATGATTTAGTGAGGTCTTCGGACTGGTGCGCGGCAATGTCTCGGCATTGCCGATGTTGCCGGGAAGATGACCAAACTTGATCATTTAGAGGAAGTAAAAGTCGTAACAAGGTTTCCGTAGGTGAACCTGCGGAAGGATCATTAACAAGGCTCAGAGAGCAAAAAAGCAAAAAGCTTGAATCGTAACTATGCAAAAACTAATATAAATGCGAACGCATTTATAAACAGATACCAAAAACTAAATGCGGATGCATTTAAACAGATACCAAAAACGAAATGCGAACGCATTTCTGTATATATTATAGCACCGCGTGGCACGGCTTACGCCGCGGAGGTCGCTACAGACGGAGAACCTGGTTTCTCACCGCGACGCTCCCGTCCGCTGCCATCGGTGAAGCGCAAAGAGCGAAGCGCGCCAGACCGCCAGACCGCGGCGCCCCCTCTATGAGAACGGGACGATAATACGAACGCAATCACGAGTGCGCTCGCGCGAGGTATCTCGAGAGGCCGTCGTTAACTGGATCGGGAAGCAAAACAAGACCCGTCGTTGCGATCGTGCCTCCGGTAATCCGCCGCCTCGTCGATTCGCGTTCACCTCGTATCGGAGGCGTGTGCCGCCGTGTTATATACACGATACTTACCGTCTGCGCGTGCGTCTGCGCGTGCGTCTGTACGCTCGTATCGAGAAAGGAGAGTCACTCGCGACCCAAGACGGGGACGAAAACGCACCGCAAGCGCCCCGAGTGGGGTTAAGTAAAGCGCGCGCGCGCGAGGAGAGGGCAGAGGAACGAGCCGCCGTCGAAGCCTCCTGTGCTTCGCGACGTTTCGCTCTCTCTCGACACGACGCTTCTTCCACTCGCATCCCGCTTCCTCAGTTTTGGTCGCGCTCTCCGAATAGAAGTCCTGTGACACGACGGACCCTCTCCTCGGAGAGGACCCGGCGGGTAACCTAGGGCGGCTCGCACATCGATCGCGTGGACGTGCGTCCCCGGTACCGCTCGCTCGCTCGCTCGATCGCGCCCCGATAGCCAAAAAAGGACCGGCTGTGAAGCTTCGATAGCGAAAGTCCGATTGGACCGATCGAAGCCGGCCGCGCGTCCGCTTTCGGGGGACTGCGACGACGATAGAGAGCGTGTGAGGAAGGGGACGCTGCCGCGTGCGGTGGCCCGCCCGCAGAGTACGCGATTACGGTTCTCGTATCCGTGTATCTCGAAGGTTTTTAAATGAATTTGTACGCTCGGCCGTCGGACGTGTCGCGCGGTGTTTCCGCGTTACGCTTCGACGGTTCCCGTCCTGGACACAAATCTCACACAGTGTCGTCAACGCTGGCGACGCCCGGACCTCCTTCGCGCGCTGGTTGGAGGCGCCACGGGCCTCGGCTTCATCCGAACCGAGAACAAAAGATATAACGAACATATTTAATAACACGATTACCCTGAACGGTGGATCACTTGGCTCGTGGGTCGATGAAGAACGCAGCTAATTGCGCGTCAACGTGTGAACTGCAGGACACATGAACATCGACATTTCGAACGCACATTGCGGTCCACGGATACAATTCCTGGACCACGCCTGGCTGAGGGTCGTTATCGCATACAAAAGACTGCTTGCGTCGGTTCTCCGTATATAATATCATCCTCGCCGTCTCGCGTTTCCGACGATGTAACGCGTTTCGGAGTCGGGTCGATGGTACACGCGAGATACGCGACGTACGAGCGAAAGTTGGGCCGTTCGTCGGTGTTTGCCACGGCTCGCGTGAAGCGTGTACTCTCTATCTCTCTCCCGTGCGAGAAGCAGAGAGAGGCGAATGTGATGAGAATGATCGTGCGGACTCGCGTGCGTGCTTTCACGGCGTCGCGCGTCGTTGTTTTACAACGACCGCCCGTGTGCTTGGCACCGCTCCCTGGATCATCACACACAGAGCAGCCTCTCCGCTCGCACCGGGGTGAGTGTGTAGATTTGACTTCACGTTCCGCGCGAGATCTTCTACCGTGCTCCCGACGTCGCCTGAAATGAAAAATTTGTCCTGAGAAAGAGACCGAAAAGAAGAAGGGGAGAGCAGCGAGAGATGATAGAGAAGAGAGGAAAGAGCAGTGCGCGGCATATCGTGCGCCGATCGATCTATATCGTCGGGTTCACGCGGCCCCAGGGATTTTATAAAGAGGAGGGTCGTCGTTGACAAGTGAGAAGTGTTGTCAGTCAATCTCTATATAACACCGAGGGCACAACACACACTCGTTCTTCGGGACGCCGTGAAGATCCAAGGGTCTACAATGAGAAAATAGAGGCGCTGTGCGGGATGATAAATAAACCACGCGTCAACAGGATATCGGGT
>CAMITZ010000235.1:12500-17500 GCA_946251845.1 Andrena fulva
AGCATTACCACGGGTCGGTGTCTAAGACCGAATGGCCCTTATGTGGTGAGCGTCCAAAAGTGACGTTGGTGACACGTATGCACTTATGTGTATGCTTGTACGACCTCATGCATTCAACTCTTTATCCACGCAGATGGACGATTTAAACTTAACAAAACGCTAAGGAAGGCTAGCGTCGGGTACATATGAAGTATCGAACTAAAAGTTCGAACTTTGAAAGAGGGAGAAAGTAGATACAAACCCAAGAGGTGTCAGATCTCGATATGCCTAGCGCGCACATTACGTGCCAACTCGTTATGACCAGCATGGCACGGTCCGCGCTTTCCCGTTTGCTCAGCATGCACTTGTCCGCGCTATTACGTACATGACCAGCGTGAATGATACGCGCTTTGTCGATTTGTCCAGCGTGTAGTGGTCCGTGCTTCTACGGTGGATGCTAGCGTGCGTGTACTCCGTGCTTCCCGGTGGATGCAGCGGCACGCGTGATACGCGCTTTATCGAGCATCCGATGCCATCCTTATATTTATGAAGGAAATATAATGAATTTTGTCTGTAACTGAGATCTTTCTGTGAACGTATATATGAAAGGCACATATCCGATTAAAATTTTAGTCAGTGGAAAAATCGAAACGATATGATGCCTCGAAGTATGATATAATTGTGAAGGAGTGTGGAGAGAGAAAGGCACATATTATCCGAATTAGTCAGTGGAAAATCTAGGATATATATGGTGTCTGGAAGAGAAGGAGAGTGGAGAGAAAGGCACACCACGTATCATCCGAGGAGTTAGTCAGTGGAAAATCCTGGGTGTGATATGTTGGGTGTCTCTGGAGAGAAGTTATAAGGAGGAGAGGAGGCACATATCCGAGATAGAATTTGTGGAACAAATCGAGGATAGTGATGTGTCTAAAACTGCACGCTGTTGTGTATGTTTTATAAAATCAAAAATGAATGGGGCATCGTCGATCCGTCTCTAAAAGAGCGGACGACGCGATGAGAACGGAAAGAACACGAAAGTGTGTGTGAATTCGAAGAGAGAGGGAAGCTTCGCGAAGCTCCCTGGTTGTATCCTGCCAGTAGTCATATGCTTGTCTCAAAGATTAAGCCATGCATGTCTCAGTACATACCGTATTAAGGTGAAACCGCGAATGGCTCATTAAATCAGTTATGGTTCCTTAGATCGTACCCACATTTACTTGGATAACTGTGGTAATTCTAGAGCTAATACATGCAAAACAGAGTTCCGACCAGAGATGGAAGGAACGCTTTTATTAGATCAAAACCAATCGGTGGCGGATGGTTTGCCGTCCGTCCCATCGTTTGCTTTGGTGACTCTGAATAACTTTGTGCTGATCGCATGGTCATCTAGCACCGGCGACGCATCTTTCAAATGTCTGCCTTATCAACTGTCGATGGTAGGTTCTGCGCCTACCATGGTTGTAACGGGTAACGGGGAATCAGGGTTCGATTCCGGAGAGGGAGCCTGAGAAACGGCTACCACATCCAAGGAAGGCAGCAGGCGCGCAAATTACCCACTCCCGGCACGGGGAGGTAGTGACGAAAAATAACGATACGGGACTCATCCGAGGCCCCGTAATCGGAATGAGTACACTTTAAATCCTTTAACAAGGATCCATTGGAGGGCAAGTCTGGTGCCAGCAGCCGCGGTAATTCCAGCTCCAATAGCGTATATTAAAGTTGTTGCGGTTAAAAAGCTCGTAGTTGAATCTGTGTGTCACAGTGTCGGTTCACCGCTCGCGGTGTTTAACTGGCATTATGTGGTACGTCCTACCGGTGGGCTTAGCTCTTCACGGGGCGGTCCAACTAATATCCCATCGCGGTGCTCTTCACTGAGTGTCGAGGTGGGCCGGTACGTTTACTTTGAACAAATTAGAGTGCTCAAAGCAGGCTACCTTCGCCTGAATACTGTGTGCATGGAATAATGGAATAGGACCTCGGTTCTATTTTGTTGGTTTTCGGAACCCCGAGGTAATGATTAATAGGGACAGATGGGGGCATTCGTATTGCGACGTTAGAGGTGAAATTCTTGGATCGTCGCAAGACGGACAGAAGCGAAAGCATTTGCCAAAAATGTTTTCATTAATCAAGAACGAAAGTTAGAGGTTCGAAGGCGATCAGATACCGCCCTAGTTCTAACCATAAACGATGCCAGCTAGCGATCCGCCGAAGTTCCTCCGATGACTCGGCGGGCAGCTTCCGGGAAACCAAAGCTTTTGGGTTCCGGGGGAAGTATGGTTGCAAAGCTGAAACTTAAAGGAATTGACGGAAGGGCACCACCAGGAGTGGAGCCTGCGGCTTAATTTGACTCAACACGGGAAACCTCACCAGGCCCGGACACCGGAAGGATTGACAGATTTATAGCTCTTTCTTGATTCGGTGGGTGGTGGTGCATGGCCGTTCTTAGTTGGTGGAGCGATTTGTCTGGTTAATTCCGATAACGAACGAGACTCTAGCCTGCTAAATAGACGTAACTTATGGTATCACGAAGGTCCCCGACTTCGGTCGGTGGGTTTTTACTACCAACGTACAAACAAATCTTCTTAGAGGGACAGGCGGCTTCTAGCCGCACGAGATTGAGCAATAACAGGTCTGTGATGCCCTTAGATGTTCTGGGCCGCACGCGCGCTACACTGAAGGAATCAGCGTGTTTTCCCTGGCCGAAAGGCCCGGGTAACCCGCTGAACCTCCTTCGTGCTAGGGATTGGGGCTTGCAATTATTCCCCATGAACGAGGAATTCCCAGTAAGCGCGAGTCATAAGCTCGCGTTGATTACGTCCCTGCCCTTTGTACACACCGCCCGTCGCTACTACCGATTGAATGATTTAGTGAGGTCTTCGGACTGGTGCGCGGCAATGTCTCGGCATTGCCGATGTTGCCGGGAAGATGACCAAACTTGATCATTTAGAGGAAGTAAAAGTCGTAACAAGGTTTCCGTAGGTGAACCTGCGGAAGGATCATTAACAAGGCTCAGAGAGCAAAAAAGCAAAAAGCTTGAATCGTAACTATGCAAAAACTAATATAAATGCGAACGCATTTATAAACAGATACCAAAAACTAAATGCGGATGCATTTAAACAGATACCAAAAACGAAATGCGAACGCATTTCTGTATATATTATAGCACCGCGTGGCACGGCTTACGCCGCGGAGGTCGCTACAGACGGAGAACCTGGTTTCTCACCGCGACGCTCCCGTCCGCTGCCATCGGTGAAGCGCAAAGAGCGAAGCGCGCCAGACCGCCAGACCGCGGCGCCCCCTCTATGAGAACGGGACGATAATACGAACGCAATCACGAGTGCGCTCGCGCGAGGTATCTCGAGAGGCCGTCGTTAACTGGATCGGGAAGCAAAACAAGACCCGTCGTTGCGATCGTGCCTCCGGTAATCCGCCGCCTCGTCGATTCGCGTTCACCTCGTATCGGAGGCGTGTGCCGCCGTGTTATATACACGATACTTACCGTCTGCGCGTGCGTCTGCGCGTGCGTCTGTACGCTCGTATCGAGAAAGGAGAGTCACTCGCGACCCAAGACGGGGACGAAAACGCACCGCAAGCGCCCCGAGTGGGGTTAAGTAAAGCGCGCGCGCGCGAGGAGAGGGCAGAGGAACGAGCCGCCGTCGAAGCCTCCTGTGCTTCGCGACGTTTCGCTCTCTCTCGACACGACGCTTCTTCCACTCGCATCCCGCTTCCTCAGTTTTGGTCGCGCTCTCCGAATAGAAGTCCTGTGACACGACGGACCCTCTCCTCGGAGAGGACCCGGCGGGTAACCTAGGGCGGCTCGCACATCGATCGCGTGGACGTGCGTCCCCGGTACCGCTCGCTCGCTCGCTCGATCGCGCCCCGATAGCCAAAAAAGGACCGGCTGTGAAGCTTCGATAGCGAAAGTCCGATTGGACCGATCGAAGCCGGCCGCGCGTCCGCTTTCGGGGGACTGCGACGACGATAGAGAGCGTGTGAGGAAGGGGACGCTGCCGCGTGCGGTGGCCCGCCCGCAGAGTACGCGATTACGGTTCTCGTATCCGTGTATCTCGAAGGTTTTTAAATGAATTTGTACGCTCGGCCGTCGGACGTGTCGCGCGGTGTTTCCGCGTTACGCTTCGACGGTTCCCGTCCTGGACACAAATCTCACACAGTGTCGTCAACGCTGGCGACGCCCGGACCTCCTTCGCGCGCTGGTTGGAGGCGCCACGGGCCTCGGCTTCATCCGAACCGAGAACAAAAGATATAACGAACATATTTAATAACACGATTACCCTGAACGGTGGATCACTTGGCTCGTGGGTCGATGAAGAACGCAGCTAATTGCGCGTCAACGTGTGAACTGCAGGACACATGAACATCGACATTTCGAACGCACATTGCGGTCCACGGATACAATTCCTGGACCACGCCTGGCTGAGGGTCGTTATCGCATACAAAAGACTGCTTGCGTCGGTTCTCCGTATATAATATCATCCTCGCCGTCTCGCGTTTCCGACGATGTAACGCGTTTCGGAGTCGGGTCGATGGTACACGCGAGATACGCGACGTACGAGCGAAAGTTGGGCCGTTCGTCGGTGTTTGCCACGGCTCGCGTGAAGCGTGTACTCTCTATCTCTCTCCCGTGCGAGAAGCAGAGAGAGGCGAATGTGATGAGAATGATCGTGCGGACTCGCGTGCGTGCTTTCACGGCGTCGCGCGTCGTTGTTTTACAACGACCGCCCGTGTGCTTGGCACCGCTCCCTGGATCATCACACACAGAGCAGCCTCTCCGCTCGCACCGGGGTGAGTGTGTAGATTTGACTTCACGTTCCGCGCGAGATCTTCTACCGTGCTCCCGACGTCGCCTGAAATGAAAAATTTGTCCTGAGAAAGAGACCGAAAAGAAGAAGGGGAGAGCAGCGAGAGATGATAGAGAAGAGAGGAAAGAGCAGTGCGCGGCATATCGTGCGCCGATCGATCTATATCGTCGGGTTCACGCGGCCCCAGGGATTTTATAAAGA
>CAMITZ010000236.1:7500-12500 GCA_946251845.1 Andrena fulva
ACCAGGTCATCTCTAGACGGTGTCTGATATTCGGGAAAATACTGTAAGTATGTCGGCCGTCGGGGGAAGCGTCCCAACGGTCTTGCCAAATCGCGTAGAGTATCTCAGGGATAGCTCTTTGGGGTGGTGTGATCGTCGCGTGTTCGGGGAACCGGTATTCGCCGAGGGAGAAGTTAATTCCTTTCCTAAATTTATATCTGATAGATGCTAACGTGATATGGAGGTCGATGGGGAGAACGCCTGCTATTACTGGCATGGCTGCTGCAGATGTTGTATTATAGGCCTTCGTTACCTTCAGGAGAACCTGTCTTTGGGCCGATAATAAGACCTGTGTGCAGGTCTTATTGAGGTGTTCGTGCCACGCAGCAGCCGCGTATGTCGCGATGGGAATGAAGAGACCTTTATAAAGAACCCGGAGGGTGTTGTACCTGAGACCCCACTTTTGCCTTGCTACAATCGACAGTGAGTTAAACCTCTCGATGCACCTCGCTTTAACCGTCTGAACATGAGAGTTAACCCTCATGCCCATATCGAACTGCACTCCGAGGTACTTCATCGTTGGAACCATGCGGATGCTACGGGATCCGATTTTGATAGTGGGGGGCCTCCTGATATCCAATTTGCCTTTTATAAGAAAAAGCTCTGACTTTTTGACCGAGAGTTCGAGTTTCTCGTTCGTGCACCAGTTGTGCGTAATGGTCGCGGCGGATTGGCCGAGGGTTTGAAGATCCGCTCTGCTGTTCCCGTAGATGATGATTAGGAGATCGTCCGCGTACGCGAAAGCCTCGAATCCGTTCGATTTCAGTGTGGAGAGCAGGTCGTCAAAAACTAAGTTCCAAAGGCCGGGCCCGAGATGGGAGCCTTGGGGGCAGCCACTCGTGACTCGCTTCTGTACCTCGCGATGCCCGTCGACAAGCTTAACGCTCCGACTGCTCAGGTAGTCCGTCATAACGCCAAAGATGTTGCTCGGGCAGCCCCTCTCTTTTAATCGAGAGAGGATGCTCGGCCACCAAACACTATCGAACGCGCCCTTGATATCGAAAAGCATCGCGAGGACGTACTTCTCGGGGCGTGATGCCGCGACCTCCTTCATCTTAATAATGGCGTCCTCGGTGGAGAGACCTTGTTTAAAACCGAACTGGCGGTTAGATGAGAATTGTGGATCGAGGAGAACGGGTCGGAGGCGATTTAGGAGGAGTTTCTCGAAAGATTTGCCTAGTACTGGGAGGAGACATATGGGTCGGTACGAGCTGGCGCAAGACTCGTCGCGATCGGGGCCCTTGAGGAGGGTTCGGATTGAGCCAGTTTTCCAGATCCTGGGGAAGCAGCCGGTATTTAGGCATGCGTTGAACAGGGTGAGAAAGGTTTCGGGTGCTGCCGCGAACGAGGCTTTGACTACCTCGACCTCAATCCGGTCCAGCCCTGGGGCCTTCCCGTTTTTGAGGCCGGAGATCGCCTCCTGCACCTCCGACAGCGTGAATTCGGGGGCGGGTAGGGACGCAGGGGGAGAGGCGCTGAACGCGCGCCTCTCCCTCTGCTCCTCCGTGGTGTCCTCGTTGTCGTCCGGTACCAGCAAGTTAAGGAGATTAAGTGCAGCCTCTTCCCAGGTATTTAGGCGGATAAGGCCTGTGATCGGTGTCGAGAGGGCTTTGTGCGGCGTGATTTTCCCGGTGCGGAGTTTGTAGACTGGGCCCCAGGGGTTGGCATTGCCTACCTCTGTGGCGAAATTCTGCAGGCTCTCTCGCCTGGTTTTATAGATGCTTGCGGTGTATTTTCTTCTGAGTTTACGGTATTTTGCTTTCTTGTCTAGTCTGAGGGTTGGGTCGAATTCTGATTGGAACGCGCGTCGGGCTTTATTGGTTCGTTTCTTCATATCGGTTAGCTCCCCAGTCCACCAGGGGACAGATTTTTCATAGGGGCGTTTCTTCTTAAGAGAAGAATTACACGCAGCTAAGATATTACTTTGGATCGTTTCCGCGAAATTCTGGACGAGCGAGGTGGTGGTCGGCGTGGGGTGAGTGGGGTTGCGGTTCATTTCAGTGGAGAACGATTCCTGGAATCTCGCCCAGTTGGCTCTGGTGGTCTTGAAACGGGGATGGCGGATCGTGTACGGAGAGGTGTTGCAAGGGCTGAGAGTAAACGAGATGGCGTTATGGTCGCTGGAGGTCCAGCATTCATGAACGGTCCAGTTTCTGACTAGGTTAATGGCCGGCCCGGATGCCATCGTGATATCGATGTTTGATGTACCGAGGTGGGAAATGGACGTTGGTGGGTTGTCGGGCTCATTGAGAACGGCTAGATCCAGAAGGGATAAAGTCTCTTCGAGCATGTCTCCGCGATCGTCGTTGTATCTACAGTGCCAAAGGGTCGATTTCGCGTTGGTGTCTGCTGCGATTATTAATTTTTGTCTAGGCAATTCGGTGACAATTTTCTGGATTTTATCTAAATATGGTTCGATCTGGTGGGAGCATTGAAAGTAAATGCTGGCGAGATATACTGAACCGAAGGGGCCTGAGATTTCCGCGCATGTGCAGTGGGCGTCACTGAGGTGCGCGATTTTGAGGACTGTAAGGTCACGGTTATTAATCGCGATACCCGCCATCAGGTTGTCTCCTGGGTTGCCCCCCGAAACTATCGTGGTACCGCTACTGAAGCCCACGAAGCGCCCTCGGATGTTATAGGGCTCCTGCATTAGGAGGATGTCGATGTTCTTTTCCTCTAATAGTTTCTGCGCTTCTAAAGTGACGGTTCTGGATCTACGCATGTTCAGCTGTACGATTTTGAGGCGGTGTTCGGCAAGTGGGGTCCTAGTAGGCATAATCGGTTCTAGAGAGGACCTGGTTTACAGCGGCTGTATAAGCTGGGCATTGTTTGTCGGTGACGGCGTGGGTGGATTGCTTCCCGGATTTTTTGCAGTTAGTGCAGGTGGGAGGTTTGTTTCTGTTCGGGCAGTTCTTAAAGCAGTGGCCTTGCTCTGCGCAATGGCCACAGGATTCTTTCTCGGCCCTGCAGAATTTGGTGGTGTGCCCGAAGCTGTGGCATTTGTAGCAGCGAGTTGCTGCTACGTAATCCTGGAGCTTGCAGCAATGCCAACCAATATAAAGGCGTTCCTTATTTATCAAAATGTTTCTTACCTTTTTAGAAACCTCTAGGACCCAGTTGCAGCAGTCCCTAGCCCTGTCACCGGTTTTGAACGCCAGCCTGGATTCCTGCATCAGCAGGGCTTTCTCTACCCCCTCCGCATTCTGTTCGAAGATGGACTCGAGCGTTGCGGTGTCGTTGTCGGACCTCGGGACGTCGTACACAATGACTCGAGGGCTCCTCTTGGCTGGTGCCCCGACGACAAAACCAGCTGCCTTCAGCTTCTCATTGGAGACCAGCACGGAAATATCGCTTTTCTTAGCCGTCTCCACGAGGATGCCGTTGCCCTGGATTCTGCGGACGTTTCTGACCTGCAGCTTTTCCGCTTTCGCGGAAATCATTTCCAGGACGGCCAGCTTGGTCTTTTCGCTGCTCTCATAGGCCGCGGTGTCGCTCGGAATTATTGTAACGACGTTTGGTGGGTCCTGCTTCAGGTTGGAGGCCGACGCCGCTCGGGACTTAACTCCGACGCGTTCCGCGAAAGTCATTTGGCGATGGGGAGGGGGCTGGCTAGAGCATTTCTCAACGGCGCTGGAAACGACGCGACGCTGATCGATGTTTTCTGCTCTGAGGGCCTCGATTCGACCCTCAAGGCGGCTACTGTAGAGGAGGGACTCGTTTAAGAGGGCCTGGAATTTCCCGATGCTTGCCATGACGAAGCCCACGGTCTCGTGGTCGGCCGCATTTTCCGGAGAAGTGAGAAAGTAGATAGGGACAGAGGGAATCTCGTTAATCCATTCATGCGCGTCACTAATTAGATGACGAGGCATTTGGCTACCTTAAGAGAGTCATAGTTACTCCCGCCGTTTACCCGCGCTTTTTTGAATTTCTTCACGTTGACATTCAGAGCACTGGGCAGAAATCACATTGCGTCAACACCCTCGGGGGCCATCGCAATGCTTTGTTTTAATTAGACAGTCGGATTCCCCTAGTCCGTGCCAGTTCTGAGCTGAGCGTTGAATGGCGGCCGAAGAGGACGACCACGACGGTGAAACCGACACGGAAGCCTCGCAGCAAGGAAGATCCGCGGGAGGCGATGGCACGGGACCGAGCTCGGATCCCGGATGCGAGACCGAAATCCCGACCGTTCACCTCACCCAGGCCCGGCTCGTCAACCAAACCCGTTTCCCAACCAAGCCCGACACGCCCCGCTCCTCAGAGCCAATCCTTATTCCGAAGTTACGGATCCAATTTGCCGACTTCCCTTACCTACATTAATCTATCGACTAGAGGCTCTTTACCTTGGAGACCTGCTGCGGATATGGGTACGAACCGGCGCGACACCTCCACGTGGCCCTCTCCTGGATTTTCAAGGTCCGAGGGGAAGATCCGGACACCGCCGCAACTGCGGTGCTCTTCGCGTTCCAAACCCTATCTCCCTGCTAGAGGTTTCCAGGGAACTCGAACGCTTATACAGAAAAGAAAACTCTTCCCGGATCTCCCGACGGCGTCTCCAGGTCATTTTGGGTTACCCCGACGAACACTCTTACGAGGGCCCGAATGGTTTGCGGTTCCGCTACCGGGTTCCGGAATAGGAACCGGATTCCCTTTCGCCCAACGGGTGTGTGTCTCTCAAATAAAACTCTGTTTTAGGACACCACATCTGCATAGGATTTCTCTTAGGGCTTAGGATCGACTGACTCGTGTGCAACGGCTGTTCACACGAAACCCTTCTCCACGTCAGTCCTCCAGGGCCTCGCTGGAGTATTTGCTACTACCACCAAGATCTGCACCGACGGTGGCTCCAGGCAGGCTCACGCCCAGACCCTTCTGCGCACACCGCCGCGACCCTCCTACTCGTCAGGGCTTCATGGAGGACGGTCACCCGCGAGCGGGTGGCACGTCCCTCCCCACTTGCC
>CAMITZ010000236.1:15000-17500 GCA_946251845.1 Andrena fulva
GAAAATGAATAATAGGGCTAGGCGAGGACACGCGCAACTACGGGGAAATACATCGACCCGATATCCTGTTGACGCGTGGTTTATTTATCATCCCGCACAGCGCCTCTATTTTCTCATTGTAGACCCTTGGATCTTCACGGCGTCCCGAAGAACGAGTGTGTGTTGTGCCCTCGGTGTTATATAGAGATTGACTGACAACACTTCTCACTTGTCAACGACGACCCTCCTCTTTATAAAATCCCTGGGGCCGCGTGAACCCGACGATATAGATCGATCGGCGCACGATATGCCGCGCACTGCTCTTTCCTCTCTTCTCTATCATCTCTCGCTGCTCTCCCCTTCTTCTTTTCGGTCTCTTTCTCAGGACAAATTTTTCATTTCAGGCGACGTCGGGAGCACGGTAGAAGATCTCGCGCGGAACGTGAAGTCAAATCTACACACTCACCCCGGTGCGAGCGGAGAGGCTGCTCTGTGTGTGATGATCCAGGGAGCGGTGCCAAGCACACGGGCGGTCGTTGTAAAACAACGACGCGCGACGCCGTGAAAGCACGCACGCGAGTCCGCACGATCATTCTCATCACATTCGCCTCTCTCTGCTTCTCGCACGGGAGAGAGATAGAGAGTACACGCTTCACGCGAGCCGTGGCAAACACCGACGAACGGCCCAACTTTCGCTCGTACGTCGCGTATCTCGCGTGTACCATCGACCCGACTCCGAAACGCGTTACATCGTCGGAAACGCGAGACGGCGAGGATGATATTATATACGGAGAACCGACGCAAGCAGTCTTTTGTATGCGATAACGACCCTCAGCCAGGCGTGGTCCAGGAATTGTATCCGTGGACCGCAATGTGCGTTCGAAATGTCGATGTTCATGTGTCCTGCAGTTCACACGTTGACGCGCAATTAGCTGCGTTCTTCATCGACCCACGAGCCAAGTGATCCACCGTTCAGGGTAATCGTGTTATTAAATATGTTCGTTATATCTTTTGTTCTCGGTTCGGATGAAGCCGAGGCCCGTGGCGCCTCCAACCAGCGCGCGAAGGAGGTCCGGGCGTCGCCAGCGTTGACGACACTGTGTGAGATTTGTGTCCAGGACGGGAACCGTCGAAGCGTAACGCGGAAACACCGCGCGACACGTCCGACGGCCGAGCGTACAAATTCATTTAAAAACCTTCGAGATACACGGATACGAGAACCGTAATCGCGTACTCTGCGGGCGGGCCACCGCACGCGGCAGCGTCCCCTTCCTCACACGCTCTCTATCGTCGTCGCAGTCCCCCGAAAGCGGACGCGCGGCCGGCTTCGATCGGTCCAATCGGACTTTCGCTATCGAAGCTTCACAGCCGGTCCTTTTTTGGCTATCGGGGCGCGATCGAGCGAGCGAGCGAGCGGTACCGGGGACGCACGTCCACGCGATCGATGTGCGAGCCGCCCTAGGTTACCCGCCGGGTCCTCTCCGAGGAGAGGGTCCGTCGTGTCACAGGACTTCTATTCGGAGAGCGCGACCAAAACTGAGGAAGCGGGATGCGAGTGGAAGAAGCGTCGTGTCGAGAGAGAGCGAAACGTCGCGAAGCACAGGAGGCTTCGACGGCGGCTCGTTCCTCTGCCCTCTCCTCGCGCGCGCGCGCTTTACTTAACCCCACTCGGGGCGCTTGCGGTGCGTTTTCGTCCCCGTCTTGGGTCGCGAGTGACTCTCCTTTCTCGATACGAGCGTACAGACGCACGCGCAGACGCACGCGCAGACGGTAAGTATCGTGTATATAACACGGCGGCACACGCCTCCGATACGAGGTGAACGCGAATCGACGAGGCGGCGGATTACCGGAGGCACGATCGCAACGACGGGTCTTGTTTTGCTTCCCGATCCAGTTAACGACGGCCTCTCGAGATACCTCGCGCGAGCGCACTCGTGATTGCGTTCGTATTATCGTCCCGTTCTCATAGAGGGGGCGCCGCGGTCTGGCGGTCTGGCGCGCTTCGCTCTTTGCGCTTCACCGATGGCAGCGGACGGGAGCGTCGCGGTGAGAAACCAGGTTCTCCGTCTGTAGCGACCTCCGCGGCGTAAGCCGTGCCACGCGGTGCTATAATATATACAGAAATGCGTTCGCATTTCGTTTTTGGTATCTGTTTAAATGCATCCGCATTTAGTTTTTGGTATCTGTTTATAAATGCGTTCGCATTTATATTAGTTTTTGCATAGTTACGATTCAAGCTTTTTGCTTTTTTGCTCTCTGAGCCTTGTTAATGATCCTTCCGCAGGTTCACCTACGGAAACCTTGTTACGACTTTTACTTCCTCTAAATGATCAAGTTTGGTCATCTTCCCGGCAACATCGGCAATGCCGAGACATTGCCGCGCACCAGTCCGAAGACCTCACTAAATCATTCAATCGGTAGTAGCGACGGGCGGTGTGTACAAAGGGCAGGGACGTAATCAACGCGAGCTTATGACTCGCGCTTACTGGGAATTCCTCGTTCATGGGGAATAATTGCAAGC
>CAMITZ010000237.1:0-5000 GCA_946251845.1 Andrena fulva
TATAAACAGATACCAAAAACTAAATGCGGATGCATTTAAACAGATACCAAAAACGAAATGCGAACGCATTTCTGTATATATTATAGCACCGCGTGGCACGGCTTACGCCGCGGAGGTCGCTACAGACGGAGAACCTGGTTTCTCACCGCGACGCTCCCGTCCGCTGCCATCGGTGAAGCGCAAAGAGCGAAGCGCGCCAGACCGCCAGACCGCGGCGCCCCCTCTATGAGAACGGGACGATAATACGAACGCAATCACGAGTGCGCTCGCGCGAGGTATCTCGAGAGGCCGTCGTTAACTGGATCGGGAAGCAAAACAAGACCCGTCGTTGCGATCGTGCCTCCGGTAATCCGCCGCCTCGTCGATTCGCGTTCACCTCGTATCGGAGGCGTGTGCCGCCGTGTTATATACACGATACTTACCGTCTGCGCGTGCGTCTGCGCGTGCGTCTGTACGCTCGTATCGAGAAAGGAGAGTCACTCGCGACCCAAGACGGGGACGAAAACGCACCGCAAGCGCCCCGAGTGGGGTTAAGTAAAGCGCGCGCGCGCGAGGAGAGGGCAGAGGAACGAGCCGCCGTCGAAGCCTCCTGTGCTTCGCGACGTTTCGCTCTCTCTCGACACGACGCTTCTTCCACTCGCATCCCGCTTCCTCAGTTTTGGTCGCGCTCTCCGAATAGAAGTCCTGTGACACGACGGACCCTCTCCTCGGAGAGGACCCGGCGGGTAACCTAGGGCGGCTCGCACATCGATCGCGTGGACGTGCGTCCCCGGTACCGCTCGCTCGCTCGCTCGATCGCGCCCCGATAGCCAAAAAAGGACCGGCTGTGAAGCTTCGATAGCGAAAGTCCGATTGGACCGATCGAAGCCGGCCGCGCGTCCGCTTTCGGGGGACTGCGACGACGATAGAGAGCGTGTGAGGAAGGGGACGCTGCCGCGTGCGGTGGCCCGCCCGCAGAGTACGCGATTACGGTTCTCGTATCCGTGTATCTCGAAGGTTTTTAAATGAATTTGTACGCTCGGCCGTCGGACGTGTCGCGCGGTGTTTCCGCGTTACGCTTCGACGGTTCCCGTCCTGGACACAAATCTCACACAGTGTCGTCAACGCTGGCGACGCCCGGACCTCCTTCGCGCGCTGGTTGGAGGCGCCACGGGCCTCGGCTTCATCCGAACCGAGAACAAAAGATATAACGAACATATTTAATAACACGATTACCCTGAACGGTGGATCACTTGGCTCGTGGGTCGATGAAGAACGCAGCTAATTGCGCGTCAACGTGTGAACTGCAGGACACATGAACATCGACATTTCGAACGCACATTGCGGTCCACGGATACAATTCCTGGACCACGCCTGGCTGAGGGTCGTTATCGCATACAAAAGACTGCTTGCGTCGGTTCTCCGTATATAATATCATCCTCGCCGTCTCGCGTTTCCGACGATGTAACGCGTTTCGGAGTCGGGTCGATGGTACACGCGAGATACGCGACGTACGAGCGAAAGTTGGGCCGTTCGTCGGTGTTTGCCACGGCTCGCGTGAAGCGTGTACTCTCTATCTCTCTCCCGTGCGAGAAGCAGAGAGAGGCGAATGTGATGAGAATGATCGTGCGGACTCGCGTGCGTGCTTTCACGGCGTCGCGCGTCGTTGTTTTACAACGACCGCCCGTGTGCTTGGCACCGCTCCCTGGATCATCACACACAGAGCAGCCTCTCCGCTCGCACCGGGGTGAGTGTGTAGATTTGACTTCACGTTCCGCGCGAGATCTTCTACCGTGCTCCCGACGTCGCCTGAAATGAAAAATTTGTCCTGAGAAAGAGACCGAAAAGAAGAAGGGGAGAGCAGCGAGAGATGATAGAGAAGAGAGGAAAGAGCAGTGCGCGGCATATCGTGCGCCGATCGATCTATATCGTCGGGTTCACGCGGCCCCAGGGATTTTATAAAGAGGAGGGTCGTCGTTGACAAGTGAGAAGTGTTGTCAGTCAATCTCTATATAACACCGAGGGCACAACACACACTCGTTCTTCGGGACGCCGTGAAGATCCAAGGGTCTACAATGAGAAAATAGAGGCGCTGTGCGGGATGATAAATAAACCACGCGTCAACAGGATATCGGGTCGATGTATTTCCCCGTAGTTGCGCGTGTCCTCGCCTAGCCCTATTATTCATTTTCTCCCTATGGCCACGTTCCGTCGACACACAAAAGAGTGTTTGCGCCAAACATCCGATGAAGAGAGATTGCTCCACTCGTCGCTTCTCTAAACGTTTCTGTACCCCCGGAATCCTCCTTGGCGCGGCTGGGCGAATTCTGGAACTTTTGACGAACCGAAAGGCGCTGATGCCGCGCGAAATGTGCAAGAGAGGGAGAGACTCTCCTTCGTAGAATGGAAGAACGAGTCACGAGTCTCCCCGATCGCGCCCCACATTGTCTTTGTCGCGTTGTTGGTCGATCGTGTACGAGACCACCGCGCGTCTCACCGGTCGTCCAGTCCACGGAAAAGCTTATTTTTCGGCGGTTCCCTCTGCTCGAGTCACACGGCGTGTGAGGGACAGCGGAATCTCAAAGCTAATATAGCGGACGGACGTTAAAGTAAAAACCGGTGCTCGTTCCGCGAGAGTCTCACGGATCGAATCGACGGTGCGCGACGAAAAGACACCTTTCCTCTGGAATCGTGCGATGGCACCTCTGGATATATATAATAAACGAGATCGATCCACATCGATCCGTCGTCGTCGTCGTCGGGCTACGAGCCGGGATGTGTGTACGGGGATGATACGCAATACGCGCACACCCCGTACTCCGCCGGGAGACCCGTTCGAGGTGTACAATAATATCCAAAAGAGGGAGCACGATTTTATAATTCCGGAGGCAGCGCGCGCGCGCGCGCGCGCGCTTCTCCAAAATATCTTCTCTCCGTTTCACGGTCTCCTCTCTCAGCCTTTTTTTCTCTGGTGGCACAAATTTATTTATATATATATAATAAAACGATTGACGACGACCTCAGAGTAGGCGAGATTACCCGCTGAATTTAAGCATATTACTAAGCGGAGGAAAAGAAACTAACAAGGATTTCCTTAGTAGCGGCGAGCGAACAGGAATTAGCCCAGCACTGAATCCCGCGGTTCCGCCGCAGGGAATTGTAGTGTTCAGGAGGATCCGTTTATCCCGTGACGTCGCACCGCGTCCAAGTCCATCTTGAATGGGGCCACTTACCCGCAGAGGGTGCCAGGCCCGTAGCGACCGGTACGCGTTTCGGGAGGATCTCTCCATAGAGTCGGGTTGCTTGAGAGTGCAACCCTAAGTGGGTGGTAAACTCCATCTAAGGCTAAATACAACCACGAGACCGATAGCGAACAAGTACCGTGAGGGAAAGTTGAAAAGAACTTTGAAGAGAGAGTTCAAGAGTACGTGAAACCGTTCAGGGGTAAACCTGAGAAACCCAAAAGATCGAATGGGGAGATTCATCGTCGACGAGGCTGGCTCCCGTCGGTGCGCGATACTCCGGGTGTGGACCATTAGTGGTTCCATTAGCGAGGGTACACCACCGGCGGCGAATGTTCCGGCCACGTAGTCGTGCACTTCTCCCCTAGTAGAACGTCGCGACCCGTTGCGTGTCGGTCTACGGCCCGAGCGGTTGCCTGTTTCGTTGCTCCCAGAGCACGCGACAGACCCTCGGCCGCCCGGCCGGCTGCGCGACGGTACTCTGACGGTATCGGGCCGCAACCAAAATCCATTTTCGAATGTGTGTGCGTCAGGCCCGCCGCAAGCCCGGTCAGTTCTTACCCGGAGGCACGGACCTGGTGCCGTCCCCGGGCCTGGCCAGCTGTTAGCAGGCGGTGTCCTTGGACTGGCCAAGCTTCGAATTACCGGTCGGCGACGCTACTGCTTTGGGTACTCTCAGGACCCGTCTTGAAACACGGACCAAGGAGTCTAACATGTGCGCGAGTCATTGGGAGAAAGAAACCTAAAGGCGGAATGAAAGTGAAGGTCGACCTTCGCGTCGACCGAGGGAGGATCGGCCGCGTTACGATGCGGCCTCGCACTCCCGGGGCGTCTCGTTCTCATTGCGAGAAGAGGCGCACCTAGAGCGTACACGTTGGGACCCGAAAGATGGTGAACTATGCCTGGTCAGGACGAAGTCAGGGGAAACCCTGATGGAGGTCCGTAGCGATTCTGACGTGCAAATCGATCGTCGGAACTGGGTATAGGGGCGAAAGACTAATCGAACCATCTAGTAGCTGGTTCCCTCCGAAGTTTCCCTCAGGATAGCTGGCACTCGCTCGTTCCTACGCGAACGTGTGCGAGTTTCATCTGGTAAAGCGAATGATTAGAGGCCTTGGGCCGAAACGACCTCAACCTATTCTCAAACTTTAAATGGGTGAGATCTCTGGCTTGCTTGGATCATGAAGCCACGAGATTACAATTGAATCAGAGTGCCAAGTGGGCCAATTTTGGTAAGCAGAACTGGCGCTGTGGGATGACCAAACGCAGAGTTAAGGCGCCTAAGTCGACGCTTATGGGATACCATGAAAGGCGTTGGTTGCTTAAGACAGCAGGACGGTGGCCATGGAAGTCGGAATCCGCTAAGGAGTGTGTAACAACTCACCTGCCGAAGCAACTAGCCCTGAAAATGGATGGCGCTGAAGCGTCGCGCCTATACTCCGCCGTCAGCGGCAAGTGGGGAGGGACGTGCCACCCGCTCGCGGGTGACCGTCCTCCATGAAGCCCTGACGAGTAGGAGGGTCGCGGCGGTGTGCGCAGAAGGGTCTGGGCGTGAGCCTGCCTGGAGCCACCGTCGGTGCAGATCTTGGTGGTAGTAGCAAATACTCCAGCGAGGCCCTGGAGGACTGACGTGGAGAAGGGTTTCGTGTGAACAGCCGTTGCACACGAGTCAGTCGATCCTAAGCCCTAAGAGAAATCCTATGCAGATGTGGTGTCCTAAAACAGAGTTTTATTTGAGAGACACACACCCGTTGGGCGAAAGGGAATCCGGTTCCTATT
>CAMITZ010000237.1:12500-15000 GCA_946251845.1 Andrena fulva
TTTAGTGAGGTCTTCGGACTGGTGCGCGGCAATGTCTCGGCATTGCCGATGTTGCCGGGAAGATGACCAAACTTGATCATTTAGAGGAAGTAAAAGTCGTAACAAGGTTTCCGTAGGTGAACCTGCGGAAGGATCATTAACAAGGCTCAGAGAGCAAAAAAGCAAAAAGCTTGAATCGTAACTATGCAAAAACTAATATAAATGCGAACGCATTTATAAACAGATACCAAAAACTAAATGCGGATGCATTTAAACAGATACCAAAAACGAAATGCGAACGCATTTCTGTATATATTATAGCACCGCGTGGCACGGCTTACGCCGCGGAGGTCGCTACAGACGGAGAACCTGGTTTCTCACCGCGACGCTCCCGTCCGCTGCCATCGGTGAAGCGCAAAGAGCGAAGCGCGCCAGACCGCCAGACCGCGGCGCCCCCTCTATGAGAACGGGACGATAATACGAACGCAATCACGAGTGCGCTCGCGCGAGGTATCTCGAGAGGCCGTCGTTAACTGGATCGGGAAGCAAAACAAGACCCGTCGTTGCGATCGTGCCTCCGGTAATCCGCCGCCTCGTCGATTCGCGTTCACCTCGTATCGGAGGCGTGTGCCGCCGTGTTATATACACGATACTTACCGTCTGCGCGTGCGTCTGCGCGTGCGTCTGTACGCTCGTATCGAGAAAGGAGAGTCACTCGCGACCCAAGACGGGGACGAAAACGCACCGCAAGCGCCCCGAGTGGGGTTAAGTAAAGCGCGCGCGCGCGAGGAGAGGGCAGAGGAACGAGCCGCCGTCGAAGCCTCCTGTGCTTCGCGACGTTTCGCTCTCTCTCGACACGACGCTTCTTCCACTCGCATCCCGCTTCCTCAGTTTTGGTCGCGCTCTCCGAATAGAAGTCCTGTGACACGACGGACCCTCTCCTCGGAGAGGACCCGGCGGGTAACCTAGGGCGGCTCGCACATCGATCGCGTGGACGTGCGTCCCCGGTACCGCTCGCTCGCTCGCTCGATCGCGCCCCGATAGCCAAAAAAGGACCGGCTGTGAAGCTTCGATAGCGAAAGTCCGATTGGACCGATCGAAGCCGGCCGCGCGTCCGCTTTCGGGGGACTGCGACGACGATAGAGAGCGTGTGAGGAAGGGGACGCTGCCGCGTGCGGTGGCCCGCCCGCAGAGTACGCGATTACGGTTCTCGTATCCGTGTATCTCGAAGGTTTTTAAATGAATTTGTACGCTCGGCCGTCGGACGTGTCGCGCGGTGTTTCCGCGTTACGCTTCGACGGTTCCCGTCCTGGACACAAATCTCACACAGTGTCGTCAACGCTGGCGACGCCCGGACCTCCTTCGCGCGCTGGTTGGAGGCGCCACGGGCCTCGGCTTCATCCGAACCGAGAACAAAAGATATAACGAACATATTTAATAACACGATTACCCTGAACGGTGGATCACTTGGCTCGTGGGTCGATGAAGAACGCAGCTAATTGCGCGTCAACGTGTGAACTGCAGGACACATGAACATCGACATTTCGAACGCACATTGCGGTCCACGGATACAATTCCTGGACCACGCCTGGCTGAGGGTCGTTATCGCATACAAAAGACTGCTTGCGTCGGTTCTCCGTATATAATATCATCCTCGCCGTCTCGCGTTTCCGACGATGTAACGCGTTTCGGAGTCGGGTCGATGGTACACGCGAGATACGCGACGTACGAGCGAAAGTTGGGCCGTTCGTCGGTGTTTGCCACGGCTCGCGTGAAGCGTGTACTCTCTATCTCTCTCCCGTGCGAGAAGCAGAGAGAGGCGAATGTGATGAGAATGATCGTGCGGACTCGCGTGCGTGCTTTCACGGCGTCGCGCGTCGTTGTTTTACAACGACCGCCCGTGTGCTTGGCACCGCTCCCTGGATCATCACACACAGAGCAGCCTCTCCGCTCGCACCGGGGTGAGTGTGTAGATTTGACTTCACGTTCCGCGCGAGATCTTCTACCGTGCTCCCGACGTCGCCTGAAATGAAAAATTTGTCCTGAGAAAGAGACCGAAAAGAAGAAGGGGAGAGCAGCGAGAGATGATAGAGAAGAGAGGAAAGAGCAGTGCGCGGCATATCGTGCGCCGATCGATCTATATCGTCGGGTTCACGCGGCCCCAGGGATTTTATAAAGAGGAGGGTCGTCGTTGACAAGTGAGAAGTGTTGTCAGTCAATCTCTATATAACACCGAGGGCACAACACACACTCGTTCTTCGGGACGCCGTGAAGATCCAAGGGTCTACAATGAGAAAATAGAGGCGCTGTGCGGGATGATAAATAAACCACGCGTCAACAGGATATCGGGTCGATGTATTTCCCCGTAGTTGCGCGTGTCCTCGCCTAGCCCTATTATTCATTTTCTCCCTATGGCCACGTTCCGTCGACACACAAAAGAGTGTTTGCGCCAAACATCCGATGAAGAGAGATTGCTCCACTCGTCGCTTCTCTAAACGTTTCTGTACCCCCGGAATCCTCC
>CAMITZ010000237.1:35000-37500 GCA_946251845.1 Andrena fulva
TTCGAGATAATCGCGAAAAACTCCAATCGCTCCGAAAATTTCAAAGTCCCGTCATATTTTAATCTTCGGAACAACCATTGATCCTTGTTCTCCGTTGCATTGCGAACGTATTACTCTAATGGTTCGACCACGGTCGTCGTGCTCGTTTTCGAGATAATCGCGAAAAACTCCGACCGCTCCGAAAATTTCAGTCCTTCGGCACCGTGGTCCGGCCGACCATCAAACTCGACCAATCCTCGAAACAACCATTGATCCTTGCTCTCCGTTGCATTGCGAACGTATTACTCTAATGGTTCGACCACGGTCGTCGTGCTCCTTTTCGAGATAATCGCGAAAAACTCCAATCGCTCCGAAAATTTCAAAGTCCCGTCATATTTTAATCTTCGGAACAACCATTGATCCTTGTTCTCCGTTGCATTGCGAACGTATTACTCTAATGGTTCGACCACGGTCGTCGTGCTCGTTTTCGAGATAATCGCGAAAAACTCCGACCGCTCCGAAAATTTCAGTCCTTCGGCACCGTGGTCCGACCGCCCAGCAAATTCGACCAATCCTCGAAAAAAACATTGATCCTTGTTTCCCGTTGCATTGCGAACGTATTACTCTAATGGTTCGACCACGGTCGTCGTGCTCCTTTTCGAGATAATCGCGAAAAACTCCAATCAGCTTCGAAAATTTCAAAGTCCCGAGAAATTATTTTCGAATGTTGTTTTGGACCGTGTATTTATCGTGTTAATGGTCGCGGCGATTGTTTATAACAATTCGTTCAGTCGGTTCACTCTTGGCCCCGGCGCCCTCTCCGCGGCTAAGTCCCAGCGTGCCAGGCGAACGGGCTGTTGTAGCGGCGGTTTACACCCATAAGCGCCCGTGCGTAAGGTACGGCGGCGCCGGCGTTCCGGCCGGCCGTTCGGTATCTATAAGGGAGAGCGACGGTCCGAGCGTCTCGGTCGGAGCAGCGTTGGGCGCGTGGCTATTCTATGACCTCGGTTGAGAAGCAGTCACCGCTCCTCGAGATTCTGTCTCGACTGTTCTTGCCGTGTTGCGTTTCGGATTTCTCCACACAGCATTACCACGGGTCGGTGTCTAAGACCGAATGGCCCTTATGTGGTGAGCGTCCAAAAGTGACGTTGGTGACACGTATGCACTTATGTGTATGCTTGTACGACCTCATGCATTCAACTCTTTATCCACGCAGATGGACGATTTAAACTTAACAAAACGCTAAGGAAGGCTAGCGTCGGGTACATATGAAGTATCGAACTAAAAGTTCGAACTTTGAAAGAGGGAGAAAGTAGATACAAACCCAAGAGGTGTCAGATCTCGATATGCCTAGCGCGCACATTACGTGCCAACTCGTTATGACCAGCATGGCACGGTCCGCGCTTTCCCGTTTGCTCAGCATGCACTTGTCCGCGCTATTACGTACATGACCAGCGTGAATGATACGCGCTTTGTCGATTTGTCCAGCGTGTAGTGGTCCGTGCTTCTACGGTGGATGCTAGCGTGCGTGTACTCCGTGCTTCCCGGTGGATGCAGCGGCACGCGTGATACGCGCTTTATCGAGCATCCGATGCCATCCTTATATTTATGAAGGAAATATAATGAATTTTGTCTGTAACTGAGATCTTTCTGTGAACGTATATATGAAAGGCACATATCCGATTAAAATTTTAGTCAGTGGAAAAATCGAAACGATATGATGCCTCGAAGTATGATATAATTGTGAAGGAGTGTGGAGAGAGAAAGGCACATATTATCCGAATTAGTCAGTGGAAAATCTAGGATATATATGGTGTCTGGAAGAGAAGGAGAGTGGAGAGAAAGGCACACCACGTATCATCCGAGGAGTTAGTCAGTGGAAAATCCTGGGTGTGATATGTTGGGTGTCTCTGGAGAGAAGTTATAAGGAGGAGAGGAGGCACATATCCGAGATAGAATTTGTGGAACAAATCGAGGATAGTGATGTGTCTAAAACTGCACGCTGTTGTGTATGTTTTATAAAATCAAAAATGAATGGGGCATCGTCGATCCGTCTCTAAAAGAGCGGACGACGCGATGAGAACGGAAAGAACACGAAAGTGTGTGTGAATTCGAAGAGAGAGGGAAGCTTCGCGAAGCTCCCTGGTTGATCCTGCCAGTAGTCATATGCTTGTCTCAAAGATTAAGCCATGCATGTCTCAGTACATACCGTATTAAGGTGAAACCGCGAATGGCTCATTAAATCAGTTATGGTTCCTTAGATCGTACCCACATTTACTTGGATAACTGTGGTAATTCTAGAGCTAATACATGCAAAACAGAGTTCCGACCAGAGATGGAAGGAACGCTTTTATTAGATCAAAACCAATCGGTGGCGGATGGTTTGCCGTCCGTCCCATCGTTTGCTTTGGTGACTCTGAATAACTTTGTGCTGATCGCATGGTCATCTAGCACCGGCGACGCATCTTTCAAATGTCTGCCTTATCAACTGTCGATGGTAGGTTCTGCGCCTACCATGGTT
>CAMITZ010000238.1:5000-10000 GCA_946251845.1 Andrena fulva
CTTTTTTGGCTATCGGGGCGCGATCGAGCGAGCGAGCGAGCGGTACCGGGGACGCACGTCCACGCGATCGATGTGCGAGCCGCCCTAGGTTACCCGCCGGGTCCTCTCCGAGGAGAGGGTCCGTCGTGTCACAGGACTTCTATTCGGAGAGCGCGACCAAAACTGAGGAAGCGGGATGCGAGTGGAAGAAGCGTCGTGTCGAGAGAGAGCGAAACGTCGCGAAGCACAGGAGGCTTCGACGGCGGCTCGTTCCTCTGCCCTCTCCTCGCGCGCGCGCGCTTTACTTAACCCCACTCGGGGCGCTTGCGGTGCGTTTTCGTCCCCGTCTTGGGTCGCGAGTGACTCTCCTTTCTCGATACGAGCGTACAGACGCACGCGCAGACGCACGCGCAGACGGTAAGTATCGTGTATATAACACGGCGGCACACGCCTCCGATACGAGGTGAACGCGAATCGACGAGGCGGCGGATTACCGGAGGCACGATCGCAACGACGGGTCTTGTTTTGCTTCCCGATCCAGTTAACGACGGCCTCTCGAGATACCTCGCGCGAGCGCACTCGTGATTGCGTTCGTATTATCGTCCCGTTCTCATAGAGGGGGCGCCGCGGTCTGGCGGTCTGGCGCGCTTCGCTCTTTGCGCTTCACCGATGGCAGCGGACGGGAGCGTCGCGGTGAGAAACCAGGTTCTCCGTCTGTAGCGACCTCCGCGGCGTAAGCCGTGCCACGCGGTGCTATAATATATACAGAAATGCGTTCGCATTTCGTTTTTGGTATCTGTTTAAATGCATCCGCATTTAGTTTTTGGTATCTGTTTATAAATGCGTTCGCATTTATATTAGTTTTTGCATAGTTACGATTCAAGCTTTTTGCTTTTTTGCTCTCTGAGCCTTGTTAATGATCCTTCCGCAGGTTCACCTACGGAAACCTTGTTACGACTTTTACTTCCTCTAAATGATCAAGTTTGGTCATCTTCCCGGCAACATCGGCAATGCCGAGACATTGCCGCGCACCAGTCCGAAGACCTCACTAAATCATTCAATCGGTAGTAGCGACGGGCGGTGTGTACAAAGGGCAGGGACGTAATCAACGCGAGCTTATGACTCGCGCTTACTGGGAATTCCTCGTTCATGGGGAATAATTGCAAGCCCCAATCCCTAGCACGAAGGAGGTTCAGCGGGTTACCCGGGCCTTTCGGCCAGGGAAAACACGCTGATTCCTTCAGTGTAGCGCGCGTGCGGCCCAGAACATCTAAGGGCATCACAGACCTGTTATTGCTCAATCTCGTGCGGCTAGAAGCCGCCTGTCCCTCTAAGAAGATTTGTTTGTACGTTGGTAGTAAAAACCCACCGACCGAAGTCGGGGACCTTCGTGATACCATAAGTTACGTCTATTTAGCAGGCTAGAGTCTCGTTCGTTATCGGAATTAACCAGACAAATCGCTCCACCAACTAAGAACGGCCATGCACCACCACCCACCGAATCAAGAAAGAGCTATAAATCTGTCAATCCTTCCGGTGTCCGGGCCTGGTGAGGTTTCCCGTGTTGAGTCAAATTAAGCCGCAGGCTCCACTCCTGGTGGTGCCCTTCCGTCAATTCCTTTAAGTTTCAGCTTTGCAACCATACTTCCCCCGGAACCCAAAAGCTTTGGTTTCCCGGAAGCTGCCCGCCGAGTCATCGGAGGAACTTCGGCGGATCGCTAGCTGGCATCGTTTATGGTTAGAACTAGGGCGGTATCTGATCGCCTTCGAACCTCTAACTTTCGTTCTTGATTAATGAAAACATTTTTGGCAAATGCTTTCGCTTCTGTCCGTCTTGCGACGATCCAAGAATTTCACCTCTAACGTCGCAATACGAATGCCCCCATCTGTCCCTATTAATCATTACCTCGGGGTTCCGAAAACCAACAAAATAGAACCGAGGTCCTATTCCATTATTCCATGCACACAGTATTCAGGCGAAGGTAGCCTGCTTTGAGCACTCTAATTTGTTCAAAGTAAACGTACCGGCCCACCTCGACACTCAGTGAAGAGCACCGCGATGGGATATTAGTTGGACCGCCCCGTGAAGAGCTAAGCCCACCGGTAGGACGTACCACATAATGCCAGTTAAACACCGCGAGCGGTGAACCGACACTGTGACACACAGATTCAACTACGAGCTTTTTAACCGCAACAACTTTAATATACGCTATTGGAGCTGGAATTACCGCGGCTGCTGGCACCAGACTTGCCCTCCAATGGATCCTTGTTAAAGGATTTAAAGTGTACTCATTCCGATTACGGGGCCTCGGATGAGTCCCGTATCGTTATTTTTCGTCACTACCTCCCCGTGCCGGGAGTGGGTAATTTGCGCGCCTGCTGCCTTCCTTGGATGTGGTAGCCGTTTCTCAGGCTCCCTCTCCGGAATCGAACCCTGATTCCCCGTTACCCGTTACAACCATGGTAGGCGCAGAACCTACCATCGACAGTTGATAAGGCAGACATTTGAAAGATGCGTCGCCGGTGCTAGATGACCATGCGATCAGCACAAAGTTATTCAGAGTCACCAAAGCAAACGATGGGACGGACGGCAAACCATCCGCCACCGATTGGTTTTGATCTAATAAAAGCGTTCCTTCCATCTCTGGTCGGAACTCTGTTTTGCATGTATTAGCTCTAGAATTACCACAGTTATCCAAGTAAATGTGGGTACGATCTAAGGAACCATAACTGATTTAATGAGCCATTCGCGGTTTCACCTTAATACGGTATGTACTGAGACATGCATGGCTTAATCTTTGAGACAAGCATATGACTACTGGCAGGATCAACCAGGGAGCTTCGCGAAGCTTCCCTCTCTCTTCGAATTCACACACACTTTCGTGTTCTTTCCGTTCTCATCGCGTCGTCCGCTCTTTTAGAGACGGATCGACGATGCCCCATTCATTTTTGATTTTATAAAACATACACAACAGCGTGCAGTTTTAGACACATCACTATCCTCGATTTGTTCCACAAATTCTATCTCGGATATGTGCCTCCTCTCCTCCTTATAACTTCTCTCCAGAGACACCCAACATATCACACCCAGGATTTTCCACTGACTAACTCCTCGGATGATACGTGGTGTGCCTTTCTCTCCACTCTCCTTCTCTTCCAGACACCATATATATCCTAGATTTTCCACTGACTAATTCGGATAATATGTGCCTTTCTCTCTCCACACTCCTTCACAATTATATCATACTTCGAGGCATCATATCGTTTCGATTTTTCCACTGACTAAAATTTTAATCGGATATGTGCCTTTCATATATACGTTCACAGAAAGATCTCAGTTACAGACAAAATTCATTATATTTCCTTCATAAATATAAGGATGGCATCGGATGCTCGATAAAGCGCGTATCACGCGTGCCGCTGCATCCACCGGGAAGCACGGAGTACACGCACGCTAGCATCCACCGTAGAAGCACGGACCACTACACGCTGGACAAATCGACAAAGCGCGTATCATTCACGCTGGTCATGTACGTAATAGCGCGGACAAGTGCATGCTGAGCAAACGGGAAAGCGCGGACCGTGCCATGCTGGTCATAACGAGTTGGCACGTAATGTGCGCGCTAGGCATATCGAGATCTGACACCTCTTGGGTTTGTATCTACTTTCTCCCTCTTTCAAAGTTCGAACTTTTAGTTCGATACTTCATATGTACCCGACGCTAGCCTTCCTTAGCGTTTTGTTAAGTTTAAATCGTCCATCTGCGTGGATAAAGAGTTGAATGCATGAGGTCGTACAAGCATACACATAAGTGCATACGTGTCACCAACGTCACTTTTGGACGCTCACCACATAAGGGCCATTCGGTCTTAGACACCGACCCGTGGTAATGCTGTGTGGAGAAATCCGAAACGCAACACGGCAAGAACAGTCGAGACAGAATCTCGAGGAGCGGTGACTGCTTCTCAACCGAGGTCATAGAATAGCCACGCGCCCAACGCTGCTCCGACCGAGACGCTCGGACCGTCGCTCTCCCTTATAGATACCGAACGGCCGGCCGGAACGCCGGCGCCGCCGTACCTTACGCACGGGCGCTTATGGGTGTAAACCGCCGCTACAACAGCCCGTTCGCCTGGCACGCTGGGACTTAGCCGCGGAGAGGGCGCCGGGGCCAAGAGTGAACCGACTGAACGAATTGTTATAAACAATCGCCGCGACCATTAACACGATAAATACACGGTCCAAAACAACATTCGAAAATAATTTCTCGGGACTTTGAAATTTTCGAAGCTGATTGGAGTTTTTCGCGATTATCTCGAAAAGGAGCACGACGACCGTGGTCGAACCATTAGAGTAATACGTTCGCAATGCAACGGGAAACAAGGATCAATGTTTTTTTCGAGGATTGGTCGAATTTGCTGGGCGGTCGGACCACGGTGCCGAAGGACTGAAATTTTCGGAGCGGTCGGAGTTTTTCGCGATTATCTCGAAAACGAGCACGACGACCGTGGTCGAACCATTAGAGTAATACGTTCGCAATGCAACGGAGAACAAGGATCAATGGTTGTTCCGAAGATTAAAATATGACGGGACTTTGAAATTTTCGGAGCGATTGGAGTTTTTCGCGATTATCTCGAAAAGGAGCACGACGACCGTGGTCGAACCATTAGAGTAATACGTTCGCAATGCAACGGAGAGCAAGGATCAATGGTTGTTTCGAGGATTGGTCGAGTTTGATGGTCGGCCGGACCACGGTGCCGAAGGACTGAAATTTTCGGAGCGGTCGGAGTTTTTCGCGATTATCTCGAAAACGAGCACGACGACCGTGGTCGAACCATTAGAGTAATACGTTCGCAATGCAACGGAGAACAAGGATCAATGGTTGTTCCGAAGATTAAAATATGACGGGACTTTGAAATTTTCGGAGCGATTGGAGTTTTTCGCGATTATCTCGAAAAGGAGCACGACGACCGTGGTCGAACCATTAGAGTAATACGTTCGCAATGCAACGGAGAGCAAGG
>CAMITZ010000239.1:7500-10000 GCA_946251845.1 Andrena fulva
TTTTTACTTTAACGTCCGTCCGCTATATTAGCTTTGAGATTCCGCTGTCCCTCACACGCCGTGTGACTCGAGCAGAGGGAACCGCCGAAAAATAAGCTTTTCCGTGGACTGGACGACCGGTGAGACGCGCGGTGGTCTCGTACACGATCGACCAACAACGCGACAAAGACAATGTGGGGCGCGATCGGGGAGACTCGTTCTTCCATTCTACGAAGGAGAGTCTCTCCCTCTCTTGCACATTTCGCGCGGCATCAGCGCCTTTCGGTTCGTCAAAAGTTCCAGAATTCGCCCAGCCGCGCCAAGGAGGATTCCGGGGGTACAGAAACGTTTAGAGAAGCGACGAGTGGAGCAATCTCTCTTCATCGGATGTTTGGCGCAAACACTCTTTTGTGTGTCGACGGAACGTGGCCATAGGGAGAAAATGAATAATAGGGCTAGGCGAGGACACGCGCAACTACGGGGAAATACATCGACCCGATATCCTGTTGACGCGTGGTTTATTTATCATCCCGCACAGCGCCTCTATTTTCTCATTGTAGACCCTTGGATCTTCACGGCGTCCCGAAGAACGAGTGTGTGTTGTGCCCTCGGTGTTATATAGAGATTGACTGACAACACTTCTCACTTGTCAACGACGACCCTCCTCTTTATAAAATCCCTGGGGCCGCGTGAACCCGACGATATAGATCGATCGGCGCACGATATGCCGCGCACTGCTCTTTCCTCTCTTCTCTATCATCTCTCGCTGCTCTCCCCTTCTTCTTTTCGGTCTCTTTCTCAGGACAAATTTTTCATTTCAGGCGACGTCGGGAGCACGGTAGAAGATCTCGCGCGGAACGTGAAGTCAAATCTACACACTCACCCCGGTGCGAGCGGAGAGGCTGCTCTGTGTGTGATGATCCAGGGAGCGGTGCCAAGCACACGGGCGGTCGTTGTAAAACAACGACGCGCGACGCCGTGAAAGCACGCACGCGAGTCCGCACGATCATTCTCATCACATTCGCCTCTCTCTGCTTCTCGCACGGGAGAGAGATAGAGAGTACACGCTTCACGCGAGCCGTGGCAAACACCGACGAACGGCCCAACTTTCGCTCGTACGTCGCGTATCTCGCGTGTACCATCGACCCGACTCCGAAACGCGTTACATCGTCGGAAACGCGAGACGGCGAGGATGATATTATATACGGAGAACCGACGCAAGCAGTCTTTTGTATGCGATAACGACCCTCAGCCAGGCGTGGTCCAGGAATTGTATCCGTGGACCGCAATGTGCGTTCGAAATGTCGATGTTCATGTGTCCTGCAGTTCACACGTTGAGCGCAATTAGCTGCGTTCTTCATCGACCCACGAGCCAAGTGATCCACCGTTCAGGGTAATCGTGTTATTAAATATGTTCGTTATATCTTTTGTTCTCGGTTCGGATGAAGCCGAGGCCCGTGGCGCCTCCAACCAGCGCGCGAAGGAGGTCCGGGCGTCGCCAGCGTTGACGACACTGTGTGAGATTTGTGTCCAGGACGGGAACCGTCGAAGCGTAACGCGGAAACACCGCGCGACACGTCCGACGGCCGAGCGTACAAATTCATTTAAAAACCTTCGAGATACACGGATACGAGAACCGTAATCGCGTACTCTGCGGGCGGGCCACCGCACGCGGCAGCGTCCCCTTCCTCACACGCTCTCTATCGTCGTCGCAGTCCCCCGAAAGCGGACGCGCGGCCGGCTTCGATCGGTCCAATCGGACTTTCGCTATCGAAGCTTCACAGCCGGTCCTTTTTTGGCTATCGGGGCGCGATCGAGCGAGCGAGCGAGCGGTACCGGGGACGCACGTCCACGCGATCGATGTGCGAGCCGCCCTAGGTTACCCGCCGGGTCCTCTCCGAGGAGAGGGTCCGTCGTGTCACAGGACTTCTATTCGGAGAGCGCGACCAAAACTGAGGAAGCGGGATGCGAGTGGAAGAAGCGTCGTGTCGAGAGAGAGCGAAACGTCGCGAAGCACAGGAGGCTTCGACGGCGGCTCGTTCCTCTGCCCTCTCCTCGCGCGCGCGCGCTTTACTTAACCCCACTCGGGGCGCTTGCGGTGCGTTTTCGTCCCCGTCTTGGGTCGCGAGTGACTCTCCTTTCTCGATACGAGCGTACAGACGCACGCGCAGACGCACGCGCAGACGGTAAGTATCGTGTATATAACACGGCGGCACACGCCTCCGATACGAGGTGAACGCGAATCGACGAGGCGGCGGATTACCGGAGGCACGATCGCAACGACGGGTCTTGTTTTGCTTCCCGATCCAGTTAACGACGGCCTCTCGAGATACCTCGCGCGAGCGCACTCGTGATTGCGTTCGTATTATCGTCCCGTTCTCATAGAGGGGGCGCCGCGGTCTGGCGGTCTGGCGCGCTTCGCTCTTTGCGCTTCACCGATGGCAGCGGACGGGAGCGTCGCGGTGAGAAACCAGGTTCTCCGTCTGTAGCGACCTCCGCGGCGTAAGCCGTGCCACGCGGT
>CAMITZ010000239.1:12500-15000 GCA_946251845.1 Andrena fulva
GAGGCATCATATCGTTTCGATTTTTCCACTGACTAAAATTTTAATCGGATATGTGCCTTTCATATATACGTTCACAGAAAGATCTCAGTTACAGACAAAATTCATTATATTTCCTTCATAAATATAAGGATGGCATCGGATGCTCGATAAAGCGCGTATCACGCGTGCCGCTGCATCCACCGGGAAGCACGGAGTACACGCACGCTAGCATCCACCGTAGAAGCACGGACCACTACACGCTGGACAAATCGACAAAGCGCGTATCATTCACGCTGGTCATGTACGTAATAGCGCGGACAAGTGCATGCTGAGCAAACGGGAAAGCGCGGACCGTGCCATGCTGGTCATAACGAGTTGGCACGTAATGTGCGCGCTAGGCATATCGAGATCTGACACCTCTTGGGTTTGTATCTACTTTCTCCCTCTTTCAAAGTTCGAACTTTTAGTTCGATACTTCATATGTACCCGACGCTAGCCTTCCTTAGCGTTTTGTTAAGTTTAAATCGTCCATCTGCGTGGATAAAGAGTTGAATGCATGAGGTCGTACAAGCATACACATAAGTGCATACGTGTCACCAACGTCACTTTTGGACGCTCACCACATAAGGGCCATTCGGTCTTAGACACCGACCCGTGGTAATGCTGTGTGGAGAAATCCGAAACGCAACACGGCAAGAACAGTCGAGACAGAATCTCGAGGAGCGGTGACTGCTTCTCAACCGAGGTCATAGAATAGCCACGCGCCCAACGCTGCTCCGACCGAGACGCTCGGACCGTCGCTCTCCCTTATAGATACCGAACGGCCGGCCGGAACGCCGGCGCCGCCGTACCTTACGCACGGGCGCTTATGGGTGTAAACCGCCGCTACAACAGCCCGTTCGCCTGGCACGCTGGGACTTAGCCGCGGAGAGGGCGCCGGGGCCAAGAGTGAACCGACTGAACGAATTGTTATAAACAATCGCCGCGACCATTAACACGATAAATACACGGTCCAAAACAACATTCGAAAATAATTTCTCGGGACTTTGAAATTTTCGAAGCTGATTGGAGTTTTTCGCGATTATCTCGAAAAGGAGCACGACGACCGTGGTCGAACCATTAGAGTAATACGTTCGCAATGCAACGGGAAACAAGGATCAATGTTTTTTTCGAGGATTGGTCGAATTTGCTGGGCGGTCGGACCACGGTGCCGAAGGACTGAAATTTTCGGAGCGGTCGGAGTTTTTCGCGATTATCTCGAAAACGAGCACGACGACCGTGGTCGAACCATTAGAGTAATACGTTCGCAATGCAACGGAGAACAAGGATCAATGGTTGTTCCGAAGATTAAAATATGACGGGACTTTGAAATTTTCGGAGCGATTGGAGTTTTTCGCGATTATCTCGAAAAGGAGCACGACGACCGTGGTCGAACCATTAGAGTAATACGTTCGCAATGCAACGGAGAGCAAGGATCAATGGTTGTTTCGAGGATTGGTCGAGTTTGATGGTCGGCCGGACCACGGTGCCGAAGGACTGAAATTTTCGGAGCGGTCGGAGTTTTTCGCGATTATCTCGAAAACGAGCACGACGACCGTGGTCGAACCATTAGAGTAATACGTTCGCAATGCAACGGAGAACAAGGATCAATGGTTGTTCCGAAGATTAAAATATGACGGGACTTTGAAATTTTCGGAGCGATTGGAGTTTTTCGCGATTATCTCGAAAAGGAGCACGACGACCGTGGTCGAACCATTAGAGTAATACGTTCGCAATGCAACGGAGAGCAAGGATCAATGGTTGTTTCGAGGATTGGTCGAGTTTGATGGTCGGCCGGACCACGGTGCCGAAGGACTGAAATTTTCGGAGCGGTCGGAGTTTTTCGCGATTATCTCGAAAACGAGCACGACGACCGTGGTCGAACCATTAGAGTAATACGTTCGCAATGCAACGGAGAACAAGGATCAATGGTTGTTCCGAAGATTAAAATATGACGGGACTTTGAAATTTTCGGAGCGATTGGAGTTTTTCGCGATTATCTCGAAAACGAGCACGACGACCGTGGTCGAACCATTAGAGTAATACGTTCGCAATGCAACGGAGAACAAGGATCAATGGTTGTTCCGAAGATTAAAATATGACGGGACTTTGAAATTTTCGGAGCGATTGGAGTTTTTCGCGATTATCTCGAAAAGGAGCACGACGACCGTGGTCGAACCATTAGAGTAATACGTTCGCAATGCAACGGAGAGCAAGGATCAGTTGTTGTTTCGAGGATTGGTCGAGTTTGATGGTCGGCCGGACTACGGTGCCGAAGGACTGAAATTTTCGGAGCGATCGGAGGTTTTCGCGATTGTCTCGAAAACGAGCACGACGACCGTGGTCGAACCATTAGAGTAATGCGTTCGCAATGCAACGGAGAGCAAGGATCAGTTGTTGTTTCGAGGATTGGTCGAGTTTGATGGTCGGCCGGACTACGGTGCCGAAGGACTGAAATTTTCGGAGCGATCGGAGGTTTTCG
>CAMITZ010000239.1:20000-22500 GCA_946251845.1 Andrena fulva
TCTCCCGGCGGGAGTACGGGGTGTGCGCGTATTGCGTATCATCCCCGTACACACATCCCGGGCTCGTAGCCCGACGACGACGACGACGGATCGATGTGGATCGATCTCGTTTATTATATATATCCAGAGGTGCCATCGCACGATTCCAGAGGAAAGGTGTCTTTTCGTCGCGCACCGTCGATTCGATCCGTGAGACTCTCGCGGAACGAGCACCGGTTTTTACTTTAACGTCCGTCCGCTATATTAGCTTTGAGATTCCGCTGTCCCTCACACGCCGTGTGACTCGAGCAGAGGGAACCGCCGAAAAATAAGCTTTTCCGTGGACTGGACGACCGGTGAGACGCGCGGTGGTCTCGTACACGATCGACCAACAACGCGACAAAGACAATGTGGGGCGCGATCGGGGAGACTCGTTCTTCCATTCTACGAAGGAGAGTCTCTCCCTCTCTTGCACATTTCGCGCGGCATCAGCGCCTTTCGGTTCGTCAAAAGTTCCAGAATTCGCCCAGCCGCGCCAAGGAGGATTCCGGGGGTACAGAAACGTTTAGAGAAGCGACGAGTGGAGCAATCTCTCTTCATCGGATGTTTGGCGCAAACACTCTTTTGTGTGTCGACGGAACGTGGCCATAGGGAGAAAATGAATAATAGGGCTAGGCGAGGACACGCGCAACTACGGGGAAATACATCGACCCGATATCCTGTTGACGCGTGGTTTATTTATCATCCCGCACAGCGCCTCTATTTTCTCATTGTAGACCCTTGGATCTTCACGGCGTCCCGAAGAACGAGTGTGTGTTGTGCCCTCGGTGTTATATAGAGATTGACTGACAACACTTCTCACTTGTCAACGACGACCCTCCTCTTTATAAAATCCCTGGGGCCGCGTGAACCCGACGATATAGATCGATCGGCGCACGATATGCCGCGCACTGCTCTTTCCTCTCTTCTCTATCATCTCTCGCTGCTCTCCCCTTCTTCTTTTCGGTCTCTTTCTCAGGACAAATTTTTCATTTCAGGCGACGTCGGGAGCACGGTAGAAGATCTCGCGCGGAACGTGAAGTCAAATCTACACACTCACCCCGGTGCGAGCGGAGAGGCTGCTCTGTGTGTGATGATCCAGGGAGCGGTGCCAAGCACACGGGCGGTCGTTGTAAAACAACGACGCGCGACGCCGTGAAAGCACGCACGCGAGTCCGCACGATCATTCTCATCACATTCGCCTCTCTCTGCTTCTCGCACGGGAGAGAGATAGAGAGTACACGCTTCACGCGAGCCGTGGCAAACACCGACGAACGGCCCAACTTTCGCTCGTACGTCGCGTATCTCGCGTGTACCATCGACCCGACTCCGAAACGCGTTACATCGTCGGAAACGCGAGACGGCGAGGATGATATTATATACGGAGAACCGACGCAAGCAGTCTTTTGTATGCGATAACGACCCTCAGCCAGGCGTGGTCCAGGAATTGTATCCGTGGACCGCAATGTGCGTTCGAAATGTCGATGTTCATGTGTCCTGCAGTTCACACGTTGACGCGCAATTAGCTGCGTTCTTCATCGACCCACGAGCCAAGTGATCCACCGTTCAGGGTAATCGTGTTATTAAATATGTTCGTTATATCTTTTGTTCTCGGTTCGGATGAAGCCGAGGCCCGTGGCGCCTCCAACCAGCGCGCGAAGGAGGTCCGGGCGTCGCCAGCGTTGACGACACTGTGTGAGATTTGTGTCCAGGACGGGAACCGTCGAAGCGTAACGCGGAAACACCGCGCGACACGTCCGACGGCCGAGCGTACAAATTCATTTAAAAACCTTCGAGATACACGGATACGAGAACCGTAATCGCGTACTCTGCGGGCGGGGCCACCGCACGCGGCAGCGTCCCCTTCCTCACACGCTCTCTATCGTCGTCGCAGTCCCCCCGAAAGCGGACGCGCGGCCGGCTTCGATCGGTCCAATCGGACTTTCGCTATCGAAGCTTCACAGCCGGTCCTTTTTTGGCTATCGGGGCGCGATCGAGCGAGCGAGCGAGCGGTACCGGGGACGCACGTCCACGCGATCGATGTGCGAGCCGCCCTAGGTTACCCGCCGGGTCCTCTCCGAGGAGAGGGTCCGTCGTGTCACAGGACTTCTATTCGGAGAGCGCGACCAAAACTGAGGAAGCGGGATGCGAGTGGAAGAAGCGTCGTGTCGAGAGAGAGCGAAACGTCGCGAAGCACAGGAGGCTTCGACGGCGGCTCGTTCCTCTGCCCTCTCCTCGCGCGCGCGCGCTTTACTTAACCCCACTCGGGGCGCTTGCGGTGCGTTTTCGTCCCCGTCTTGGGTCGCGAGTGACTCTCCTTTCTCGATACGAGCGTACAGACGCACGCGCAGACGCACGCGCAGACGGTAAGTATCGTGTATATAACACGGCGGCACACGCCTCCGATACGAGGTGAACGCGAATCGACGAGGCGGCGGATTACCGGAGGCACGATCGCAACGACGGGTCTTGTTTTGCTTCC
>CAMITZ010000239.1:25000-26875 GCA_946251845.1 Andrena fulva
ATATGTGCCTCCTCTCCTCCTTATAACTTCTCTCCAGAGACACCCAACATATCACACCCAGGATTTTCCACTGACTAACTCCTCGGATGATACGTGGTGTGCCTTTCTCTCCACTCTCCTTCTCTTCCAGACACCATATATATCCTAGATTTTCCACTGACTAATTCGGATAATATGTGCCTTTCTCTCTCCACACTCCTTCACAATTATATCATACTTCGAGGCATCATATCGTTTCGATTTTTCCACTGACTAAAATTTTAATCGGATATGTGCCTTTCATATATACGTTCACAGAAAGATCTCAGTTACAGACAAAATTCATTATATTTCCTTCATAAATATAAGGATGGCATCGGATGCTCGATAAAGCGCGTATCACGCGTGCCGCTGCATCCACCGGGAAGCACGGAGTACACGCACGCTAGCATCCACCGTAGAAGCACGGACCACTACACGCTGGACAAATCGACAAAGCGCGTATCATTCACGCTGGTCATGTACGTAATAGCGCGGACAAGTGCATGCTGAGCAAACGGGGAAAGCGCGGACCGTGCCATGCTGGTCATAACGAGTTGGCACGTAATGTGCGCGCTAGGCATATCGAGATCTGACACCTCTTGGGTTTGTATCTACTTTCTCCCTCTTTCAAAGTTCGAACTTTTAGTTCGATACTTCATATGTACCCGACGCTAGCCTTCCTTAGCGTTTTGTTAAGTTTAAATCGTCCATCTGCGTGGATAAAGAGTTGAATGCATGAGGTCGTACAAGCATACACATAAGTGCATACGTGTCACCAACGTCACTTTTGGACGCTCACCACATAAGGGCCATTCGGTCTTAGACACCGACCCGTGGTAATGCTGTGTGGAGAAATCCGAAACGCAACACGGCAAGAACAGTCGAGACAGAATCTCGAGGAGCGGTGACTGCTTCTCAACCGAGGTCATAGAATAGCCACGCGCCCAACGCTGCTCCGACCGAGACGCTCGGACCGTCGCTCTCCCTTATAGATACCGAACGGCCGGCCGGAACGCCGGCGCCGCGTACCTTACGCACGGGCGCTTATGGGTGTAAACCGCCGCTACAACAGCCCGTTCGCCTGGCACGCTGGGACTTAGCCGCGGAGAGGGCGCCGGGGGCCAAGAGTGAACCGACTGAACGAATTGTTATAAACAATCGCCGCGACCATTAACACGATAAATACACGGTCCAAAACAACATTCGAAAATAATTTCTCGGGACTTTGAAATTTTCGAAGCTGATTGGAGTTTTTCGCGATTATCTCGAAAAGGAGCACGACGACCGTGGTCGAACCATTAGAGTAATACGTTCGCAATGCAACGGGAAACAAGGATCAATGTTTTTTTCGAGGATTGGTCGAATTTGCTGGGCGGTCGGACCACGGTGCCGAAGGACTGAAATTTTCGGAGCGGTCGGAGTTTTTCGCGATTATCTCGAAAACGAGCACGACGACCGTGGTCGAACCATTAGAGTAATACGTTCGCAATGCAACGGAGAACAAGGATCAATGGTTGTTCCGAAGATTAAAATATGACGGGACTTTGAAATTTTCGGAGCGATTGGAGTTTTTCGCGATTATCTCGAAAAGGAGCACGACGACCGTGGTCGAACCATTAGAGTAATACGTTCGCAATGCAACGGAGAGCAAGGATCAATGGTTGTTTCGAGGATTGGTCGAGTTTGATGGTCGGCCGGACCACGGTGCCGAAGGACTGAAATTTTCGGAGCGGTCGGAGTTTTTCGCGATTATCTCGAAAACGAGCACGACGACCGTGGTCGAACCATTAGAGTAATACGTTCGCAATGCAACGGAGAACAAGGATCAATGGTTGTTCCGAAGATTAAAATATG
>CAMITZ010000240.1:7500-15000 GCA_946251845.1 Andrena fulva
GACTGTTCTTGCCGTGTTGCGTTTCGGATTTCTCCACACAGCATTACCACGGGTCGGTGTCTAAGACCGAATGGCCCTTATGTGGTGAGCGTCCAAAAGTGACGTTGGTGACACGTATGCACTTATGTGTATGCTTGTACGACCTCATGCATTCAACTCTTTATCCACGCAGATGGACGATTTAAACTTAACAAAACGCTAAGGAAGGCTAGCGTCGGGTACATATGAAGTATCGAACTAAAAGTTCGAACTTTAAAGAGGGAGAAAGTAGATACAAACCCAAGAGGTGTCAGATCTCGATATGCCTAGCGCGCACATTACGTGCCAACTCGTTATGACCAGCATGGCACGGTCCGCGCTTTCCCGTTTGCTCAGCATGCACTTGTCCGCGCTATTACGTACATGACCAGCGTGAATGATACGCGCTTTGTCGATTTGTCCAGCGTGTAGTGGTCCGTGCTTCTACGGTGGATGCTAGCGTGCGTGTACTCCGTGCTTCCCGGTGGATGCAGCGGCACGCGTGATACGCGCTTTATCGAGCATCCGATGCCATCCTTATATTTATGAAGGAAATATAATGAATTTTGTCTGTAACTGAGATCTTTCTGTGAACGTATATATGAAAGGCACATATCCGATTAAAATTTTAGTCAGTGGAAAAATCGAAACGATATGATGCCTCGAAGTATGATATAATTGTGAAGGAGTGTGGAGAGAGAAAGGCACATATTATCCGAATTAGTCAGTGGAAAATCTAGGATATATATGGTGTCTGGAAGAGAAGGAGAGTGGAGAGAAAGGCACACCACGTATCATCCGAGGAGTTAGTCAGTGGAAAATCCTGGGTGTGATATGTTGGGTGTCTCTGGAGAGAAGTTATAAGGAGGAGAGGAGGCACATATCCGAGATAGAATTTGTGGAACAAATCGAGGATAGTGATGTGTCTAAAACTGCACGCTGTTGTGTATGTTTTATAAAATCAAAAATGAATGGGGCATCGTCGATCCGTCTCTAAAAGAGCGGACGACGCGATGAGAACGGAAAGAACACGAAAGTGTGTGTGAATTCGAAGAGAGAGGGAAGCTTCGCGAAGCTCCCTGGTTGATCCTGCCAGTAGTCATATGCTTGTCTCAAAGATTAAGCCATGCATGTCTCAGTACATACCGTATTAAGGTGAAACCGCGAATGGCTCATTAAATCAGTTATGGTTCCTTAGATCGTACCCACATTTACTTGGATAACTGTGGTAATTCTAGAGCTAATACATGCAAAACAGAGTTCCGACCAGAGATGGAAGGAACGCTTTTATTAGATCAAAACCAATCGGTGGCGGATGGTTTGCCGTCCGTCCCATCGTTTGCTTTGGTGACTCTGAATAACTTTGTGCTGATCGCATGGTCATCTAGCACCGGCGACGCATCTTTCAAATGTCTGCCTTATCAACTGTCGATGGTAGGTTCTGCGCCTACCATGGTTGTAACGGGTAACGGGGAATCAGGGTTCGATTCCGGAGAGGGAGCCTGAGAAACGGCTACCACATCCAAGGAAGGCAGCAGGCGCGCAAATTACCCACTCCCGGCACGGGGAGGTAGTGACGAAAAATAACGATACGGGACTCATCCGAGGCCCCGTAATCGGAATGAGTACACTTTAAATCCTTTAACAAGGATCCATTGGAGGGCAAGTCTGGTGCCAGCAGCCGCGGTAATTCCAGCTCCAATAGCGTATATTAAAGTTGTTGCGGTTAAAAAGCTCGTAGTTGAATCTGTGTGTCACAGTGTCGGTTCACCGCTCGCGGTGTTTAACTGGCATTATGTGGTACGTCCTACCGGTGGGCTTAGCTCTTCACGGGGCGGTCCAACTAATATCCCATCGCGGTGCTCTTCACTGAGTGTCGAGGTGGGCCGGTACGTTTACTTTGAACAAATTAGAGTGCTCAAAGCAGGCTACCTTCGCCTGAATACTGTGTGCATGGAATAATGGAATAGGACCTCGGTTCTATTTTGTTGGTTTTCGGAACCCCGAGGTAATGATTAATAGGGACAGATGGGGGCATTCGTATTGCGACGTTAGAGGTGAAATTCTTGGATCGTCGCAAGACGGACAGAAGCGAAAGCATTTGCCAAAAATGTTTTCATTAATCAAGAACGAAAGTTAGAGGTTCGAAGGCGATCAGATACCGCCCTAGTTCTAACCATAAACGATGCCAGCTAGCGATCCGCCGAAGTTCCTCCGATGACTCGGCGGGCAGCTTCCGGGAAACCAAAGCTTTTGGGTTCCGGGGGAAGTATGGTTGCAAAGCTGAAACTTAAAGGAATTGACGGAAGGGCACCACCAGGAGTGGAGCCTGCGGCTTAATTTGACTCAACACGGGAAACCTCACCAGGCCCGGACACCGGAAGGATTGACAGATTTATAGCTCTTTCTTGATTCGGTGGGTGGTGGTGCATGGCCGTTCTTAGTTGGTGGAGCGATTTGTCTGGTTAATTCCGATAACGAACGAGACTCTAGCCTGCTAAATAGACGTAACTTATGGTATCACGAAGGTCCCCGACTTCGGTCGGTGGGTTTTTACTACCAACGTACAAACAAATCTTCTTAGAGGGACAGGCGGCTTCTAGCCGCACGAGATTGAGCAATAACAGGTCTGTGATGCCCTTAGATGTTCTGGGCCGCACGCGCGCTACACTGAAGGAATCAGCGTGTTTTCCCTGGCCGAAAGGCCCGGGTAACCCGCTGAACCTCCTTCGTGCTAGGGATTGGGGCTTGCAATTATTCCCCATGAACGAGGAATTCCCAGTAAGCGCGAGTCATAAGCTCGCGTTGATTACGTCCCTGCCCTTTGTACACACCGCCCGTCGCTACTACCGATTGAATGATTTAGTGAGGTCTTCGGACTGGTGCGCGGCAATGTCTCGGCATTGCCGATGTTGCCGGGAAGATGACCAAACTTGATCATTTAGAGGAAGTAAAAGTCGTAACAAGGTTTCCGTAGGTGAACCTGCGGAAGGATCATTAACAAGGCTCAGAGAGCAAAAAAGCAAAAAGCTTGAATCGTAACTATGCAAAAACTAATATAAATGCGAACGCATTTATAAACAGATACCAAAAACTAAATGCGGATGCATTTAAACAGATACCAAAAACGAAATGCGAACGCATTTCTGTATATATTATAGCACCGCGTGGCACGGCTTACGCCGCGGAGGTCGCTACAGACGGAGAACCTGGTTTCTCACCGCGACGCTCCCGTCCGCTGCCATCGGTGAAGCGCAAAGAGCGAAGCGCGCCAGACCGCCAGACCGCGGCGCCCCCTCTATGAGAACGGGACGATAATACGAACGCAATCACGAGTGCGCTCGCGCGAGGTATCTCGAGAGGCCGTCGTTAACTGGATCGGGAAGCAAAACAAGACCCGTCGTTGCGATCGTGCCTCCGGTAATCCGCCGCCTCGTCGATTCGCGTTCACCTCGTATCGGAGGCGTGTGCCGCCGTGTTATATACACGATACTTACCGTCTGCGCGTGCGTCTGCGCGTGCGTCTGTACGCTCGTATCGAGAAAGGAGAGTCACTCGCGACCCAAGACGGGGACGAAAACGCACCGCAAGCGCCCCGAGTGGGGTTAAGTAAAGCGCGCGCGCGCGAGGAGAGGGCAGAGGAACGAGCCGCCGTCGAAGCCTCCTGTGCTTCGCGACGTTTCGCTCTCTCTCGACACGACGCTTCTTCCACTCGCATCCCGCTTCCTCAGTTTTGGTCGCGCTCTCCGAATAGAAGTCCTGTGACACGACGGACCCTCTCCTCGGAGAGGACCCGGCGGGTAACCTAGGGCGGCTCGCACATCGATCGCGTGGACGTGCGTCCCCGGTACCGCTCGCTCGCTCGCTCGATCGCGCCCCGATAGCCAAAAAAGGACCGGCTGTGAAGCTTCGATAGCGAAAGTCCGATTGGACCGATCGAAGCCGGCCGCGCGTCCGCTTTCGGGGGACTGCGACGACGATAGAGAGCGTGTGAGGAAGGGGACGCTGCCGCGTGCGGTGGCCCGCCCGCAGAGTACGCGATTACGGTTCTCGTATCCGTGTATCTCGAAGGTTTTTAAATGAATTTGTACGCTCGGCCGTCGGACGTGTCGCGCGGTGTTTCCGCGTTACGCTTCGACGGTTCCCGTCCTGGACACAAATCTCACACAGTGTCGTCAACGCTGGCGACGCCCGGACCTCCTTCGCGCGCTGGTTGGAGGCGCCACGGGCCTCGGCTTCATCCGAACCGAGAACAAAAGATATAACGAACATATTTAATAACACGATTACCCTGAACGGTGGATCACTTGGCTCGTGGGTCGATGAAGAACGCAGCTAATTGCGCGTCAACGTGTGAACTGCAGGACACATGAACATCGACATTTCGAACGCACATTGCGGTCCACGGATACAATTCCTGGACCACGCCTGGCTGAGGGTCGTTATCGCATACAAAAGACTGCTTGCGTCGGTTCTCCGTATATAATATCATCCTCGCCGTCTCGCGTTTCCGACGATGTAACGCGTTTCGGAGTCGGGTCGATGGTACACGCGAGATACGCGACGTACGAGCGAAAGTTGAGGCCGTTCGTCGGTGTTTGCCACGGCTCGCGTGAAGCGTGTACTCTCTATCTCTCTCCCGTGCGAGAAGCAGAGAGAGGCGAATGTGATGAGAATGATCGTGCGGACTCGCGTGCGTGCTTTCACGGCGTCGCGCGTCGTTGTTTTACAACGACCGCCCGTGTGCTTGGCACCGCTCCCTGGATCATCACACACAGAGCAGCCTCTCCGCTCGCACCGGGGTGAGTGTGTAGATTTGACTTCACGTTCCGCGCGAGATCTTCTACCGTGCTCCCGACGTCGCCTGAAATGAAAAATTTGTCCTGAGAAAGAGACCGAAAAGAAGAAGGGGAGAGCAGCGAGAGATGATAGAGAAGAGAGGAAAGAGCAGTGCGCGGCATATCGTGCGCCGATCGATCTATATCGTCGGGTTCACGCGGCCCCAGGGATTTTATAAAGAGGAGGGTCGTCGTTGACAAGTGAGAAGTGTTGTCAGTCAATCTCTATATAACACCGAGGGCACAACACACACTCGTTCTTCGGGACGCCGTGAAGATCCAAGGGTCTACAATGAGAAAATAGAGGCGCTGTGCGGGATGATAAATAAACCACGCGTCAACAGGATATCGGGTCGATGTATTTCCCCGTAGTTGCGCGTGTCCTCGCCTAGCCCTATTATTCATTTTCTCCCTATGGCCACGTTCCGTCGACACACAAAAGAGTGTTTGCGCCAAACATCCGATGAAGAGAGATTGCTCCACTCGTCGCTTCTCTAAACGTTTCTGTACCCCCGGAATCCTCCTTGGCGCGGCTGGGCGAATTCTGGAACTTTTGACGAACCGAAAGGCGCTGATGCCGCGCGAAATGTGCAAGAGAGGGAGAGACTCTCCTTCGTAGAATGGAAGAACGAGTCTCCCCGATCGCGCCCCACATTGTCTTTGTCGCGTTGTTGGTCGATCGTGTACGAGACCACCGCGCGTCTCACCGGTCGTCCAGTCCACGGAAAAGCTTATTTTTCGGCGGTTCCCTCTGCTCGAGTCACACGGCGTGTGAGGGACAGCGGAATCTCAAAGCTAATATAGCGGACGGACGTTAAAGTAAAAACCGGTGCTCGTTCCGCGAGAGTCTCACGGATCGAATCGACGGTGCGCGACGAAAAGACACCTTTCCTCTGGAATCGTGCGATGGCACCTCTGGATATATATAATAAACGAGATCGATCCACATCGATCCGTCGTCGTCGTCGTCGGGCTACGAGCCGGGATGTGTGTACGGGGATGATACGCAATACGCGCACACCCCGTACTCCCGCCGGGAGACCCGTTCGAGGTGTACAATAATATCCAAAAGAGGGAGCACGATTTTATAATTCCGGAGGCAGCGCGCGCGCGCGCGCGCGCGCGCGCTTCTCCAAAATATCTTCTCTCCGTTTCACGGTCTCCTCTCTCAGCCTTTTTTTCTCTGGTGGCACAAATTTATTTATATATATATAATAAAACGATTGACGACGACCTCAGAGTAGGCGAGATTACCCGCTGAATTTAAGCATATTACTAAGCGGAGGAAAAGAAACTAACAAGGATTTCCTTAGTAGCGGCGAGCGAACAGGAATTAGCCCAGCACTGAATCCCGCGGTTCCGCCGCAGGGAATTGTAGTGTTCAGGAGGATCCGTTTATCCCGTGACGTCGCACCGCGTCCAAGTCCATCTTGAATGGGGCCACTTACCCGCAGAGGGTGCCAGGCCCGTAGCGACCGGTACGCGTTTCGGGAGGATCTCTCCATAGAGTCGGGTTGCTTGAGAGTGCAACCCTAAGTGGGTGGTAAACTCCATCTAAGGCTAAATACAACCACGAGACCGATAGCGAACAAGTACCGTGAGGGAAAGTTGAAAAGAACTTTGAAGAGAGAGTTCAAGAGTACGTGAAACCGTTCAGGGGTAAACCTGAGAAACCCAAAAGATCGAATGGGGAGATTCATCGTCGACGAGGCTGGCTCCCGTCGGTGCGCGATACTCCGGGTGTGGACCATTAGTGGTTCCATTAGCGAGGGTACACCACCGGCGGCGAATGTTCCGGCCACGTAGTCGTGCACTTCTCCCCTAGTAGAACGTCGCGACCCGTTGCGTGTCGGTCTACGGCCCGAGCGGTTGCCTGTTTCGTTGCTCCCAGAGCACGCGACAGACCCTCGGCCGCCCGGCCGGCTGCGCGACGGTACTCTGACGGTATCGGGCCGCAACCAAAATCCATTTTCGAATGTGTGTGCGTCAGGCCCGCCGCAAGCCCGGTCAGTTCTTACCCGGAGGCACGGACCTGGTGCCGTCCCCGGGCCTGGCCAGCTGTTAGCAGGCGGTGTCCTTGGACTGGCCAAGCTTCGAATTACCGGTCGGCGACGCTACTGCTTTGGGTACTCTCAGGACCCGTCTTGAAACACGGACCAAGGAGTCTAACATGTGCGCGAGTCATTGGGAGAAAGAAACCTAAAGGCGGAATGAAAGTGAAGGTCGACCTTCGCGTCGACCGAGGGAGGATCGGCCGCGTTACGATGCGGCCTCGCACTCCCGGGGCGTCTCGTTCTCATTGCGAGAAGAGGCGCACCTAGAGCGTACACGTTGGGACCCGAAAGATGGTGAACTATGCCTGGTCAGGACGAAGTCAGGGGAAACCCTGATGGAGGTCCGTAGCGATTCTGACGTGCAAATCGATCGTCGGAACTGGGTATAGGGGCGAAAGACTAATCGAACCATCTAGTAGCTGGTTCCCTCCGAAGTTTCCCTCAGGATAGCTGGCACTCGCTCGTTCCTACGCGAACGTGTGCGAGTTTCATCTGGTAAAGCGAATGATTAGAGGCCTTGGGGCCGAAACGACCTCAACCTATTCTCAAACTTTAAATGGGTGAGATCTCTGGCTTGCTTGGATCATGAA
>CAMITZ010000241.1:0-2500 GCA_946251845.1 Andrena fulva
TCGCTCCGAAAATTTCAGTCCTTCGGCACCGTAGTCCGGCCGACCATCAAACTCGACCAATCCTCGAAACAACAACTGATCCTTGCTCTCCGTTGCATTGCGAACGTATTACTCTAATGGTTCGACCACGGTCGTCGTGCTCCTTTTCGAGATAATCGCGAAAAACTCCAATCGCTCCGAAAATTTCAAAGTCCCGTCATATTTTAATCTTCGGAACAACCATTGATCCTTGTTCTCCGTTGCATTGCGAACGTATTACTCTAATGGTTCGACCACGGTCGTCGTGCTCGTTTTCGAGATAATCGCGAAAAACTCCAATCGCTCCGAAAATTTCAAAGTCCCGTCATATTTTAATCTTCGGAACAACCATTGATCCTTGTTCTCCGTTGCATTGCGAACGTATTACTCTAATGGTTCGACCACGGTCGTCGTGCTCGTTTTCGAGATAATCGCGAAAAACTCCGACCGCTCCGAAAATTTCAGTCCTTCGGCACCGTGGTCCGGCCGACCATCAAACTCGACCAATCCTCGAAACAACCATTGATCCTTGCTCTCCGTTGCATTGCGAACGTATTACTCTAATGGTTCGACCACGGTCGTCGTGCTCCTTTTCGAGATAATCGCGAAAAACTCCAATCGCTCCGAAAATTTCAAAGTCCCGTCATATTTTAATCTTCGGAACAACCATTGATCCTTGTTCTCCGTTGCATTGCGAACGTATTACTCTAATGGTTCGACCACGGTCGTCGTGCTCGTTTTCGAGATAATCGCGAAAAACTCCGACCGCTCCGAAAATTTCAGTCCTTCGGCACCGTGGTCCGGCCGACCATCAAACTCGACCAATCCTCGAAACAACCATTGATCCTTGCTCTCCGTTGCATTGCGAACGTATTACTCTAATGGTTCGACCACGGTCGTCGTGCTCCTTTTCGAGATAATCGCGAAAAACTCCAATCGCTCCGAAAATTTCAAAGTCCCGTCATATTTTAATCTTCGGAACAACCATTGATCCTTGTTCTCCGTTGCATTGCGAACGTATTACTCTAATGGTTCGACCACGGTCGTCGTGCTCGTTTTCGAGATAATCGCGAAAAACTCCGACCGCTCCGAAAATTTCAGTCCTTCGGCACCGTGGTCCGACCGCCCAGCAAATTCGACCAATCCTCGAAAAAAACATTGATCCTTGTTTCCCGTTGCATTGCGAACGTATTACTCTAATGGTTCGACCACGGTCGTCGTGCTCCTTTTCGAGATAATCGCGAAAAACTCCAATCAGCTTCGAAAATTTCAAAGTCCCGAGAAATTATTTTCGAATGTTGTTTTGGACCGTGTATTTATCGTGTTAATGGTCGCGGCGATTGTTTATAACAATTCGTTCAGTCGGTTCACTCTTGGCCCCGGCGCCCTCTCCGCGGCTAAGTCCCAGCGTGCCAGGCGAACGGGCTGTTGTAGCGGCGGTTTACACCCATAAGCGCCCGTGCGTAAGGTACGGCGGCGCCGGCGTTCCGGCCGGCCGTTCGGTATCTATAAGGGAGAGCGACGGTCCGAGCGTCTCGGTCGGAGCAGCGTTGGGCGCGTGGCTATTCTATGACCTCGGTTGAGAAGCAGTCACCGCTCCTCGAGATTCTGTCTCGACTGTTCTTGCCGTGTTGCGTTTCGGATTTCTCCACACAGCATTACCACGGGTCGGTGTCTAAGACCGAATGGCCCTTATGTGGTGAGCGTCCAAAAGTGACGTTGGTGACACGTATGCACTTATGTGTATGCTTGTACGACCTCATGCATTCAACTCTTTATCCACGCAGATGGACGATTTAAACTTAACAAAACGCTAAGGAAGGCTAGCGTCGGGTACATATGAAGTATCGAACTAAAAGTTCGAACTTTGAAAGAGGGAGAAAGTAGATACAAACCCAAGAGGTGTCAGATCTCGATATGCCTAGCGCGCACATTACGTGCCAACTCGTTATGACCAGCATGGCACGGTCCGCGCTTTCCCGTTTGCTCAGCATGCACTTGTCCGCGCTATTACGTACATGACCAGCGTGAATGATACGCGCTTTGTCGATTTGTCCAGCGTGTAGTGGTCCGTGCTTCTACGGTGGATGCTAGCGTGCGTGTACTCCGTGCTTCCCGGTGGATGCAGCGGCACGCGTGATACGCGCTTTATCGAGCATCCGATGCCATCCTTATATTTATGAAGGAAATATAATGAATTTTGTCTGTAACTGAGATCTTTCTGTGAACGTATATATGAAAGGCACATATCCGATTAAAATTTTAGTCAGTGGAAAAATCGAAACGATATGATGCCTCGAAGTATGATATAATTGTGAAGGAGTGTGGAGAGAGAAAGGCACATATTATCCGAATTAGTCAGTGGAAAATCTAGGATATATATGGTGTCTGGAAGAGAAGGAGAGTGGAGAGAAAGGCACACCACGTATCATCCGAGGAGTTAGTCAGTGGAAAATCCTGGGTGTGATATGTTGGGTGTCTC
>CAMITZ010000241.1:5000-7500 GCA_946251845.1 Andrena fulva
AGGTATCTCGAGAGGCCGTCGTTAACTGGATCGGGAAGCAAAACAAGACCCGTCGTTGCGATCGTGCCTCCGGTAATCCGCCGCCTCGTCGATTCGCGTTCACCTCGTATCGGAGGCGTGTGCCGCCGTGTTATATACACGATACTTACCGTCTGCGCGTGCGTCTGCGCGTGCGTCTGTACGCTCGTATCGAGAAAGGAGAGTCACTCGCGACCCAAGACGGGGACGAAAACGCACCGCAAGCGCCCCGAGTGGGGTTAAGTAAAGCGCGCGCGCGCGAGGAGAGGGCAGAGGAACGAGCCGCCGTCGAAGCCTCCTGTGCTTCGCGACGTTTCGCTCTCTCTCGACACGACGCTTCTTCCACTCGCATCCCGCTTCCTCAGTTTTGGTCGCGCTCTCCGAATAGAAGTCCTGTGACACGACGGACCCTCTCCTCGGAGAGGACCCGGCGGGTAACCTAGGGCGGCTCGCACATCGATCGCGTGGACGTGCGTCCCCGGTACCGCTCGCTCGCTCGCTCGATCGCGCCCCGATAGCCAAAAAAGGACCGGCTGTGAAGCTTCGATAGCGAAAGTCCGATTGGACCGATCGAAGCCGGCCGCGCGTCCGCTTTCGGGGGACTGCGACGACGATAGAGAGCGTGTGAGGAAGGGGACGCTGCCGCGTGCGGTGGCCCGCCCGCAGAGTACGCGATTACGGTTCTCGTATCCGTGTATCTCGAAGGTTTTTAAATGAATTTGTACGCTCGGCCGTCGGACGTGTCGCGCGGTGTTTCCGCGTTACGCTTCGACGGTTCCCGTCCTGGACACAAATCTCACACAGTGTCGTCAACGCTGGCGACGCCCGGACCTCCTTCGCGCGCTGGTTGGAGGCGCCACGGGCCTCGGCTTCATCCGAACCGAGAACAAAAGATATAACGAACATATTTAATAACACGATTACCCTGAACGGTGGATCACTTGGCTCGTGGGTCGATGAAGAACGCAGCTAATTGCGCGTCAACGTGTGAACTGCAGGACACATGAACATCGACATTTCGAACGCACATTGCGGTCCACGGATACAATTCCTGGACCACGCCTGGCTGAGGGTCGTTATCGCATACAAAAGACTGCTTGCGTCGGTTCTCCGTATATAATATCATCCTCGCCGTCTCGCGTTTCCGACGATGTAACGCGTTTCGGAGTCGGGTCGATGGTACACGCGAGATACGCGACGTACGAGCGAAAGTTGGGCCGTTCGTCGGTGTTTGCCACGGCTCGCGTGAAGCGTGTACTCTCTATCTCTCTCCCGTGCGAGAAGCAGAGAGAGGCGAATGTGATGAGAATGATCGTGCGGACTCGCGTGCGTGCTTTCACGGCGTCGCGCGTCGTTGTTTTACAACGACCGCCCGTGTGCTTGGCACCGCTCCCTGGATCATCACACACAGAGCAGCCTCTCCGCTCGCACCGGGGTGAGTGTGTAGATTTGACTTCACGTTCCGCGCGAGATCTTCTACCGTGCTCCCGACGTCGCCTGAAATGAAAAATTTGTCCTGAGAAAGAGACCGAAAAGAAGAAGGGGAGAGCAGCGAGAGATGATAGAGAAGAGAGGAAAGAGCAGTGCGCGGCATATCGTGCGCCGATCGATCTATATCGTCGGGTTCACGCGGCCCCAGGGATTTTATAAAGAGGAGGGTCGTCGTTGACAAGTGAGAAGTGTTGTCAGTCAATCTCTATATAACACCGAGGGCACAACACACACTCGTTCTTCGGGACGCCGTGAAGATCCAAGGGTCTACAATGAGAAAATAGAGGCGCTGTGCGGGATGATAAATAAACCACGCGTCAACAGGATATCGGGTCGATGTATTTCCCCGTAGTTGCGCGTGTCCTCGCCTAGCCCTATTATTCATTTTCTCCCTATGGCCACGTTCCGTCGACACACAAAAGAGTGTTTGCGCCAAACATCCGATGAAGAGAGATTGCTCCACTCGTCGCTTCTCTAAACGTTTCTGTACCCCCGGAATCCTCCTTGGCGCGGCTGGGCGAATTCTGGAACTTTTGACGAACCGAAAGGCGCTGATGCCGCGCGAAATGTGCAAGAGAGGGAGAGACTCTCCTTCGTAGAATGGAAGAACGAGTCTCCCCGATCGCGCCCCACATTGTCTTTGTCGCGTTGTTGGTCGATCGTGTACGAGACCACCGCGCGTCTCACCGGTCGTCCAGTCCACGGAAAAGCTTATTTTTCGGCGGTTCCCTCTGCTCGAGTCACACGGCGTGTGAGGGACAGCGGAATCTCAAAGCTAATATAGCGGACGGACGTTAAAGTAAAAACCGGTGCTCGTTCCGCGAGAGTCTCACGGATCGAATCGACGGTGCGCGACGAAAAGACACCTTTCCTCTGGAATCGTGCGATGGCACCTCTGGATATATATAATAAACGAGATCGATCCACATCGATCCGTCGTCGTCGTCGTCGGGCTACGAGCCGGGATGTGTGTACGGGGATGATACGCAAT
>CAMITZ010000241.1:12500-15000 GCA_946251845.1 Andrena fulva
ACCACGGTCGTCGTGCTCGTTTTCGAGACAATCGCGAAAACCTCCGATCGCTCCGAAAATTTCAGTCCTTCGGCACCGTAGTCCGGCCGACCATCAAACTCGACCAATCCTCGAAACAACAACTGATCCTTGCTCTCCGTTGCATTGCGAACGCATTACTCTAATGGTTCGACCACGGTCGTCGTGCTCGTTTTCGAGACAATCGCGAAAACCTCCGATCGCTCCGAAAATTTCAGTCCTTCGGCACCGTAGTCCGGCCGACCATCAAACTCGACCAATCCTCGAAACAACAACTGATCCTTGCTCTCCGTTGCATTGCGAACGTATTACTCTAATGGTTCGACCACGGTCGTCGTGCTCCTTTTCGAGATAATCGCGAAAAACTCCAATCGCTCCGAAAATTTCAAAGTCCCGTCATATTTTAATCTTCGGAACAACCATTGATCCTTGTTCTCCGTTGCATTGCGAACGTATTACTCTAATGGTTCGACCACGGTCGTCGTGCTCGTTTTCGAGATAATCGCGAAAAACTCCAATCGCTCCGAAAATTTCAAAGTCCCGTCATATTTTAATCTTCGGAACAACCATTGATCCTTGTTCTCCGTTGCATTGCGAACGTATTACTCTAATGGTTCGACCACGGTCGTCGTGCTCGTTTTCGAGATAATCGCGAAAAACTCCGACCGCTCCGAAAATTTCAGTCCTTCGGCACCGTGGTCCGGCCGACCATCAAACTCGACCAATCCTCGAAACAACCATTGATCCTTGCTCTCCGTTGCATTGCGAACGTATTACTCTAATGGTTCGACCACGGTCGTCGTGCTCCTTTTCGAGATAATCGCGAAAAACTCCAATCGCTCCGAAAATTTCAAAGTCCCGTCATATTTTAATCTTCGGAACAACCATTGATCCTTGTTCTCCGTTGCATTGCGAACGTATTACTCTAATGGTTCGACCACGGTCGTCGTGCTCGTTTTCGAGATAATCGCGAAAAACTCCGACCGCTCCGAAAATTTCAGTCCTTCGGCACCGTGGTCCGGCCGACCATCAAACTCGACCAATCCTCGAAACAACCATTGATCCTTGCTCTCCGTTGCATTGCGAACGTATTACTCTAATGGTTCGACCACGGTCGTCGTGCTCCTTTTCGAGATAATCGCGAAAAACTCCAATCGCTCCGAAAATTTCAAAGTCCCGTCATATTTTAATCTTCGGAACAACCATTGATCCTTGTTCTCCGTTGCATTGCGAACGTATTACTCTAATGGTTCGACCACGGTCGTCGTGCTCGTTTTCGAGATAATCGCGAAAAACTCCGACCGCTCCGAAAATTTCAGTCCTTCGGCACCGTGGTCCGACCGCCCAGCAAATTCGACCAATCCTCGAAAAAAACATTGATCCTTGTTTCCCGTTGCATTGCGAACGTATTACTCTAATGGTTCGACCACGGTCGTCGTGCTCCTTTTCGAGATAATCGCGAAAAACTCCAATCAGCTTCGAAAATTTCAAAGTCCCGAGAAATTATTTTCGAATGTTGTTTTGGACCGTGTATTTATCGTGTTAATGGTCGCGGCGATTGTTTATAACAATTCGTTCAGTCGGTTCACTCTTGGCCCCGGCGCCCTCTCCGCGGCTAAGTCCCAGCGTGCCAGGCGAACGGGCTGTTGTAGCGGCGGTTTACACCCATAAGCGCCCGTGCGTAAGGTACGGCGGCGCCGGCGTTCCGGCCGGCCGTTCGGTATCTATAAGGGAGAGCGACGGTCCGAGCGTCTCGGTCGGAGCAGCGTTGGGCGCGTGGCTATTCTATGACCTCGGTTGAGAAGCAGTCACCGCTCCTCGAGATTCTGTCTCGACTGTTCTTGCCGTGTTGCGTTTCGGATTTCTCCACACAGCATTACCACGGGTCGGTGTCTAAGACCGAATGGCCCTTATGTGGTGAGCGTCCAAAAGTGACGTTGGTGACACGTATGCACTTATGTGTATGCTTGTACGACCTCATGCATTCAACTCTTTATCCACGCAGATGGACGATTTAAACTTAACAAAACGCTAAGGAAGGCTAGCGTCGGGTACATATGAAGTATCGAACTAAAAGTTCGAACTTTGAAAGAGGGAGAAAGTAGATACAAACCCAAGAGGTGTCAGATCTCGATATGCCTAGCGCGCACATTACGTGCCAACTCGTTATGACCAGCATGGCACGGTCCGCGCTTTCCCGTTTGCTCAGCATGCACTTGTCCGCGCTATTACGTACATGACCAGCGTGAATGATACGCGCTTTGTCGATTTGTCCAGCGTGTAGTGGTCCGTGCTTCTACGGTGGATGCTAGCGTGCGTGTACTCCGTGCTTCCCGGTGGATGCAGCGGCACGCGTGATACGCGCTTTATCGAGCATCCGATGCCATCCTTATATTTATGAAGGAAATATAATGAATTTTGTCTGTAACTGAGATCTTTCTGTGAACGTATATATGAAAGGCACATATCCGATTAAAATTTT
>CAMITZ010000241.1:17500-20000 GCA_946251845.1 Andrena fulva
CGAAATGCGAACGCATTTCTGTATATATTATAGCACCGCGTGGCACGGCTTACGCCGCGGAGGTCGCTACAGACGGAGAACCTGGTTTCTCACCGCGACGCTCCCGTCCGCTGCCATCGGTGAAGCGCAAAGAGCGAAGCGCGCCAGACCGCCAGACCGCGGCGCCCCCTCTATGAGAACGGGACGATAATACGAACGCAATCACGAGTGCGCTCGCGCGAGGTATCTCGAGAGGCCGTCGTTAACTGGATCGGGAAGCAAAACAAGACCCGTCGTTGCGATCGTGCCTCCGGTAATCCGCCGCCTCGTCGATTCGCGTTCACCTCGTATCGGAGGCGTGTGCCGCCGTGTTATATACACGATACTTACCGTCTGCGCGTGCGTCTGCGCGTGCGTCTGTACGCTCGTATCGAGAAAGGAGAGTCACTCGCGACCCAAGACGGGGACGAAAACGCACCGCAAGCGCCCCGAGTGGGGTTAAGTAAAGCGCGCGCGCGCGAGGAGAGGGCAGAGGAACGAGCCGCCGTCGAAGCCTCCTGTGCTTCGCGACGTTTCGCTCTCTCTCGACACGACGCTTCTTCCACTCGCATCCCGCTTCCTCAGTTTTGGTCGCGCTCTCCGAATAGAAGTCCTGTGACACGACGGACCCTCTCCTCGGAGAGGACCCGGCGGGTAACCTAGGGCGGCTCGCACATCGATCGCGTGGACGTGCGTCCCCGGTACCGCTCGCTCGCTCGCTCGATCGCGCCCCGATAGCCAAAAAAGGACCGGCTGTGAAGCTTCGATAGCGAAAGTCCGATTGGACCGATCGAAGCCGGCCGCGCGTCCGCTTTCGGGGGACTGCGACGACGATAGAGAGCGTGTGAGGAAGGGGACGCTGCCGCGTGCGGTGGCCCGCCCGCAGAGTACGCGATTACGGTTCTCGTATCCGTGTATCTCGAAGGTTTTTAAATGAATTTGTACGCTCGGCCGTCGGACGTGTCGCGCGGTGTTTCCGCGTTACGCTTCGACGGTTCCCGTCCTGGACACAAATCTCACACAGTGTCGTCAACGCTGGCGACGCCCGGACCTCCTTCGCGCGCTGGTTGGAGGCGCCACGGGCCTCGGCTTCATCCGAACCGAGAACAAAAGATATAACGAACATATTTAATAACACGATTACCCTGAACGGTGGATCACTTGGCTCGTGGGTCGATGAAGAACGCAGCTAATTGCGCGTCAACGTGTGAACTGCAGGACACATGAACATCGACATTTCGAACGCACATTGCGGTCCACGGATACAATTCCTGGACCACGCCTGGCTGAGGGTCGTTATCGCATACAAAAGACTGCTTGCGTCGGTTCTCCGTATATAATATCATCCTCGCCGTCTCGCGTTTCCGACGATGTAACGCGTTTCGGAGTCGGGTCGATGGTACACGCGAGATACGCGACGTACGAGCGAAAGTTGGGCCGTTCGTCGGTGTTTGCCACGGCTCGCGTGAAGCGTGTACTCTCTATCTCTCTCCCGTGCGAGAAGCAGAGAGAGGCGAATGTGATGAGAATGATCGTGCGGACTCGCGTGCGTGCTTTCACGGCGTCGCGCGTCGTTGTTTTACAACGACCGCCCGTGTGCTTGGCACCGCTCCCTGGATCATCACACACAGAGCAGCCTCTCCGCTCGCACCGGGGTGAGTGTGTAGATTTGACTTCACGTTCCGCGCGAGATCTTCTACCGTGCTCCCGACGTCGCCTGAAATGAAAAATTTGTCCTGAGAAAGAGACCGAAAAGAAGAAGGGGAGAGCAGCGAGAGATGATAGAGAAGAGAGGAAAGAGCAGTGCGCGGCATATCGTGCGCCGATCGATCTATATCGTCGGGTTCACGCGGCCCCAGGGATTTTATAAAGAGGAGGGTCGTCGTTGACAAGTGAGAAGTGTTGTCAGTCAATCTCTATATAACACCGAGGGCACAACACACACTCGTTCTTCGGGACGCCGTGAAGATCCAAGGGTCTACAATGAGAAAATAGAGGCGCTGTGCGGGATGATAAATAAACCACGCGTCAACAGGATATCGGGTCGATGTATTTCCCCGTAGTTGCGCGTGTCCTCGCCTAGCCCTATTATTCATTTTCTCCCTATGGCCACGTTCCGTCGACACACAAAAGAGTGTTTGCGCCAAACATCCGATGAAGAGAGATTGCTCCACTCGTCGCTTCTCTAAACGTTTCTGTACCCCCGGAATCCTCCTTGGCGCGGCTGGGCGAATTCTGGAACTTTTGACGAACCGAAAGGCGCTGATGCCGCGCGAAATGTGCAAGAGAGGGAGAGACTCTCCTTCGTAGAATGGAAGAACGAGTCTCCCCGATCGCGCCCCACATTGTCTTTGTCGCGTTGTTGGTCGATCGTGTACGAGACCACCGCGCGTCTCACCGGTCGTCCAGTCCACGGAAAAGCTTATTTTTCGGCGGTTCCCTCTGCTCGAGTCACACGGCGTGTGAGGGACAGCGGAATCTC
>CAMITZ010000242.1:2500-5000 GCA_946251845.1 Andrena fulva
ACACAACAGCGTGCAGTTTTAGACACATCACTATCCTCGATTTGTTCCACAAATTCTATCTCGGATATGTGCCTCCTCTCCTCCTTATAACTTCTCTCCAGAGACACCCAACATATCACACCCAGGATTTTCCACTGACTAACTCCTCGGATGATACGTGGTGTGCCTTTCTCTCCACTCTCCTTCTCTTCCAGACACCATATATATCCTAGATTTTCCACTGACTAATTCGGATAATATGTGCCTTTCTCTCTCCACACTCCTTCACAATTATATCATACTTCGAGGCATCATATCGTTTCGATTTTTCCACTGACTAAAATTTTAATCGGATATGTGCCTTTCATATATACGTTCACAGAAAGATCTCAGTTACAGACAAAATTCATTATATTTCCTTCATAAATATAAGGATGGCATCGGATGCTCGATAAAGCGCGTATCACGCGTGCCGCTGCATCCACCGGGAAGCACGGAGTACACGCACGCTAGCATCCACCGTAGAAGCACGGACCACTACACGCTGGACAAATCGACAAAGCGCGTATCATTCACGCTGGTCATGTACGTAATAGCGCGGACAAGTGCATGCTGAGCAAACGGGAAAGCGCGGACCGTGCCATGCTGGTCATAACGAGTTGGCACGTAATGTGCGCGCTAGGCATATCGAGATCTGACACCTCTTGGGTTTGTATCTACTTTCTCCCTCTTTCAAAGTTCGAACTTTTAGTTCGATACTTCATATGTACCCGACGCTAGCCTTCCTTAGCGTTTTGTTAAGTTTAAATCGTCCATCTGCGTGGATAAAGAGTTGAATGCATGAGGTCGTACAAGCATACACATAAGTGCATACGTGTCACCAACGTCACTTTTGGACGCTCACCACATAAGGGCCATTCGGTCTTAGACACCGACCCGTGGTAATGCTGTGTGGAGAAATCCGAAACGCAACACGGCAAGAACAGTCGAGACAGAATCTCGAGGAGCGGTGACTGCTTCTCAACCGAGGTCATAGAATAGCCACGCGCCCAACGCTGCTCCGACCGAGACGCTCGGACCGTCGCTCTCCCTTATAGATACCGAACGGCCGGCCGGAACGCCGGCGCCGCCGTACCTTACGCACGGGCGCTTATGGGTGTAAACCGCCGCTACAACAGCCCGTTCGCCTGGCACGCTGGGACTTAGCCGCGGAGAGGGCGCCGGGGCCAAGAGTGAACCGACTGAACGAATTGTTATAAACAATCGCCGCGACCATTAACACGATAAATACACGGTCCAAAACAACATTCGAAAATAATTTCTCGGGACTTTGAAATTTTCGAAGCTGATTGGAGTTTTTCGCGATTATCTCGAAAAGGAGCACGACGACCGTGGTCGAACCATTAGAGTAATACGTTCGCAATGCAACGGGAAACAAGGATCAATGTTTTTTTCGAGGATTGGTCGAATTTGCTGGGCGGTCGGACCACGGTGCCGAAGGACTGAAATTTTCGGAGCGGTCGGAGTTTTTCGCGATTATCTCGAAAACGAGCACGACGACCGTGGTCGAACCATTAGAGTAATACGTTCGCAATGCAACGGAGAACAAGGATCAATGGTTGTTCCGAAGATTAAAATATGACGGGACTTTGAAATTTTCGGAGCGATTGGAGTTTTTCGCGATTATCTCGAAAAGGAGCACGACGACCGTGGTCGAACCATTAGAGTAATACGTTCGCAATGCAACGGAGAGCAAGGATCAATGGTTGTTTCGAGGATTGGTCGAGTTTGATGGTCGGCCGGACCACGGTGCCGAAGGACTGAAATTTTCGGAGCGGTCGGAGTTTTTCGCGATTATCTCGAAAACGAGCACGACGACCGTGGTCGAACCATTAGAGTAATACGTTCGCAATGCAACGGAGAACAAGGATCAATGGTTGTTCCGAAGATTAAAATATGACGGGACTTTGAAATTTTCGGAGCGATTGGAGTTTTTCGCGATTATCTCGAAAAGGAGCACGACGACCGTGGTCGAACCATTAGAGTAATACGTTCGCAATGCAACGGAGAGCAAGGATCAATGGTTGTTTCGAGGATTGGTCGAGTTTGATGGTCGGCCGGACCACGGTGCCGAAGGACTGAAATTTTCGGAGCGGTCGGAGTTTTTCGCGATTATCTCGAAAACGAGCACGACGACCGTGGTCGAACCATTAGAGTAATACGTTCGCAATGCAACGGAGAACAAGGATCAATGGTTGTTCCGAAGATTAAAATATGACGGGACTTTGAAATTTTCGGAGCGATTGGAGTTTTTCGCGATTATCTCGAAAACGAGCACGACGACCGTGGTCGAACCATTAGAGTAATACGTTCGCAATGCAACGGAGAACAAGGATCAATGGTTGTTCCGAAGATTAAAATATGACGGGACTTTGAAATTTTCGGAGCGATTGGAGTTTTTCGCGATTATCTCGAAAAGGAGCACGACGACCGTGGTCGAACCATTAGAGTAATACGTTCG
>CAMITZ010000242.1:10000-17500 GCA_946251845.1 Andrena fulva
CTCGCCGCTACTAAGGAAATCCTTGTTAGTTTCTTTTCCTCCGCTTAGTAATATGCTTAAATTCAGCGGGTAATCTCGCCTACTCTGAGGTCGTCGTCAATCGTTTTATTATATATATATAAATAAATTTGTGCCACCAGAGAAAAAAAGGCTGAGAGAGGAGACCGTGAAACGGAGAGAAGATATTTTGGAGAAGCGCGCGCGCGCGCGCGCGCGCGCGCTGCCTCCGGAATTATAAAATCGTGCTCCCTCTTTTGGATATTATTGTACACCTCGAACGGGTCTCCCGGCGGGAGTACGGGGTGTGCGCGTATTGCGTATCATCCCCGTACACACATCCCGGCTCGTAGCCCGACGACGACGACGACGGATCGATGTGGATCGATCTCGTTTATTATATATATCCAGAGGTGCCATCGCACGATTCCAGAGGAAAGGTGTCTTTTCGTCGCGCACCGTCGATTCGATCCGTGAGACTCTCGCGGAACGAGCACCGGTTTTTACTTTAACGTCCGTCCGCTATATTAGCTTTGAGATTCCGCTGTCCCTCACACGCCGTGTGACTCGAGCAGAGGGAACCGCCGAAAAATAAGCTTTTCCGTGGACTGGACGACCGGTGAGACGCGCGGTGGTCTCGTACACGATCGACCAACAACGCGACAAAGACAATGTGGGGCGCGATCGGGGAGACTCGTTCTTCCATTCTACGAAGGAGAGTCTCTCCCTCTCTTGCACATTTCGCGCGGCATCAGCGCCTTTCGGTTCGTCAAAAGTTCCAGAATTCGCCCAGCCGCGCCAAGGAGGATTCCGGGGGTACAGAAACGTTTAGAGAAGCGACGAGTGGAGCAATCTCTCTTCATCGGATGTTTGGCGCAAACACTCTTTTGTGTGTCGACGGAACGTGGCCATAGGGAGAAAATGAATAATAGGGCTAGGCGAGGACACGCGCAACTACGGGGAAATACATCGACCCGATATCCTGTTGACGCGTGGTTTATTTATCATCCCGCACAGCGCCTCTATTTTCTCATTGTAGACCCTTGGATCTTCACGGCGTCCCGAAGAACGAGTGTGTGTTGTGCCCTCGGTGTTATATAGAGATTGACTGACAACACTTCTCACTTGTCAACGACGACCCTCCTCTTTATAAAATCCCTGGGGCCGCGTGAACCCGACGATATAGATCGATCGGCGCACGATATGCCGCGCACTGCTCTTTCCTCTCTTCTCTATCATCTCTCGCTGCTCTCCCCTTCTTCTTTTCGGTCTCTTTCTCAGGACAAATTTTTCATTTCAGGCGACGTCGGGAGCACGGTAGAAGATCTCGCGCGGAACGTGAAGTCAAATCTACACACTCACCCCGGTGCGAGCGGAGAGGCTGCTCTGTGTGTGATGATCCAGGGAGCGGTGCCAAGCACACGGGCGGTCGTTGTAAAACAACGACGCGCGACGCCGTGAAAGCACGCACGCGAGTCCGCACGATCATTCTCATCACATTCGCCTCTCTCTGCTTCTCGCACGGGAGAGAGATAGAGAGTACACGCTTCACGCGAGCCGTGGCAAACACCGACGAACGGCCCAACTTTCGCTCGTACGTCGCGTATCTCGCGTGTACCATCGACCCGACTCCGAAACGCGTTACATCGTCGGAAACGCGAGACGGCGAGGATGATATTATATACGGAGAACCGACGCAAGCAGTCTTTTGTATGCGATAACGACCCTCAGCCAGGCGTGGTCCAGGAATTGTATCCGTGGACCGCAATGTGCGTTCGAAATGTCGATGTTCATGTGTCCTGCAGTTCACACGTTGACGCGCAATTAGCTGCGTTCTTCATCGACCCACGAGCCAAGTGATCCACCGTTCAGGGTAATCGTGTTATTAAATATGTTCGTTATATCTTTTGTTCTCGGTTCGGATGAAGCCGAGGCCCGTGGCGCCTCCAACCAGCGCGCGAAGGAGGTCCGGGCGTCGCCAGCGTTGACGACACTGTGTGAGATTTGTGTCCAGGACGGGAACCGTCGAAGCGTAACGCGGAAACACCGCGCGACACGTCCGACGGCCGAGCGTACAAATTCATTTAAAAACCTTCGAGATACACGGATACGAGAACCGTAATCGCGTACTCTGCGGGCGGGCCACCGCACGCGGCAGCGTCCCCTTCCTCACACGCTCTCTATCGTCGTCGCAGTCCCCCGAAAGCGGACGCGCGGCCGGCTTCGATCGGTCCAATCGGACTTTCGCTATCGAAGCTTCACAGCCGGTCCTTTTTTGGCTATCGGGGCGCGATCGAGCGAGCGAGCGAGCGGTACCGGGGACGCACGTCCACGCGATCGATGTGCGAGCCGCCCTAGGTTACCCGCCGGGTCCTCTCCGAGGAGAGGGTCCGTCGTGTCACAGGACTTCTATTCGGAGAGCGCGACCAAAACTGAGGAAGCGGGATGCGAGTGGAAGAAGCGTCGTGTCGAGAGAGAGCGAAACGTCGCGAAGCACAGGAGGCTTCGACGGCGGCTCGTTCCTCTGCCCTCTCCTCGCGCGCGCGCGCTTTACTTAACCCCACTCGGGGCGCTTGCAGTGCGTTTTCGTCCCCGTCTTGGGTCGCGAGTGACTCTCCTTTCTCGATACGAGCGTACAGACGCACGCGCAGACGCACGCGCAGACGGTAAGTATCGTGTATATAACACGGCGGCACACGCCTCCGATACGAGGTGAACGCGAATCGACGAGGCGGCGGATTACCGGAGGCACGATCGCAACGACGGGTCTTGTTTTGCTTCCCGATCCAGTTAACGACGGCCTCTCGAGATACCTCGCGCGAGCGCACTCGTGATTGCGTTCGTATTATCGTCCCGTTCTCATAGAGGGGGCGCCGCGGTCTGGCGGTCTGGCGCGCTTCGCTCTTTGCGCTTCACCGATGGCAGCGGACGGGAGCGTCGCGGTGAGAAACCAGGTTCTCCGTCTGTAGCGACCTCCGCGGCGTAAGCCGTGCCACGCGGTGCTATAATATATACAGAAATGCGTTCGCATTTCGTTTTTGGTATCTGTTTAAATGCATCCGCATTTAGTTTTTGGTATCTGTTTATAAATGCGTTCGCATTTATATTAGTTTTTGCATAGTTACGATTCAAGCTTTTTGCTTTTTTGCTCTCTGAGCCTTGTTAATGATCCTTCCGCAGGTTCACCTACGGAAACCTTGTTACGACTTTTACTTCCTCTAAATGATCAAGTTTGGTCATCTTCCCGGCAACATCGGCAATGCCGAGACATTGCCGCGCACCAGTCCGAAGACCTCACTAAATCATTCAATCGGTAGTAGCGACGGGCGGTGTGTACAAAGGGCAGGGACGTAATCAACGCGAGCTTATGACTCGCGCTTACTGGGAATTCCTCGTTCATGGGGAATAATTGCAAGCCCCAATCCCTAGCACGAAGGAGGTTCAGCGGGTTACCCGGGCCTTTCGGCCAGGGAAAACACGCTGATTCCTTCAGTGTAGCGCGCGTGCGGCCCAGAACATCTAAGGGCATCACAGACCTGTTATTGCTCAATCTCGTGCGGCTAGAAGCCGCCTGTCCCTCTAAGAAGATTTGTTTGTACGTTGGTAGTAAAAACCCACCGACCGAAGTCGGGGACCTTCGTGATACCATAAGTTACGTCTATTTAGCAGGCTAGAGTCTCGTTCGTTATCGGAATTAACCAGACAAATCGCTCCACCAACTAAGAACGGCCATGCACCACCACCCACCGAATCAAGAAAGAGCTATAAATCTGTCAATCCTTCCGGTGTCCGGGCCTGGTGAGGTTTCCCGTGTTGAGTCAAATTAAGCCGCAGGCTCCACTCCTGGTGGTGCCCTTCCGTCAATTCCTTTAAGTTTCAGCTTTGCAACCATACTTCCCCCGGAACCCAAAAGCTTTGGTTTCCCGGAAGCTGCCCGCCGAGTCATCGGAGGAACTTCGGCGGATCGCTAGCTGGCATCGTTTATGGTTAGAACTAGGGCGGTATCTGATCGCCTTCGAACCTCTAACTTTCGTTCTTGATTAATGAAAACATTTTTGGCAAATGCTTTCGCTTCTGTCCGTCTTGCGACGATCCAAGAATTTCACCTCTAACGTCGCAATACGAATGCCCCCATCTGTCCCTATTAATCATTACCTCGGGGTTCCGAAAACCAACAAAATAGAACCGAGGTCCTATTCCATTATTCCATGCACACAGTATTCAGGCGAAGGTAGCCTGCTTTGAGCACTCTAATTTGTTCAAAGTAAACGTACCGGCCCACCTCGACACTCAGTGAAGAGCACCGCGATGGGATATTAGTTGGACCGCCCCGTGAAGAGCTAAGCCCACCGGTAGGACGTACCACATAATGCCAGTTAAACACCGCGAGCGGTGAACCGACACTGTGACACACAGATTCAACTACGAGCTTTTTAACCGCAACAACTTTAATATACGCTATTGGAGCTGGAATTACCGCGGCTGCTGGCACCAGACTTGCCCTCCAATGGATCCTTGTTAAAGGATTTAAAGTGTACTCATTCCGATTACGGGGCCTCGGATGAGTCCCGTATCGTTATTTTTCGTCACTACCTCCCCGTGCCGGGAGTGGGTAATTTGCGCGCCTGCTGCCTTCCTTGGATGTGGTAGCCGTTTCTCAGGCTCCCTCTCCGGAATCGAACCCTGATTCCCCGTTACCCGTTACAACCATGGTAGGCGCAGAACCTACCATCGACAGTTGATAAGGCAGACATTTGAAAGATGCGTCGCCGGTGCTAGATGACCATGCGATCAGCACAAAGTTATTCAGAGTCACCAAAGCAAACGATGGGACGGACGGCAAACCATCCGCCACCGATTGGTTTTGATCTAATAAAAGCGTTCCTTCCATCTCTGGTCGGAACTCTGTTTTGCATGTATTAGCTCTAGAATTACCACAGTTATCCAAGTAAATGTGGGTACGATCTAAGGAACCATAACTGATTTAATGAGCCATTCGCGGTTTCACCTTAATACGGTATGTACTGAGACATGCATGGCTTAATCTTTGAGACAAGCATATGACTACTGGCAGGATCAACCAGGGAGCTTCGCGAAGCTTCCCTCTCTCTTCGAATTCACACACACTTTCGTGTTCTTTCCGTTCTCATCGCGTCGTCCGCTCTTTTAGAGACGGATCGACGATGCCCCATTCATTTTTGATTTTATAAAACATACACAACAGCGTGCAGTTTTAGACACATCACTATCCTCGATTTGTTCCACAAATTCTATCTCGGATATGTGCCTCCTCTCCTCCTTATAACTTCTCTCCAGAGACACCCAACATATCACACCCAGGATTTTCCACTGACTAACTCCTCGGATGATACGTGGTGTGCCTTTCTCTCCACTCTCCTTCTCTTCCAGACACCATATATATCCTAGATTTTCCACTGACTAATTCGGATAATATGTGCCTTTCTCTCTCCACACTCCTTCACAATTATATCATACTTCGAGGCATCATATCGTTTCGATTTTTCCACTGACTAAAATTTTAATCGGATATGTGCCTTTCATATATACGTTCACAGAAAGATCTCAGTTACAGACAAAATTCATTATATTTCCTTCATAAATATAAGGATGGCATCGGATGCTCGATAAAGCGCGTATCACGCGTGCCGCTGCATCCACCGGGAAGCACGGAGTACACGCACGCTAGCATCCACCGTAGAAGCACGGACCACTACACGCTGGACAAATCGACAAAGCGCGTATCATTCACGCTGGTCATGTACGTAATAGCGCGGACAAGTGCATGCTGAGCAAACGGGAAAGCGCGGACCGTGCCATGCTGGTCATAACGAGTTGGCACGTAATGTGCGCGCTAGGCATATCGAGATCTGACACCTCTTGGGTTTGTATCTACTTTCTCCCTCTTTCAAAGTTCGAACTTTTAGTTCGATACTTCATATGTACCCGACGCTAGCCTTCCTTAGCGTTTTGTTAAGTTTAAATCGTCCATCTGCGTGGATAAAGAGTTGAATGCATGAGGTCGTACAAGCATACACATAAGTGCATACGTGTCACCAACGTCACTTTTGGACGCTCACCACATAAGGGCCATTCGGTCTTAGACACCGACCCGTGGTAATGCTGTGTGGAGAAATCCGAAACGCAACACGGCAAGAACAGTCGAGACAGAATCTCGAGGAGCGGTGACTGCTTCTCAACCGAGGTCATAGAATAGCCACGCGCCCAACGCTGCTCCGACCGAGACGCTCGGACCGTCGCTCTCCCTTATAGATACCGAACGGCCGGCCGGAACGCCGGCGCCGCCGTACCTTACGCACGGGCGCTTATGGGTGTAAACCGCCGCTACAACAGCCCGTTCGCCTGGCACGCTGGGACTTAGCCGCGGAGAGGGCGCCGGGGCCAAGAGTGAACCGACTGAACGAATTGTTATAAACAATCGCCGCGACCATTAACACGATAAATACACGGTCCAAAACAACATTCGAAAATAATTTCTCGGGACTTTGAAATTTTCGAAGCTGATTGGAGTTTTTCGCGATTATCTCGAAAAGGAGCACGACGACCGTGGTCGAACCATTAGAGTAATACGTTCGCAATGCAACGGGAAACAAGGATCAATGTTTTTTTCGAGGATTGGTCGAATTTGCTGGGCGGTCGGACCACGGTGCCGAAGGACTGAAATTTTCGGAGCGGTCGGAGTTTTTCGCGATTATCTCGAAAACGAGCACGACGACCGTGGTCGAACCATTAGAGTAATACGTTCGCAATGCAACGGAGAACAAGGATCAATGGTTGTTCCGAAGATTAAAATATGACGGGACTTTGAAATTTTCGGAGCGATTGGAGTTTTTCGCGATTATCTCGAAAAGGAGCACGACGACCGTGGTCGAACCATTAGAGTAATACGTTCGCAATGCAACGGAGAGCAAGGATCAATGGTTGTTTCGAGGATTGGTCGAGTTTGATGGTCGGCCGGACCACGGTGCCGAAGGACTGAAATTTTCGGAGCGGTCGGAGTTTTTCGCGATTATCTCGAAAACGAGCACGACGACCGTGGTCGAACCATTAGAGTAATACGTTCGCAATGCAACGGAGAACAAGGATCAATGGTTGTTCCGAAGATTAAAATATGACGGGACTTTGAAATTTTCGGAGCGATTGGAGTTTTTCGCGATTATCTCGAAAAGGAGCACGACGACCGTGGTCGAACCATTAGAGTAATACGTTCGCAATGCAACGGAGAGCAAGGATCAATGGTTGTTTCGAGGATTGGTCGAGTTTGATGGTCGGCCGGACCACGGTGCCGAAGGACTGAAATTTTCGGAGCGGTCGGAGTTTTTCGCGATTATCTCGAAAACGAGCACGACGACCGTGGTCGAACCATTAGAGTAATACGTTCGCAATGCAACGGAGAACAAGGATCAATGGTTGTTCCGAAGATTAAAATATGACGGGACTTTGAAATTTTCGGAGCGATTGGAG